>VWZL01003634.1:386116-602302 GCA_013396915.1 Stercorarius parasiticus
GACGGGGTAACTGTCACCGGGGTGGGAGGGGTGGGATGCTGCGGGGCGGTGGAAGGGGCTCCCCCCGCCTGCTGCCTGACGGCGCCGCCGCCTCGCCCTGCCCCGCAGTACGGCTTCGTCAATCACGCCCTGGAGCTGCTTGTCATCCGCAACTACGGCCCCGCCGTCTGGGAGGACATCAAGTAAGTGTGTGCGTGCGCGTGTGCGCGCGACCCCACGCGTGTGCGTATATGACCTCACGCGTGTGCGTGTCCCTCCGCCACGACGCGGGGGCGGGCTGGGCCGGGGCGGAGCGGGCAGGGCGGCCGCGGCCCTGCTTGCCGCCCCGGCGGGCTCTCCGGTACCGGCAGGTCTGTGTGAGCGCCCGCTGTCCGGCAGCTGCCCCCGGGAGGTGGCCCTCAGGCCGTTGACAAGACTAGCACGGTTCTTGCCACCTTTCGTCCCACTCGGGGCCTGTCTTAACGCCGCAAAGACCCTGCTTGTTCCGTCTTTACTGGTCTCCAGGGGCCGCGGCGGAGATGGCGTTGGTCCCTGCCTTTGCTTCGATTATACAAAGTATATGGCAGAAGTGATGTGCAGGGAAAACGTCCCAGAAACCACAGGAGCCCTTCCTTGAGTCAGACCACCAGATGAACCATGCAACAGCGTCATCCCTTTGCATTCCCAAAGGAACTGAAATACAGGTTTTAGCTAGTAAACTCTATCTGAAACTAGTGTGAGATTGAAATTAAAAAAAGTCACTACTATAAAGAAATACATCTTAGAATGTACATATAAGAATGTGCGTGTAGGAATGCTTTTTGGCTTTCTTCTCTTGAACCTGATTTCTTGTGTCCAACACTTCCTTGTCTGGCAGTATAGCATTTTTCCAAGGAGATGACTGTCTTCACTTTAAACTTGTGATGAATTGTGAGATTGAAAAAAAAAGTCTGAAAAGGGTGGTGCAAACAAACTTTTATTTACCATAAATATGGTAATGTTGATACTTGGGCAAAAGTACAAGAAATATTTTTTGAAAGATTTAAATGCTTATGGAGTTGTAAACTTGCTTTGTAAGTCTTCAGGTAACTATGTAGTTAGAAGAAAGGGTTTAATATGATCTCTTGATAGCATGTGTTTTAAGGGAGAAATAGATTATCCAACTTGGAGAAAGTGGCCTTCTTTCAACTGGACACCTTCATCTATACTCCTCTCTCCCATTTATTTTGGGACAGTTTTGATATGTCAATGTAGCTGTCTTGCCATTGTCGTAATACAATTTTTGGAGCTAAAGGAGTGCTCTTGACTGTGAGATTTTTGTGATGATGACACTTTTTTTCATTAATCCATTCATTAAGAATGTGGTAATCTTACACAGTACCATGAAATCAGAGAATAATAGAAATGTTGGTTAGAAGGGACCCCTGAACGTCATCTAGTCCAGTCTCTGTTCCAACCAGGACTGTTACCAGCACTAGGTCAGGGCTCAGGTATGACTTTTGTCTTGCTGAGTCTTTAAAATCATCAAAGATGGAGAGTCCACAGTTCTGGTTCCAGTGATCCCTCACAGTTAGTCTATAAATTACTTTCTGCAAATGCAGTTCTCTGGATTGCATAGATGAGTCTTTAGTGAATGCCACCCAGTTTTGTGCTGTAAGTTAAATAAGCTGTGTAAGTTTATTTGTCTTACATACCTCATCTAAACACACTGATCTCTTTTGAATTCATATGGTTTGCTACTGGTTTTATATGACACACGCAAGATAAGAGACTTCATTAAAAACAGTGATACACATATAATTTTCCATTAAAATTATAATAAAATATGTATAAAATCTAATAATGTTCACTGCCTCCTGGCATGCCATCCGTTACAAAGATACCTTTAAATATTATGGTCCACTTTTGTCCAGAATTTGTCTTTAAGATTAATCCATCTGAGAAGATACGAAGTTTTATTTTCTAGTACAAGATCATGCTGCAGACTGTCAGAACCCAGCCATAGTTCCTGATGCATCCTTTCTCTAAGGTTTTACACACATCTAGTAGAATACTGAAGATAACTGGAGCCTGTGAGGAGTATTACTCATTTAGTGTTTTGGAGAAATTTAATAGAAAGGTATGAAATATTTTGCTAAGGTCAGTTATGAAAGTTCAGGAAGCTGGTACATCCTGTTTGTGTTTCTCAGCTGAGAAACATTCCTGTCTTGTAGCAGCCCGACAGCTAGGCTGGCTCTGCTATTAACTCACATTTAAGATGGCTTTCTGGAAACTGTACCACACCACCACCCAAACCGAAGAATGGAACATGGTCTGCAAGAAGGAGCCAATGTATATGCAACAGCTGGCATAGATACTTACGTAAAAGGTGTTCACAACAGGGTGTTTATTCAGCAGGATTTATTTTAAAAAGTAGTGTATCCTAGAGTTTAGCAACCAGCAAACAAACTCTTATATATCTCACTGTAACAGATTACAGCGGTGCTGGTTTAGGGGGTAGTACACGGTCAACTGATAGCCGCTAAATGCTTGTTGGTTTATGTACTTTAAATTCCTGTGGTGCACTTACAGAGATTTGTGTAAGAGGTTAGATGTTTTACCATATGTAAGCAAATACAGACCTCTTGGAAAGGCTTTGTTATAACTGTTAATCATTTAGGAAACAATGGGAAGATATAGACCAGTGTTTTGGCATTCGGGGTTGAACCAGTTGAATCACTGATGATTGAATTGGAGGAGTAATTGTTGAAATCAACAGTCTTTGGCTGTTTAAAAAAATGAGAGGAACTTTGCACTGTTGGTGTGGTAAAATTTGCAACAGCTTAAGCATTTCTGTGAAGCAGAAAGACCTCTGGGTAGTGCAGTACAAAATTTGGCATCTAAGCTTTTTTTTTTCTTTTTAAATGTTGAGCTGATCACATATTGCTATTTTGTTCTCCCTGAAGTCACTGCGGAACCTGTGAATCAGCATTGCAGAGTGGTGGGTTGGGATTGCCGAGTGATTCTCAATGCTAGTGGGTGAATTTGTACTTAATATTGACAGAAGTGAAAAGAACACATAGAACTAAACAAACTGAAGCAATGAAAACAGGTCATTCTTCAAAAAAGTACATTCAGAAAAGTTAAATACTGAATTGAAAGGGTATACTCCATCTGAAGCATGAAAACTCTTCTGTAGTTTCTTCGGTCAAAAGTGACATTGAATGAAGTTCTTAAATACAGAATGTGGGAGACCAAATAGTCAAATTTGATGCTCTTCTGAGAGTGGTGTTTTCATTGCTGTAATTTACTGTTAATTGAGTCAGAGTGATGATTTCAAGTCTCTGTTTCTGCTATTTCATTGATTTTTCAACATTCTGATGAAACCATGATCTATCTGAAAAAGATACATACTGATTTTGATTTTAAATGTCCCAGAGTGGACTTCTTGGTAAAGTTAGACTCCATGTTTTTTTCCTCCACTTTTAAAACTTCAGCATAACTAAACAGACTTCTTTTTTTGCATGGCAGGCAACCTTTACAATGAGGCACTAAGCTCATGGAAAAATATCAGTATATACTCTGCAATTTTACTGAATATCAGTTTTGTTGGCTCAATGGTTTTGCTGAAGAACTAAAATTAAAATGCTTAAAACCCAAAACAATTCAAAGCCATCTATTTCTGAATCAACATGGTTTAATTCAAAATAAGATACGGCATATGAGTGATGAAAGGGGATCTTGATTTATGGAGCCTTTATTTGTTTTCTCAACTGCAAAGTCTCAAAAATTTCTTTCTCCTTAGTCTTTCTCTGGCTACCACTCACACAACTGAGAATTTGGGTTTCTGGACAATTTTGTCATGATGAAACCCTAGAAGCAGAAGAGGGATTTAGTGAAGCTGGATGAGAGAGGGGGAGTGAGAGCCAACTGGGAGAATCCTTCTGCAGTTGGTGAATTCTGCAGTAGCAGATTTTTCTTAGTGGAAAGTGAAGATGATTCAGCATAATAATTTATTTTGCTTACTGGCAGTTGTAAGCTGCATATACACTTCTCATTGTAGTTCACTCCTTCAGTCCTTGGAAGGGGAGACTTAGTACATGGAGACATACTTCTTTGATCAGCACTCCACTAGCTCTGCAAATAGTTATTAGTAAATAAACTGTCACTTAGAGCTGGTAACCACATTTTTGCTGAGAAGACACTTCCGATTTGTCCTTTCCCTGCTTAAGAGAAAACCTCTCTCAAACCCTTATTTTGTTATTGCTACATCCAGAGGAGTATTTCAGATTGTGTGGCCACAATTGCAATGGCTTGAAAAGATGGTTCTCAAGATTCCTTTGGCATTAGATATCTTCAATTCCTCTGCAGCCAGCATAAACGCTAGCTAACATAAACTAAAAATTGTCAGGCCTGACCATTCTCACATACATACAGTTATATGTGTGCATGTCTGATCAACGTCAAATTTGTGCTGCTGGGTGATATGGTAGTGTGTGAATGTTACGGTAAGTAGTGTTTGTGAATTTACTGTTTGTGTACCTGTCCAAAACTAAACAGAGAGATTACCCACATTAAAAATAAATAAATAATAAAAGCCAAGGTTTATGAAGTTCTGTCTTCTCTGGTATGTTTTTGTGGGGGACATATTTAAACAGGTTACAGAGTTTTAAAAGTGGCTTTTATCAGGTGTTACATTTGGCTGAGCTGAGGAGGCAATATATGTGAAATTCTGAGCACTCCATTTAGCAGCTCTAAAGGTTTAGTTGTGTAACAAGCATTAACAGGGATGTCTTCTTGAAACAGCTGCAGGACGATATGTGAGAGCTAGAGCAATGTTGTCAGCAGGGAGTATGTACATAGTCATTTATCTTGTGTTTCCTAATGGTATCCCTCTGTGCTTGATTAAACGAATACAGGGTTTTCCCACGGGCTCCTAAATCTGAATTTAGGCCAGGTTAGATGCTCGAACTGTGACACTTTCAAATATATTGCCAAGAAAAGGAACGAGAACTCAAATATCTTGTTAAGAAATGCATTAAAATGCTTCATCACAAGACTGTAGAATAAATTAGTATTTTTCCCAGAGAGTTACATGAACAATCTGCTTTTGGGAAATGAAATGGCACAACCAGTCAACTGCAGCTTTTGTCTTCCTTCTGTTTCTACAGTAGGAGTCCCCACAAAAACTTGCATAGCCTGATGAGCATGGAAAAACCAGAACAAAAGTTGAAAACTCTAGACCTAAACGTCAAAACTACTTTTAAATTGATTCTAGAAAATAATGTCTGTGTTGAAACTTGCACGGTAGCAAAATAGGAATTTGGTGCACCAAGAGCCATGTATCCTTTGCTGGCAGTACCTTAGTGTGGGGTGCAGAAAGCAATATTTTGCTGGTGCTCAATGCTTCATCCTTAATTCTACAACAGGCACCTGCGTTTTGTCTTCCTTTTGTGGGTTAGGCTGGCATGTGCTGGCTACACTTGCTCTTAAATGCCAAGACTCCAGGTCCAGGGAGTCTGCTGGGTAGCACAAACATTACAATGGTCTGGAGGTACACACAAAGGAAGAGTAAAAGTCAGTCGCCTGTCCTATGAGGAAGCAACTTTTTGTTGTTGTCCCCCAGACTTCACACATGATCACTTACCGACGCTGCAGGGTACTTGACTGTATAGAATTTGTTTTTTGTAACTGTCCTGTTATAGTTAAAATGGTGAAACACTGAGGGTTGAAAAATTATCCTGGTGCAAGGTAAGTGTACTTCTCTCCTCAGTTTCAAATTGGCTTCAACTGAAGTGGAAGAAAACCCTGTACAGTTTGGGGGAGTGAAATAAACTGCAGGGCTATCATTTGCCTTTAGAAAACTAAACAGACACAGAAAATTCTGCGTCTGATTGGTAAAGGTTAACATAGGTCAGACTTCAGTTACTCAGTGTGGCTTTTGCAGTAAAATGTAGGTGATTTAAGAATACATATTTATTTGGTAAATTTTCAAAGGCATTCCTGGCAGTTAGGTACATCAGTGTTGTTGCAGGTTGGCTACTTAAGTCAGGAGAGGTAGATGCTTTTATTCATTTATGCTTTTAAAAAAGTCCTCCACTGACTTTCACTAGAATTTAGGTACATAGGAACTCATTGACAGGATGTGATATCCTGATTAATTTTATTTGCAATTATATTCCAAAATAGTAAATCGTACAAAATCAAATAATATAAGGAAAATCTACTCAACTCTGCCTTTAAGAATATGTATTACAGTATTTTTTCAGGGGACAGACTTGCATATTTTTTTAAACTTGCATTGTTTCCTGTCAATTTCTCACATAGCAAAACTTGTCCATTTTTATGCTTCTTAAACAAAGCAAATAATAAAAACCTTTTGTAGCTGCAGAATAAAGGCACTAGGTTGACTTACTGTGTCCCCATACTGAGTTCAGAATGTCACCTTGTCAAAGATGTTTTTTCTGCTTACTAATATGGCAAAACACAATTTAAATTTGTTGACGAATCCTATAAATATCAAAGTTTTGGCCTATTACTGCTGCTTAGCACAATGTTTAGGTGTAATAGTAATTCATACTATAGTATAGTTTGCCTTTTCAGAAACCTAGAAAAATACACAAAAAAGCTCTAATGAAAGACTGTTGTTACAAGTTGCAACAATAAGCTCTTAAGTGGTGTTGGAATTCAGATAAGATGTAGGTCTGATGCTGGTGGCGTGTAAAGTCCATGAAAGCTGTGTTTTGGGCATAAAAAGTGCTAAGTACCTTGAAAAAACTTACCTGTCTCAAACTGGGCACCCAAAATTAATGAAACTTTTTTGATCTGTGGTAGTTTTGCCCATTTAAAATGGAAATGGTATAATTGGCTTCAAGAGCTTGTTGGAGAGTTAATTAATGCTTGTGCCTGCAAATAGTACAGAGATCAGTTCCACAGGAAGGCTTGTTAGAAAGGAATAATTTTGTCTTCAGAGCTGGATTTGAAAACTATGGTGTAAATCAAGCCTGAGGTTATATATCGATGAATGGGATAAAATAAAATACAGAATAGTTGTGCATTAACTGGCTAGGATCTGGCCTCAGTACTGAAAGAACCAGTAGCCGGGAGGAAAAGGAACAGGTCCTGTGTGCTCATGGGTGTGACTGGTAGGTTGTGTCCTGCAGGCTCAGGGACAGGCAGGGAAATGTGGTTTGGAGCAAACTTCACTAATGTTGCTACAAGAGGTATCAGAGTCCATCTTTCCTGCTTTCAGAAAACAACAAAAAAGCCCTCATCAAATGCTTACGGCTCTTTATGAGACAATAGTTTTATTTCTTCATAATCATTCTGGAAAATGTCTTGTTTTCTAAGTTTTCATTTCTGTATATAGGGCAATCCTATGAAATGTAAACCAGTACCATAGTCTATGTCAATCTACAGTGTTAACAGTGTCAACAGTGTCACTTCTGCTAGGAGAGAAGATGGATAATCATCAGCTTAGAATGTAAAGTTTTTGGAGAAACTATATTTGTATATGTAGCTACATATACATGTAGATATTTCTGTATATGTGTGTGTACATATTATGTCTACTTAACTGCAGTGTGGCCTGGGCAATAAAAATGCATACTAAACAGAAGATAAGAATTAAAGATCTGTACAAAATGTGAGGTGTGGCATTTCAATTAGGTATCGTGTATAGTTGAAGCAAGTGAAAGGCCTCCCAGTTATTTGTGGTATGTCTCAACAAGGACTGATTTGCAAGAGAACCTTGGTGACAAACTCCTTTTAAACATCTAAGTGTAGATTTGGATGTGCCTAGGACTTAATTTCTTTTTGATCCTATTAATGCCTTTGGGGTTTCTCCCATCAAATTGCTGGCTTTCCTGATCCTTTCTTATGTATTTCTCTTCCCAGGATCTGTAGAAAAAGTCCAGGTAGCTAACAAGTGGGTCATGGATTTTACCACATAGGCACGTATAGCTGTATATTGCAGTGGTGGCAATCAGTCCTATGTGAATCGTCCCTCCTGCTTTGTTGAACTGCTACGAGCTTGCTTGGTATTTCCCTTTCCTAGCCCGCAACTAATTTATTATAAATGCTTTCTTCACAGTTTACCTAAAGTTACTGATTCTTTCATGCTCAAAAACTTTGCAGACATACTGTGTTAATTACCTTAATTGTCTTCTCACCGTGAACACTGATGAAAAAATAGATTCTTCGCTAGAGTTTTAGATTGGAAGTCCATACTTATTTTGAGTCATGTGGGACTCAGTTGTAATTAATTGCAGTGGTCTGTGAAAAAACATGAAAACAGATTTTTCACTGCCTCCTTAACACCATGTGTGTTTACCCAGGGCTGAAGATGGAGTGTTTTGTTCTATCAATCTCATAACAGTTTTGAAAAAAATACAGATTACTTATAAATCGATGTCAGAAAGAGACTTTGGAAAGCCATTAGTGGTGAAAGGACAATAGATAATTTTTTTAATCCATACACCTCTTAACATTAATGCGTGTTTATCCAGAAAGTGGCGTTAAGTAGGAACATTTATTGTTGTTTATGTTTCTAAGTCCTCATTTCATAGTATTCCAAAGTTCTAAGCAGTATTTTTTAAGTTTTCTTAAAACTGATGCTGAAGAGATGGTTCTTCATGGGTCTGGAGGTCAATATTCACAAGATTTATAGGGTCAGGACACTACACTTCCTGCTCCTTCAATTCCTCACAGTGGAAGGACCTGCTTGGAGGTCAGGAGTTTAAATTGTGTGGATGCCAAATTCTTTAATTCATCTGGGAAAGACTTGGCTAAAAGCAAATAATGACATGTTGTGAAGTATGGTGTGAGTGTTCTTGCAGTATCTCTCAGGTACTTTGTAGTTTTCCCAGAATTGGGAAGTGCTTCTAGACCTGTCAGGATACCTGGTGTTAGAAACATATCACTCACTCTTAAAAAGCTTAAAAGAGTATTTTGTAAATACCATTCCTTTTAGTCCACTTATGTAAAAGGAAGCAAAATAATGCTAGTGTTATATTTTTAATAACATTTTTAGTATTTGGAGTAGTAGCAAAGAACTTGTGTTTGTTAACTGTATCTTCTAGGATTATCTTGTTTTGAAAACCTACATTAAACACTCTCATATCCAGCCTGTAAAACTGAGAAATAGCTCCGAGCTCTGAAGTCTATAAATACACCTATTTACTTTACCCAGAACGTCATTTTCCTGGATAGATTCCCATTTTTATTTAATCTTGTAACTTAATATAATTTATGTTTTTCCCAGCTGGGTGTTCTAAAATATCTCTGGACCATCCACAACGTGTACAAGTCTATTTTCTTTTTTTTCCTTTTGGGAGGAGTGAGAAGAGTAGTTCAATATTTTTAATAATTTTTAGCAAAACATCATTGTGAAATACATGAGAAAAAGATGAGAAGCATTTTGAAAACACTAACCATCTCTGAAATAATATAATGAGCAGTGCGTTTGCCATTTTAATGTAAAAGAGTTGCAAAGACAATGATTCTGGTTTCAGTGCTACCATCTTTAGTTCTGACACGTGTCATTCTGTTTAATAGTGTTACTTTTGGAACAGAATTAAATCTGACATGCTCCTATCAGTGAGATCAGAACCACGCAGGGTTTCTAAGTGCAGTAGTGTTATTTTGTCATTAAGATTGTTTTGACTGGTCTCTTCAATTTAATGAGAACTTTTTCCATCCTTGGTACACCAAGAATAGTTAAGCACAATGGTGGCAAATGTCCCAACAGAAACAATACCTATCATGGAAGAAGTTCTGGAGGTGGTCTTGGAACTAGCTGTTGTTGTGGTGTGTTCAAAGTGACACACCCAGGGCCTGCACTTAGGACTGGAGTTTTGATAGGAAGAGATCCAGTTGTGCTTTTGGGACACTAGATGGTCTGTTAAAGGGATACCAGAAGCTTCTAAAAAATCATGTTGCTGTATCACAGAGAAGCCGGTGCATCATCAGGATAAAAAGTAATTCTTCCTTGCAGTCTTGTTTGTGGTTTCTTTTTTCCTGTTTGTATCCATTAATTTTCTCAACATTTCTCAATATTTACTGGATGCAAAGTTCTCTAATTGGAAGGGTTCTTTTTCTCTTTTTTTTTTTTTTAGTTTGAGCTTATGACTGACCCCAGAGAAAGGATAGCAAGTGCTACTTCCCATGTTCTGACAGCAGCAACCTTCTTCTTGATGATGATTTACTCAAATTCTCTTTAAGTGCTACAATCTGACTGCAAAACTACATTAAAATCCACTTTGTCCAGAATGGGCTATATAAGTAAGACCAACCTTAACATGGCATTTGGTCCAGCTGTGTTGTCTGTAAAGTCTCTAAAGATGGCGAAAGAAATCTTTACTACATCAAAATAGGGAAAATATTTCCTCTATATGAAATAACAATGTGTGCAATTTGTGGTTTAAAAATCTGCAATGCAAGATCTGTTGTGATTTTAAGAACGTTTTGTTGTCGGAAAGTTTGTCTGCACTTAACATTTCATCCATCTCTGTGAATTATTAACATTACCTTTGAACATTCATAGTGTGTTTTCAAATACTAAACTAGTTTCACAATGGGAAAGATTTTCAAAGGGCCCATTGTACACACACAGTATCACCTGTAACACTATTCTGTGCCGCTAGACCAACAGCAGTTTGGAGGGGTGTTAGCATGACTGATGGAGAAAAGACTGCTTCAAGATTTGATCCTGCTTTTGATCTACTCAACAGGAATTTTTCCATTGATTTCAAGGTCAAACCTGTACGTGAAAAATGGCCTCTATATGGCTGTGTTATTTTCCATGGTGCAACGGTTAAGGTTCTTTTTTTCCCAAGTAAACTTCCTCACATTAACCTGGATAATATAAACATTCTGGAGGGAAACAAAGGCGTTTAAGAAAAGTTTGGTCTGGAATCCTTGTTTCCCACAATTTGAATAGCTCTGTAATTACATTCAAAATTAGTCTAGAGTAAATAAAAAGGGCTGCCAGACTGTAGCAGTTAGGACAGGCATAACAGAGGATGTAAATTTTGAACCATGACATATCACATCCCATGTGCTGACAACAGGAGTCAGCTTGGGCAAGAGCTTTTTTAATGTTTGAACATAAACTTACTGGGGAGCAAAGCACCCTCTTCTTTTGTCTCTAGAAATGTGAGACATTAACTGTAAATTCTATTTGACTTAGAAGTTATTTTGAAAGAAAGGCCATAGAAAAGTTAAAATTTTGCTACTGTAGTGCTGCTGCCTCACCAAAGAATTAACCAGGGCTTGGGAATTTGCCAGAGCTTGTTGCTTTTGGCTCATTTCCAGTCAAGCCCTTAAGAAAGCCACCAACATGTTATTGCTGTTAATGCTTTTGTGATCAAGCACCATAGTCTGCAGAAAACATTAGGGCTATGCTAATTTACTGCCATAATTTTATCTGGTCAAAAACTGAGAATAAAGATTGCAGCAAAATATTTCAAGGGAAATGCCACAGTTTTTCATAAAGCTATGGATTATGAAGTTTTCTATGAAATATGGTCAGCCGAATGTAAATTCTTTGCGTCTAAGGATGCCATGTTATATTGCAGTTCTAATCCCAGCATCATGAAGCATTGGCCAGGAGAGGGAAGCTGTTCAGATGAGAACAGTTGCAGCCTTCTGGTCTTTTTAAGTTCACATACTCATGTTTGGAGACATAGTTTGTTGTTCCACACAGGCAGGTTTGTTTTCATATGTGGTACTCAAAGATTATGGATTTAAAAACAGCTATGTCACACTGGAGGAATTACAGTTGATGGGCCGCCAACCACAGCAACTCCACAAAGCTAACAAAGCAGCTTCACTTTTAGTATTAGTTATAACAGTTTTCACAACACTATCATATATTTCTTCATATCACCCTTCTTGTAGAACCAGTTCTACAGTGTAAATGCAGGCAGGTTTGATAGATCAGGTAGGGGTCAGGTAGTTAGGTGAGAAAATTGCAGCCATGAGGAAACAATTTAGGGATTGCCTATCTACCTGAATATACATTTCAATTACTTCGTCCTGTTTCCTCGACTGCTGGTGGTCGCATCATGGTCAGCCTCTCTGGTGCGATAGCTGTGATGCTGTGCTCTCTGGTACAAGTTTATTAGATGACCTGCAATTTTGTAGACTCGCTGAAGAACAAGGGCCTCTGTAAAAACAGGAGTGTTTTCACATTGCATTGACCATATTGGATAAGCTTCCAGCAGCATTTCCCCATCACATGTAGTCTTAAGGCTAATCAAATATTTCAGAGAGAAAGACTTTTGGAAGTTCTCACTGCTGTCAGATTACTGAGGGAGGCAGAAAGGCTTTGGAGGCTGCAGGGACAGTTTAGGAGGCAAGGGAAAGGCTTCAGCTGACTTCACTGAACCTCCTGTTGGGTCCTCGGCCACTCTGTCTGGCTGCATGTTGTTTTGTACCCACAGCAACTGCTATGACTAGGTGATGAAGCAGACAGGGGAATCCATCCAGCAGAACAATAACCCACACAAACAAATATCTAACCGAACTGTATTTCAGCTCAACATCTAGCTAAATGATTGGGATGTACCAGCACAACAGGGCATAGAGGTATGGAGAAGGAATTGGCTGGAAAGGAAAATAAAAGTTCTGGAATATAATAATTTTCAAGCACAGGCTTTAAAAAAAGGCAGTTTTTCTTTTGACACAGGTTTAGATCAGAGATTGTTATGGGATTTGCCATGTTTGTAGGACAAGCAAAGAGATTTTTGCCGACATGGTTTTGAATTAATCCCTTGCAGGAGTAAATATTTAATTTGACAAATTTTCTAGAAAAAAATTCCCAAATGAGATTGGCTTTTGTTGAATCACATTTTTTAAATATATTTTTCTCTGTCTTTTAAAAATAAAAATAACTAAAAGGCAGGACATCTTTTTGTTTGTTTTGGAGTATTAGCCTTCAGTACAAGCACTGGGTCTTTTTCCTGTGCTGCTGGAATGCCCAGCAGGACTGCTAATACTGTGGGAGAATGAAGCCTTAGAGCAGTGAATTTCACCCCAGAAAGTTATATCCAAAGAATGCAGATGTGATTGCTAATTGAGCTGGTTTTTGTTTAACTTTATCAATAAAGTTATTTTAATGGTAAATACATCATTAAGGCTACAGAGAAGGTGTCTGCTGTGTGATCCAAAGCATCTAGAGAAAAATGGAGAAAAACAAAATAGCTAAAATATTTTATCTAAATGGAATAGGCATTGAAATAACCAGTGATGATTTTAAAAAGTAGTGGCTTGGAGAGACTGCAGGCATTGAAGAAAAACTTTGACAAAGTAAACTAAAGACAATTAAAATAAGAAAAAAGGAAACATGGTTTGGCACAGAATAGGAAACAGGAAAAGTTCCAATCAATGTAACTGGAAAGAAATGTAAGAAGTTTTGAAAGAGATACCAGCATCATCAAACTGGGTAAATTTTTACTAGAGAAAATTCTCACACACAGAAGCTATGTCTACTGGGTTGTGCAAGTATGCAGTATTTTTGAGGATGTTCATTGCTTTTCCAGATGTGTGTGTTATCCTTTGTGGTTTGGCTGAGATCAGAGAGACTTAAAGAAATCACAGTGTCTTTCAGAGATGTGGGAAAGTTTGTTCACCCTTTGCAAACTTCCCTCCAAACTGTATCTGAGTTCCAGTTACATATCATGTTATGAGAATCAAAGAATCAAGATGGTTTTCTTTTCTTACACTAATTTCAGTTCAGTTCTTAGGAAATATAAACCCTGCCTTCTTGTCCCTGACTGACCTTATACGCTTCAAGACAGCATTCCCACTAATAAGTCCAGCTCTCCTCCTACTTAGGAACAGAAGGAATATGTGGCATGGGAGCTGTTTTCAGGAATCAGTGAGACTTGATGTCCTGCTGGCTCATCTGAAGTTTTAGAGAATGGCTGGGGAAGAGGACCAAAAGTACTATTTTGGTGTATGAAAATAAGAGCGTTTTACGGGACTGCATGTACACGTACCATTTCTGCTTGCTTCCTTACATTGTTTCTTCAAATAATGAATAAATTATTGTAGTTGATTATTTGAAAAAGATAATACTGTACTTTATCTTTTTGTATCTCTGAGAACACTCTTGCCGACAGTTTTCTTCTGCTTGCTAGTGTCCATTCTTTCATTCCTTTTGGGAATTTCCCAAAGACTTCAAGAAAAAAACCCCAACCATTAAGTTTATTAACGTTTTTCATGCCATTGAATGGAGAATTATGTTCTTTTTAATGTAGAATTAGATAGGATGTTTAGTCTCGACTCCCTTGTAGCCTTGTTGTATTTCTTTGGGAAAATTGCTTAGCTTGTTTTTAGCTCATTATGCCTTTTCATAGAATATAAAAACGTCTATGTCAAGTAGCAGTTACAAGACTTCATTAACTAATAAAAAAGTAAATATATTTTTGAAATATAAACCCAGTGTAATATAATTTTAGATCAGCAGTAAGAATGTGATGAGCAAGATTAAAGGAAGATGAAGAGGAAAAAGAAAATAATGCATTCCAGACTTCCATTGATAAGTGAATAGTTTATCAAAGACTGATGATTACTAATTGGAGGATTAAATGACAAGTAATTTCATTTAGGTCAATGGGGTACTACCATATGAGATTGGAATCAGGTTTTATCAGCAGTACCATGTGCCATGTAGCAGTTTTAAGATGAACAAGAGTACTTAATTGTCAGACCTCTCTCCCCTTTGAGTAACAGAGAAAATGGTTCTGTTTATATGGCTGGATAATTCCATTACAACTGTAAATGCTTGAATTGTTGTGCAGGCATTATTATTTTGTATTATTTCATTCTTAAAATAAATTATGCCAGCTCTAGAAAATTAGAATCTAAGTTTCAGTCAAAGACTTTTGGTTTGATTGATGGTTGATCATGTTACGATGATGGAGACAAAGACTTTGATGTAGAAGAGGATGTATGATTTTACATAGTAAATTTAGAATCTACTTTTTATAGGTTTATAATTCCTCTGATGACCATTAGAGATTTAGAGCAGTTAGAATTATTGGCTCTTAAACGGTATATATCAGCCTTACCTCAAGGAGCATTTCTGTCCTAGTCTTGTAAGAGGTCTTCATTACCATGGTACTAGTAAATAATTTTTTACTCATGGTTCTACTTCATTTGTACATTAGAAAAATAATTATTCCAGTCCTAAGTTGATGAATGTCTTGATTTGCATGACATATGCTTAGTTTTTTTATAAAAAAACTACCTCATTGTCTGCCTTTTTGATATTTTTTCTGATTTCTAAGGCTTTTTCTGAAGAACAACACCCTGTACTAATTTTTATTTTGGTGTGACATAAGAAGGTGTGATTCAGTCGTTCTCTTCTAGGCTTTTCTACCTCTTTGCCTTTCTTTTGTCTTTCTGAATGTTCTGCAGCATAAATCTGCATTTAGATGAAAGGGGACTGCAGCATCTCTCTTATGAAGAAAGGCTGAGGGATTTGGGTCTTTTTAGTCTGGAAAAAAGACGACTGAGGGGGGATCTTATCAATGCTTATAAATACTTAAAGGGTGGGTGTCAGGAGGATGGGGCCAGGCTCTTTTCAGTGGTGCCCAGCAACAGGACAAGAGGTAATGGACACAAACTTGAGTATAGGAAGTTCCACCTAAACATGAGGAGGAACTTCTTTACTTTGAGGGTGGCAGAGCACTGGAGCAGGCTGCCCACAGAGGTAGTGGGGTCTCCGTCTCTGGAGACATTCAAAACCCACCTGGATACGTTCCTGTGCAGCCTGCTCTAGGTGACCCTGCTTTGGCAGGGGGGTTGGACTAAATGATCACCACAGGTTCCTTCCAATACCTACCATTCTGTGTATCAGTGACCTTCCACCTGCAAAGATACTATCCATGCCATGATCATACAGTTTTGCTGAGCCAAAATGCGTTCTAAGCACATAAATTGGAGCATGAGCACCTACAAATGTCTCCTCTTTTGTCACTATTTCTGCAAAGCAAATTGTCTCTATAGACAGCCATTGTAGGCAAGATCACAGAAGGTGTACAGCTATTATAAAAAATATACTGAGAAAGGAGGCTGTGCCTCTTTGCCAGATGAAGACTTCAATAAACAGAGCATGGCTTCATCAGAGACCAGTGTGCCCCCTGCATGTCCTCATCTCTCTTCTGAAGGAGAATGTGCCAGGGAATGAGGAGCAAATACAGAATATGATTTGCACCTGCAACAGGGCAGAGTCTTGGCCATGTCCATTGGCATGTTCTATGCACAGCAGGACCAGCTACGCAGGGCAGCTGACCCTTCAGGGCCCTGGGGTCTGCCTGACCATGATGGTGCTCCTTGTCCTCCTCCAGAGAGCTGGGATTCAGCCACCACTGTAGCACCAGTGGCCTGGCTCCTGTGTTAAGCATGTGGGGTAACACAGGGAGGAAGATACTTGTGGGCTTCCCATAGTAACTCTTGTCAAATGCAAGGGTTGGAAGGCACAACAGGGATATCAGCTTGTTTTCCTCAAGGAAAAAAATACCTTACAGAGTTGTGCTGCTTTTTGGACAAGCTGCTGACTCAGTGTTCAAGCTGAAGAGAATAATATATTATTCTGAAAAACAAAGGATGTTTTGTTTCATTTTTTTACTTAGCAGCAGTAGTAAGTGTGCACGTGACACGTGCATGATCCTTATCTCAAACCTGGGGCTGAGAATTGTTTTCCTTAGTGAAGAAATGTATATTTTTATCGTGCTTTAGCTAAATGGTGACACTTCACTCATGAAGAACTGACCTGCAATGCGAGCACAAGGCCTTACTAAATCGTAGCATCCTTTTTTGCATTTCTATCTACTGGGCATGTGCATAAATCTGAAAAAAAGGTATTTGATTAGGTACCTACATCTGGATTTGAGATTCCTCTTTGAAGATATGTGCAAATGGTTGCTAAAAACATCCCGTGCCTTTTGTAAGTAAAGTGTAATCAAAATTGGAAGGAATGAAAACACTTGCTTAAGAAGGGTTAAAAGTGTTTAAAGAGCCCATCTTGGGATGGACTATTGGATATTCCCCTGTTTTAGAATGCAAATTCTGTCTTTACTACTTCAGCAACTTCTTTGTGAGGCTCTGTACTGAAAAATCACATTTATTTTCTCACAGCTAATTGTTATTTTCAGAACACATGTGGTATGAAATATTTGCGTTGTACCTTAATGACTCTGAGATATGCTACAGATTTATTTCTAATTTTCTATCTTAAGTAACTTCTTAAAAGTAGAACCTACAAACTTGTTTTATTTAAAAGACTAATACCAAACAATATATAATTTATTTATTGATATGGTGCTTCTCCCTCAACCAAAAAGATTTTGTTCTGTTTTCTTTTTAGGAAGGAGGCACAGCTGGATGAAGAAGGGCAGTTTCTTGTCAGAATAATTTATGATGATTCCAAAACCTATGATCTGGTTGCAGCTGCAAGCAAGGTCCTTAGTAAGTAACATGGATATCTTCTTTGCTCATTCATCACATAAGTGATAACAACCCCCCAAAAAAATCCACATAGCAGAGAGAAACAGGATTTAAAATGAAAACAAGGTATTAGTCAAAGAATTTTTTTAAAATGTCAAAAGAAAGGATTTTTTTTTAATTTATCTAAGATATTTTTATTCCTTTTATTCCTTGAAGTGATTTTTATTGCTTCCAAAGTATTCCAAGTCATAGGTACATCTTAAACTGCAGAATATATCTTATCCACAGAGCACGGTCTGTATTACAAGAAGTCATGAAGTAACAATATACCACTGTAACACCCAGGTTTCAACCACTGCTGCTAGAGCAGCCTGTGGCTGCTGAATCCTTGATCTCTCTGCTGAACAAGCATGCTGAGTTACAGAAATCTTTGTGGCATGGGCACATTTCATTTCATATCTGCCATTGATTTGGATCACATTCAATTTCAATCATTGCAGCTCTGGTCTAGGATTTAAAAGGTAGAATTGTGCCCATCAGCCTTATTTTATCTGCAGACGCAAGTGCAGTCTGAATTTGTTCTGAATCAGTAATTAGACAAGAACCCATAAGACTATGATGACTGTAGTAGTTATGTTGAATTGGAGCAGCTGATGTGGTTTCATGCTATTGTAAACCAGAATTAACTCCCCTGAGGCGAGCACTACTAACAACCAAGTTCCTTTATTTTTAAGTAGTGATTTCTTATCTGTATCAAAATCGAAACCGCTATATATGTGTGAAATAAACAATGCGGCGCAGTCATAATGGTAATTGGTAAACCCTAGTGAAACTCCTGTGTTGAATACTCATTATTTGCCATGTGGACCCTGAATCCTGTTCTTCTTATATTCTTGACGTACTGGATCTGGTTAGAGTTTAGGTACTGTCTTTCTTATTTACGAATATGAGACTAAAGTAGTATGCAAAGTGTGTGAAATGCAGTGTTTGGGCTGAATCATATTTTCCTGTTTTAACTAGATCTAAATGCTGGGGAAATTCTTCAAATGTTTGGGAAGATGTTTTTTGTGTTTTGTCAAGAATCTGGTTATGATACAATTCTACGTGTCTTGGGCTCAAATGTCAGAGAGTTTTTGCAGGTAAGAATTTTGTGACAAATTTTTTCATATACCAGACAGAAGTATGGTCAACAGATAATCAAACAGATATAGGTTGTATTGTATAATCTTCCAGTTATTTGTGGAGAGGTGTCTGAAAACGTCTTCCTTCGTATTTGTATTCTATAGAGCTCTCTACTGCTCAGCAGTTTTTGCATTGTCATTCACTTCCCCTCTCAGTTAATATATTATTCAGTTACTTGATAAAGTGATTTTCCCGTAGGATCTTTGACTGTTCAGTTTCATAAAAAAGGAGAAGGCAGGTAAGCTGGGATTGCAGAGGCATTCATAAATCTGAAATTTCATTTGAAATTGCAAAGAAAAGTTTTTAACAGGAGCTTTGGTATGTAACATAAGTATGGACTACAAGAGACATGAAAAAAAAAAACAATTCAAATTGTCTGTGTATGCTAAGTAAAAAGACTTACATTGCTTATACTAACAGAAAACGTGGTTTTCAGATGTGTACGATATTTCTTCTCCTAAGTTCTCTTTGACTAATTATAGATACTGGTTATTTCTAATTGTACATTATGCAGAGAGCTAGGGCTCATGCACAGTTTATCTCTAAGACATTATCCTTCATCCATGAACTAAAGGTTGGATAGAACAGCAGTGTTTAAGTCAATTTTTGTGCTTTCCTAACTGCAGAACAGCGTGATACAAAACAATTTTCAATAGTATGGAAGAAATGTAGTGAGTTCTCTAAAGTGTGATTTCCAGAAAAAATGGGCTTCCCTTTTTTTCACCTGAAAATTGTTCACTTCAAAAAAACACTTTGGATTTAAGATTTGTGATATATATCACTCTTAGAGAGAACGGTGTCCTGTAATGAGTTTAAAAACACTGAACTGATTAAGATTTCATGTGAGATTGACCAAAAGCTGTGTCAAATATCTGTTGATTTTCACTGGAAATTTAGCAGCCTCTTGTCATCTGTTCCCTTAAAATCTCTCCAGCAATAATAAGTGAAAAGAGCAAAGTGCACCGTTTGCTGGATTTCTAGGGTATTTACTTCTGTGCCTCACCGCCTGCCACAAAACCTGGATTATTCTGGAGTATCCTGGATGTAGTCAACCCAGATTTCTTGTACAAATCCTGCGGACTGTAATTGCTGGGCAGACAGACAGGGTATGTGTATGCTCCAACATATGCATACCACATGTGATCTGTATACCGTTGTCTGTCTATGGGATGTGACACCCTTTATACTTCATAGCTTCGTTCACAGGCTGCCTGCAAAGCAAGCCTTCAGATAAATGTAATTTTTAAAAATGACTCATGTACTGAAGTTGTGGTTAGGGTTGAGCAAGAATAGGAGAGGAGGAAAAAAAAGGTGCAGCTGGCCCATTGCTCCGTCACTTCGGGTACGCATGGATGTGCCAGTCCTTCCCTATTCCTTTTCCTCGTCCCCTTTCCATATAGTATACTTCTCTTTCCATTCCTTACCATATGTGATGCTGAAAAGACTGGACACATTTGTACTGCACAGGAAACCTCTATAAAGTGTGAAGAGCTTACATTTATGTTCTAATGACAGTATTTTAAGCTGCTTTGTTTAATTTCAGAGTTAACAGATGACATTGGCTATTATATACTTCTGTACTTTATTTTATACTGTATTTTAACAGTACTAATGTATTAGTAGCTGTGCCAGAAGTGTACTTTTTAGCTTTTTATTGTGATGGCAAATAAACGTTCTGCATGATTTATTATTTTTGCAATGTCCAGCAGTCAGATTAGGTCAGGAAACTAATTTATATACCTGTTACAAAAACAGTTGCAGATTGGTTTTAATGTACTGAACTTTTGTCAAATTCTTAAAATACATAATAGAGTTCCAGGAGGTGCTTCTTGAAATGTGTACTGAATTCAGGATATATGAAACAATTGAGGGCTGCAGCTTTTTAAAGTATGTGAAAATAAATCTCATATTTATTTTCTGTTTCCCTTGACATCTCAGAGAAAATTTAGTTTAGTCATAGATGAAACACAGGTACGTCAAGCTTCATGAAAGAGGAAAAAGATAGTGCAACTAAATCTAATATTTATACTTCCTATGAAAAACACAGGCCTGGAAAAATTGCAAATCATATTGAAAGGCAGTGTGCCAAAGAAGCAGTGTGAAAAGAGGTAACTCGAAAGAAACCCTTTTATGTTACGTTCAGTAGCTTTCTACTGGATGAAAATCAAACACTGGAGTAGTAGTTAGTTCTCTCATTCATGGAATTTACGTGGCTATTTAGTTATAGAATCACAGAATCATAGAATGATTTGGGTTGGAAGGGACCTTAAAGATCATCTAGTTCCAACCCCCTGCCCATGGGCAGGGACACCTCCCACCAGACCAGGTTGCTCAAAGCCTCATCCAGCCTGGTCTTGAACACTTCCAGGAATGGGTTCATAATTGCAGTGCAGTAAATTTCGGGGGACTAATTCCTCTTTTAGAAAAGTTTCCAGATGCCCTGTACCACACGGAGCTGAACAGCATATCTTTGTATTTCAGGTACCAACCACAACTCTTTACCTTTTAGACAGGCCAGAATCTGCCTGATTTAGAAGCACTGCTTGTGCTTGCTTGGAGATCTCTTTGTGTTTCACCATGGAGCTGATCACGGCTGTCCAAAGCTCTAGAATTAGCGTTTCTGGTCCCAGCACAAGCTCTGGGATACCTTTGAGCAGCCTAGGAGCCAACAATTCAGGGAGAGAGCTTAACCTATTATTATCTCTACCTGACTGCACCTGTGGCCCACAGCAGGTGAACAAACTATAGAAAGACATATTTGTTCATCCAGAAGCTGCCATATCAATTTAGAATGTATTAAACACAACAAAAAACAGGAGTGGGAGTGACAGTGACAATGTTTAAATGACAGGATCAGGGAGTGATTTCAGCT
This sequence comes from Stercorarius parasiticus, assembly GCA_013396915.1. Classification (NCBI taxonomy): domain Eukaryota; kingdom Metazoa; phylum Chordata; class Aves; order Charadriiformes; family Stercorariidae; genus Stercorarius; species Stercorarius parasiticus. Next base: position 407,583 of record VWZL01003634.1, read on the forward strand.
CCTTGGTCTGGAAGAACATCTCTGCTGCTTCTTGACTATGTGTTGTGGCAAGGTTCTGAATACAATAAGCTCTTTGCTCACCCCATAATCTGTATGCAGGGAGAAGAGACACATTGGGGACTGGAAAGCAGCTGCAATACATCCTGGGCAAGTCCTCTGGTCTGGATGATTAGAAAGACTGAAGGGCGTATCACATGGGCTTGCCTGTGACAGTGCTTGGACTAAGTCAGTAATGGGGTAGTAGGGTGACAAAGTGGTCTTGTAGAGTGGGGCTACTGCCATTTGTTAGCAACACTTACGCCAGAATTAAATGTTAATAAACAGACAACCATCTTATAAAAATTCTGACCTTGACATTGGCCATTTCCCATAACAACAACTTTTGAAATTCTTCAGGTGTTGATGACTGTGTAACTGGAAGATTATCATCTTTTCCCATGTATCTCCTTAAGAGTTTTCTTCCCAAATTTCAATATATCCCAGCTGGTTCTGGGGCATATCTACTGAAGGAGCAATTCTGCACTCAATTAAGGAGATTGTGGGGCACTCCCTCAGAGCCAGTCAGCTCTCTCGCTCTTTTCTTACTCACACTTTTTCAAAGCAGTCTCTTCCAATTTCATTGTCTTGAACCCTGGAAAATTCTAACAGAATTTGCCTTCAGGCATTATGCTTTTTGCAGTTGAATGCCCCGTAACAGCTGGAATGATTTGAATCCCAGATTGTTGCCTCTTCAAGTTTTAATTTGAAGGTGTTGATATAGCAACAAAAACATGAATTTGAAACAAACTAAAAAAATGAAGGAGGAAGTTCCAGACTGAGTGCATCCTACGGAATTAATTTCTAAGAGTCATTTCCTCTGGAGGCCTCCCAGGAGAAGAGGCAGCTGTTTGAGCACTCCACAGCTCATGTGAAATCAAGTTCAGTGTGCTTCCACAGATTTGATGATCAACATATGCTCATGAAAAGTGGAGAATGGCTCGGAGAGCACACTGAAAATATTTTCACCTCATTTCTCCTTGTGCTGGCAGAAAACAATATGCAAAGCCTGGTGCTAGCCGTTACCTGGGGGGGTGAGAAAAAAACACTTAAAAGATGCAGTCATTTTCTGGACTTAAGATGTAAAGAAGTTATATGAATTTTACAGCATAGGTAAATAATTATGTGGGTTGCAACACCAACCAGCAAGATTGCTCTAGGTTGCTCTTTCTATGTTAAATATATAGTAAATAGCAAACTGGAGCTTGATAATCGCTTCATAATCAAAGTTGGAGTGTGATTTTTATCTCACTGTTCTTTTTCATTTCCTTATTATATATGCCTATCAATTTATCATTTAGCTTTCCTCTCCAGAGAGCAAGTTGTCTAGTCAAAATGTAAAGTTAAATACATAAGATGTCCAGGATATCAGCTGGAAAAATAGAAGACCTCTTCCCTTTCTTGAATAACCTTTGCTGAAACACTATTACAGCAGCTGTGTTATGTTCTATATATTCTGTGGATTTTTTTTACTTATTCTCAAAGAAAGTACGTGTTTGAGGTTGGTCTTTTAATAATTTAAATCTTTACTTTAAAACCTGAGAATTTGTCATACCTTGTAAACTTGGGTTGACTGTTATGATGTCAGAACTAGCCTGTTCTGACAATAAGGAAAAAGATTCATGTTTATTCAGACATGCTTATTTGTATCTGACACCTAAATTCACATCTGAAGAGGAGATTATAGGGACTAGAGTTTGGAAGGGGTGAAAATGGATGAGATACAGGATTGAGAAACACACACACAAGGTCTTTAATCATCAGAGTGTTTCAAAGTACAGCATAGTCGAGCATGAATTCTTACTACCTGGAGTAATTTTCAGTAATGCTAATTTTGATGCCATTCGTTGTCCCAATACTGCTACAGTAGATGGAAGCTACCTGAAAAGCCTGCTTTGATGACAGTTCTACAAATAATAAGGGAAATGCACCAGGAGTGTGAGCAATAGGAGAAAGAGGATGATCAGATTAGACTTACATGCCTTATATTATTATATGATTTATAATCATGTTTTTAATTTCTTCTTCCAGAATCTGGATGCTTTGCATGACCACCTTGCTACTATTTACCCGGGTATGCGAGCCCCTTCCTTTAGATGCACTGATGCGGAGAAGGGGAAGGGACTCATTCTGCATTACTATTCGGAAAGAGAAGGTCTCCAGGATATTGTCATTGGAATAATCAAAACAGTAGCTCAACAGATCCACGGTACAGAAATAGATATGAAGGTAATGTCTAAAGGGATGTATACATTGGATGTTTATGTCATTATGACAAAATCAAGAAAATAGAAAGTGAAGTGATGGCAAACAATCATTTTCATTGCTGCTGTCCTCTGTGAAGCAGTGGCATCAGTACTGACTCAGGAAGATCCACTGTCATTTGCGTTGCTTTAAGGACAGGTCGTCATTTGTGTTGCCTTAAGGACAGGTCAGCCATGTGCTGGGAAGGCCAGTACTAATTTGCAAATAGGCCCAATCAGGAACAGTTCAGAACTATATCCCCTTATTCAAGGAAGGAGGTGACACGTACAGAAATAAGGTACTTGGTTGTTTGGGGTGCTTTTTTCCACTTTAGTTTATATTTGGCTTATATTTCTTACTGTCTACTGTGTTCTGTGAGAGCACAAACATTTTGTCTCTGTGTCCTAGATTCTTCATCTGTGTGCAAACGGTGAGGCTGATGTGCATTGATGAGGCCTGGCTGGTGAGCAGGGTTTTCCTCCCAGCCTGCATGACAGGTCCTTTCCAGAACCAAGATGCGTTTGGGGTCTCATACTATCTTTGCATAACAGTGTGGCTGTATATACACCTACTGCCCCAGAAGTGGAAAAACATTCCTCAGTCAGAGAGTTTACATAACGTCATGTGTGCTAAGTCACTTGTGAAATGGGAAAGAGGCTTCTTCTTTGTTCCATACAGAGCAACAGAAAGATTTAATTGATCAGGACTTGCATATATAATGGTATAAAATCAGAGCTTGATCCAAAGTGCAGATATATCTGGAGAAAAACAGCAAATGAGAGCTTTATGTTGTTAGAAATATTGCAACTGATATAAAATACTTGTTATCAAGTAGGAAAGAGTCTAAGCAGGTACAGCAAGCAGTCTTTTTTTTGTTTTAACTATTCCCTAGTCATATTACATTTATAGCACAGTTTCATTGTATACTTCCTCAGAAAATGAGTTCCAGTTTCATGAGTGTATCACAAGAACATGATCTTGCTCAGATAAGAGATTTACAAGCAACCCAATGACAAAGATATTTCTTCTATATTGGAGTATTTGCCTTTTAGATTTATTGTTATAAGCTAGCTCAGGTTTATAGTGAATGACTAGTTCTGTATATTTGTGATATACCTGTTGTCCTTGTTTGGATTCTGCTTTGTAGAAATCCATAGTTCAAACTTTTACAGCGGGTGTTAGTGATCAGGTATGGAAGGATGCAACAGAATCAAAACAGTCCTCTTCTTAGGTCCCTGTTTATTCAAACTGTTGAGACAGACAAGAAGGACCATATTGGAAAGTTGGCTGCAAGACCGCTGAAGCTGTTGCTTGACAAGCATTTCTTTTCGTAGTACAAGCAGCTTATGCAGTCCCCCTTTTCTTACTGCTCAAGCTTGTCCTACGACAGCTTCTTCAGCTGTGTCTCTCCAGCTGTTGTCAAGCTACAAAATAAACTCACTGAGGAAATGAACAGGGTTCAAAATAATAGGGTTTTTTTTCCTGGATTATTTTTACCCACATCTGTTCCTTTATGTGGTTTGGTGTTCTTGTCTGTTAGAGGGAATTCTGCCAGCGTAGTTGAGGGGCCATGCAGAGACAAAAGTGATCAGTGGGGCAGAGGAGAAATCTGGGTTGTGCAGAGCAGCTACCAGAACAAACTTTTGACAAACTGTGTCCTCAGTCTGAACAATACTTTGTTAAGAAGATTGTATTGGACAGTACTGATATCCACCTAGGACTTCTCGCAAATAATATATGTTCCAAAGAGGTTTAAATATTGATTCTAAATTTACTTGTCATTTTCATTTGACTTTGTTAGGCTTTTCTGAAAATCTCTGTAATTAAATAGAAATTTAGTAGTATTGGTCAAACCTATTGTAAGTGAGCACAAAGTTTACTTTAAATTCAAACTATTCTTCCAGACTCTCTGAGACAAAACCTCTAAACTGAAGAAAGTGCATATCGTCTGTATTTTATTTTCTCTGTTACCCTGTTTTTTCCCTTGACCCTGTTAGAAAGTCATGTGCGCTCAACCCTGAACTTTTTCTTGTCTCTGCTGGTTAATAATGCCTAGCTTTTGACACCTTTAGTGACATTATATAGTGTTTTACTCCACAGGTGCTTACAAACTTCAGTGGTAGATAAGCAGAGAAAAATCAGCTACTTGTTTCTGTAAGGTGAGAGTGCCAAAATTTGCAGCTTATCCACACAGACAGTGAAAGTCTCCCTCCGTTACTCCACAGGTCAACTATTAATAGTTAATGGTACAGAGTGAGGGTTTTAAAGCAGAGTAACTCTGCCGTTGTGGTACATGGCTAGTTTTACACTATTCAAAAAAATGAGAACAGGAGAAAAAAATTGACCAACTTCTTTCATCTTGATCCCTTGCCTCATAGTTTAGTAAATTAATGCTTTCGTGTTTCAGGCTGTTAGTAATGGATTGTTTGAAATAGCACAGCACAGAAAAACAATGGAGATGCTTTTCATCCCCTCAGTTTTTGTGGACCAGTCAATACCTCTTCTGCAAAATTTTTGGTTTGGACTTTAGTTAGAATTTTGCTTAAGGAAGAATTATTTTTTTTTTCACTGGTAAGAGTTTCAGTGCCTAGCCCTAAGTTTCTGATGTTATGGCAGTTGACTTCTGACTTGAAAGAACAGAGCTGAGATTATGGAGTTGTCCTTCCAAATTTCTTTATCCAAAGCGTTTTCATAAGAATCCCAGCACAGGACTGGTTTAGTAATGTCTGCAGTTTTCTTTATATAAGTGTAAAGTTGATATCTGCAATTTGATGTTTAATACTTTATTATCCACTTTTCTTCTCTGGCTGTTTAGAAGAAATGCTTACATAAATCTGCTTGAGGGAATACATGCTTCTAAGTCTGTATTTTCATGAAATTTTGCTTGAATTTGTCTTACATGTTACCAGTTTCTGTGAAGGTGGTAGCAGATCTTAATCATTTACAATAATACCGTTATTCGAAGTGGTTAGATTTTGTTTCGTGGGTCACACAGAGTCATAGAATGGCAGAGGTAGGAAGGGACCTCTGGAGGGCATTTTGTCCAAACGCCCCCCACTCAAGCAGGGCCACCTAGAGCCAGTTGCTCTGCTCCATGTTCAGACACCTTTCAGCTATCTCTAGGAATGGAGACTCTGCAAACTCTTTGGACAACGGGTGCCAGCACTCAGTCCCCCTCACAGTAGAAAAGTGTTGATGATGTTTAAACAGAACCTTTTGTGTTTCAGTTTGTGCCCATTACCTCTTGTCCTGGCACTGGACACCATTGAAAAAAGTCTGTCTCCATCCTCTACGCACCCTCCCTTCAGGTGTTTGTACACATGGATGAGATCCTCCTGAGCCTTCTCTTCTCCAGGCTGAATAGTGCCAGCTGTCTCAGCCATTCCTCTTATGACAGATGCTCCAGTGCCTTATTCCTCTTAGTGGCCCTTCACCGGACTCTCTGCAGTACCTCCATATCTCTCTTGTACTGAGGAGCCCACAACTGGGCACAGCACTCCAGGTGTGGCCTCTCCAGTGCTGAGTAGAAGGGAAGGATCACCTCCCTCAACCTGCAGAGCAAACCTAAGGAATCTCATGATCACAAGAGGAAAAATAAATATTGAGAAAAACGTATTGTTCTTTGTTCAGGTGGAGAAATAGGTAAATAAAGAAAAAGTTTCATTTTATCACCTTTCTGCAGTTTCACACAGAACTACTTTATATATGTGCATATATATATATACACACACACACGCACACACATAAATGTTATTCTGAAATTCAATAGAGCTTCCTTTTTTCAGAATGGTGTCCTGCAGAAAATGTGCCTTTTCTTTTAACACCTAGGGTACATGTGTGCTGAATGCAAGAAAAGAAAAAAAAAAAAGGGTCTCTGTTTGTCTCTGTTAAACTCTGTTAGCACTGAAAGGAAGGCAGTTTGTTCTGAACTTGGATTCACAATTCCAGTTGAGTAGTTCAGGAAAGCCTAGTTTAACATTAATTGATTAATTACTTCAGATCCAATTTGCCTTATCTTGCCTGGTATGGTAATCCATTTTTAGCTAAATACAGCTAAGACTATATAATTTTTGCAGCAGGTGTTGTCCCAGGAATTGTTACTGACTTTGAGAACACGCTAAGAATATTTAAGTTCTGCCACTCTCAGTATAAGAACTAAAAATCTTCATGGTCCTGGTGACCAGCTTTGGCATGAGATCTCTGTTGGCAGCCTTCTGGCTATGCCTTCTCTTGCTTCACTTGTCAGAGGTTGTTTGTGTATAAATGAGAGTGACCTGTGAAGGTGATGTCAGGAGAGGGATTCCCTCAAGGCTACAAATGGCATGGGTCAGTGAAGAATGTTGTACAATCCTACAGAGCCTAAAAATCTGTTGGGAAAACAGACTTCTGCAGTTCTGGTATCTGAGAGCAGACTATCAAAATGTTTCTTTTACACAGGGAAGATGGTTTACAATATAAAATGACAAAAGACCAGGGGACATCCTTGACAAGATGGTAATTTCAGACTGTCTCATTACTAATAGCAATATAAAAAACAAAGCCAGAATGTGACCAGCTGGGGAGCTGACCTAAAAACTACTTAGGTACTTGTCATGGAGGACAAGCAGTACTGATCCACGCATTAAAATGCTAGCTGCGTATGAAGATAAGTCAACCGTGGAGCATAATCAGCCTCTAATTCTGACACAAGACCAGGCAGAAACTTCACTAGCTCCAGGCTCAGAGGTTCGGTGCAGTGAGACAGTGTGCCTTGAAACCGGCTGCCAGGCGGAGACATCCCCACAGTTTTAACTTTGGGTGTGCAAAGCCATGAGTGGTACCATTTCCACAGTGAACTGCATTGTCTCAGGATCACGCTGCAACAGCTGCACTGAAATTTGTCAAGTAGCATTGCGTAGTCGGTTTTGATCAGAAGAAATCAAGGGTTTCACCTGTATTGCCCTTTAAATGGCAAAAACCTGACTTTGTATTAATCTTGACAATCTAATGGAAGAAGATCCCTGTCCAAGGACATTCTATCTGTCCACCATGCTGAGATAAAAGTGTGTCTTGGGGACATGCTCATATCTATAGAATTGAGTCTTGTCTTGCAGATACATCGGTGAAAGTTTAACAGATAGCATGTGTTCATTATACATGCTGTATCACAGTGATACTGCTTGATTTAATATCTCCTGTGAAGCTCACCAAATATATTAAACCACAAATTCATTTTAAAATAACTGTTTTCTGAACTTCTGAACTTCTGTCCTTCCCTGAAATATTGGTGTGACTTTTCACTTGTCTAAGCAAGGACAAACTCTGAAGATACATCTTCTGGAAAGCACAGGCAGGTTAGCAGTTAGATCTTATATATTCTCTTTGAAACCAGGAGAGTGATTTTTTTCCCTTCAGGTTTTTAACTGCAGTTACTATGGTGATTGAGCTCTTAGACACGGTGAACTGATGTCACTTCACCAGCTAAGACCGCAGGGGGAGGACAAATTAGACTTGATTCCTGGCTTTGTTGCTTCTGTCACTGAACTTTCATTTGTCAAACATTTAACAGAGGCTTCTTCAAAAATATTTAAATGATACTGAAATTCTGTGGCTTGCAAACTTTGCTTGCAGAATGAAACGATAGATAAATTCTGTTCCTATTAAGCTTACTGCGGAGTATCTAGGGCAGGTCTTTATGCCAGGTAAGTATCTGGCCAATTAGCTTGGATCTGTAGGTGCAAGGGTGAAGGGACAGAATTTAACATATTATGTTAATGTCCAGAAGTGCTCATTTTAAACTTTATGACAAGGTGGATGGAATCATGAGATATGACAATTAGATCGTGCATAAATGATGTGAGCAGAAAAGACATCATGGAATTAAGTATCCAATGGGAAGTTATTTAAGGATGAATCAGTAGCTTTCTTAGGCCGGAGAGGGGTATGATTGTAGCTTCTGTTAAGAAAGGTTTGTGCATGGATGACCAGAACCAGATTCAGTAAACCAGCCATGTCCACAGCATATCAGGTTTACCAGGAGCATGCAGCTGGTGCTATGGCTGTCTTGCAGATCTAATACATTTCTATGTGTTTGGCCAGTTGTTCATTCGCTGCACTGATGTGATGCACTAGTACAGTAAGCATTGCTAGATGCCCCGGAGTCTGCTCAAAAATAGCCTTGCAAATGAACTTAAAGATGCCTGGGAAATCTGCAGCTTTGCACTGTTGGTGACACAGTTCTAATCTATAAAGGTTAGGAAAATAGCACATGATGTGAGATGACTGATTTCATCATTGTGTAAGCTTGTAGAATCTGTGGAGGGTTGCGTCTCAAACTTAGCTAGATGTCTTGAAGCATGTAGCAGTTCTATTTTTACAGATTTGATTTTTTTAATGATCACTTGAGTTTTGTTAATTGATGCGTCATTCTTATTTAATAAATGGGAAAAAATGGTGAGTTGTGAAAAATCCGTTAGGTGCTGCATGGTACCAGGAAAAAACCTACAAGTACTGGTGCAGGTTGGTAAAAGAATACTAGTATGCACTGACTAAGATGGTCATTAGGTGATAATATCTCTGGAAGGTGATGTGCTGTTAATATGAACATTTCCTTAAAAATTATTAGATCTTTAAAAATGAATTTTAGCATGGCTTTGCCAAATGAAGAAGCTTTTCATCCAAAGTATGAATTTTTTTTCCACTTGTGGCAAGAGCAACTCTTTGAAGTAAGGTCCAAGACTGGAAATTATCTGGAAGCATAGATCAATTCTAGTGATAATTCTACACAATTTGAAGAAGTTACTGTGTATAATCTCAGCTGTCCTTGGACACAATACTAGTAATAATAAAATAAAACCTGTGGGAGTGTGTATGAGTGATAGAAAGTAAAAACTAAGTTCTGTCAATCCTCAGTCTGACCACAATTTCAGGGATAATGATTTAAAAGAAGAGGAGGACATAACCTTTAAACCCTGAATTCAGAGGAAAACTAGGTCTCCATCTAGTATGTTCCATCTCCCTAGACAAACCTACGTAACTTGTTTTCCTCAAATGACCACCACATATTCTTTCCAAGGTTTATCTCTTATTAACTAGTAATTTCCCACTTCTCTTTGCCACATACTGCCATATGGATTACCAATGCAGTTTCTTGAGGAAATTAGGTTTTATCATCGTTAACATTTGAATTTGTTCATACATCCAGCTCTAGGTACCTGCGTTAGCTGGTAAAATTAGTAGGGAGATCTTTCTCTAAGTTACTTATGTATGCAATAGAAAGAGAAGACTAATACAGCACATGGTATAGAGCACCTAAATCAGACTCTTGCTCTGAACTGTCCTCCAGAAAAGCCTCTCTTTCTTTTAAATGAATGGTTAAATAGGAGATGAAGGAACACTACCTTCTTACATTAAGCATCATTTAGCAGTAAAATATTGTTTTGTTGTTTTACACTCCTCCATTTGTAAAGGAACAAATAAAGGAATCAGCACTCCTCAACCTATCAGCTAGTATGGCTGACAGTTGCGGATGAGCAGTATTTAATGAACTAAACATCTTAGCGATCAAGTGCAGTGTTTGTGCATATCCGTTCTGTTTTCATATTGTAACTGTTAATCTCTGTGGTTAGGCTATGTGTAAAGGGCAGAACCAGGATGCATTAGAGATTTTAAGAAGTCTTTTTTTGCTTCAGTGGCTTTAGGATCAGACTCTACATGAAAGTAGAATCAGGTGCAACATGTTCCAGAAAGTTGCTGCTAAACAATACTTTGTAAATAGAATTGTTCTGTTCCAGTTATTAAATCTAATTAGGCTTGAGAAGAGGTGAATTTGGCCTCTCAAGGTAAATTATGTTGTTCTATTAGTTATTAGCTTTAATTATTCTGCAATACATGACTCTCACTGCAAACAAAATAATCCCTATTAATTTCATATTTTTTACTACCTTTGAGTAAAATTACTAAAGTGTGAAATGCTATATTCAAGACACTTATTTGGGATTCGACTGATGTAGATGACTCTGGTTTTGCTGTGATTTCATTTAATATGGAATGCAGCTTGGAGAAGATTGTCATTGCTTGTAGTTTTACCTGTTGGTCCTGATCTTGCAGTCATCACTGCTTGAATGCATAAGGAATTGTATATTCAAACATCTACTCCATCCACCTTTCTTCTGGATCACTGTGACATGTCCATCCTCTGGTCAGCACTATTTGCTGTTGTGTTATAGACCTTCCAAACAGCTTTCATCAAAATAAAGATTCAAGTGCTCTGTGTAATTCAAGACATGCCATATGTTCATTCAAGATTAGGAGAAAGTCCTGATTTCTGGCATGTACGAGTAAAAGCAAACATAACCTGAGCCTTGACCCCTGATTTCAGGATGTGCATTTCACTCAGGCTTTATAAATTGTATTTGAGTGATCTTCAATATGTTGTTCATGCAATGAGCAACTGTGGCTAAGCAAAGCCATATTTAGTCACCTGGAATTATAAAGACTTTCTCCCTCTCTGATTTCTCTCTAAAATCAGAAATACTTATTAGAATATAATATTTTTCAAGATGCAGATATCATTCTTGAATTCATCTTTCTGCTCTAAATGTATTCCTGTCTTCATAGTAGCATTCCAGCTATTAATGAGTAGCAGAGTTTTCAGGTTTTCATTTTTTCCTTCATTCTTCCAGGTTATTCAACAGAGAAATGAGGAATGTGACCACATTCAGTTTTTAATTGAAGAGAAAGAGTCTAAAGAAGAGGACTACTATGAAGACCTTGACAGATTTGAAGAAAACGGTACCCAGGAGTCTCGCATCAGTCCCTATACTTTCTGCAAGGCCTTTCCTTTCCACATAATATTTGACAGAGATCTGGTGGTCACGCAGTGTGGCAATGCTATATACAGAGTTCTTCCACAGGTTAGATGATTGTCATACATGAATAATCACAGAGATTCCTAATGCTAGGAGTAAAACTTCACAAGTTTATTTTAGAGATGAATAAAAGAGATTTAGGATTATCTGTCTATTCTTGTGTAACTGTGTAATATTTACTGCATTGTGCTCATCTTATTTGAAAAAGGACTGTGAAAATAGCCCTAATTCTACAACAGCTCTGTTCCTTATGATCAAGTCCATGTGCAGTAAGAGAATAAGCTTGAGCAGAGAAAACCTGATCACTGCCGCAGTTCAAGTGTTAGCTTGATACCCAGTTCTTTCTTGTAGCTCGCTCCAAGATATATTTGCTATTAAAGTGGCAAATAACTCTTTAAAGTGGATGTGAGACAGTCAGTGCAGCTTGGCCTGGGGTTCAGGAAATCATCTTGCCCATACTACTGTGTAGTGTAGCAGCAGGTACATAGTGTATATATATATATTACTTGGCAGTAATGCCTTCAAATACTTAAGCTGTCAGATGCACAATAACCGAAGAGCAGAATAACAGGAGTTGTAGTATACTTTCTTGGCTTGTGCATCAGAAGAGTCAATATTAACTAAGATGAGCCAAACTATTTTGTGATATATATGTATGTGTTCTGAACTTAATGCTACTGCTGCAATTCCCTCTGGTTATTTACAGTAAAAGAGTACTCAGAGGTCCGTTTGAAATTATGTATTCTGTATATGAATAGGATACCTCAGTTCTTGCCTGAAAGAGCTGAGAGTGTTCCTAAAAATAAGCAACAGGTAAAAGCGGTAATATGAGAAAAGCAAAAGGTAAGATGATTAAAACATCAAATGAACTTTACAATTATATAGGCTAATGTTGCACATATCATTTTGTTTCTGAATCATTGACATACTTTTAAAATGCAATTTTATGTTATTTGCTTTTTCCTCCAAATTTTTTTTGGTGGTTTCTCTCTTCAATTTTGCAGAAAAATTTGAAAGAGCTTTATAAGTAGATCTGCCAGATTTTTTCCAAGGGCATTCACTGAACAGCTATAACCACTCATCCTACTGAGGATGGCTATCAGAATCCTTATTATCAGAGTTGATGCTTTGGAGAACCAGTTTTATTGAAAAGGGAGTTTGAAGGAGGTCACTTAGGAGGAAAACGCTGGAAAGCTTTTTTTACTGTAGAGTGGGAACAGTTTGACAGATAACAAATGTGGTATAACACAATTTTACAAAGTCATCTTGCAGACTAGAATTGCACTTTGAAGTCAGTATACTTCTGATGTAAAATCCTTAATTTAAAAACCTTGTGTTTTAATGGAGAAATGCATAAAGTATATATTCTGTTCCATTCAGTATTGTCATCTAAGCAAATTGAATATAATTACTTCATGTATATTCTTAGTATAAAACATAACAATTTTTTTCCTTTTTTTTTTTTTTTAATTCTAGCTGCAGCCAGGAAATTGCAGTCTGTTGTCAGTTTTCTCCTTGGTCCGGCCCCATATCGATATTAGTTTCCATGGGATCCTTTCACATATCAATACAGTTTTTGTACTGCGGACCAAGGTAACTAGAGAATATTCACCTGGCTATTTTCTAAGTAAGTATGCTGTGGAGAGATCAGAAGAAGTGCTGAAAGCTCAGAAGTCTTCAGAGAAATTTCTTTGCACAGTAGTAAGCTCAGTCTCTTTTGAGTCGTGAGCCAAGAAAAAGTCACCGGTGTGAATTCATGTGTAGCTGTTAAGTAGAATGCTTTGTAGGAATGGTGAAGTACATATACTTCATGTGTGATGCTTTCTTTGCAAGGGACCAACCCATTATATGGCATTGTACCAAAGTAAATGTAGAAAGGCAATTACCTTTACTTTTGTTTCATAACAGTATGGGAGACAACTATGAAATGTGTTCTTGAATGGGCGCGTACGTTCATATACAGTTCTGTGTCCTTTTCTTGAGAGCGGGCAGGAGAGGAGGCAGGTGATATGAATGAATGCAGCATATAGAGTAGCATCTACTGTCAAGGAGCCTGTTTATTTATAGAAAACTGCACCTGAGAGAAACCAACAAGTTTTCTTAGGAATGCTGCCAGGCACAAACAGAACTTGATAGAATAGGCAATACTTCTGTCGAACTCTTGTTAAGAAATCACGCAGAAGAAAACAAGAACTTATGAACATGAAGGTAAAGAAAGATACCATGCTTTGTATCTTTGAGGTAGCTAATCACAGTATTAAAATAAAGGTAGTGTAGGGTGTTCAAATGAGAAATTAATTGGGTTTTAATGTAGTCTGTAAATCTATTCCAAACATTCTGACTGCCTTCATAGTGAAGGCACTTATGTACGTGGCGGCCTGGTGCGTAACACACGTACCATTGCCCTTATATAATTGTGACTTTTCATCACCAGGAGGGGCTTTTGGATGTGGAAAAGCTAGAGTGTGAAGATGAACTGACTGGCACAGAAATCAGCTGCTTACGCCTGAAAGGACAAATGATCTACTTGCCTGAAGCAGACAGCATTCTCTTTCTTTGTTCGCCAAGGTACTTTAAACCTTAAGAGTTCTATAATAATGATTTTCATTTTACAATTACTATTTTTAAGAACACTTATGAGAGTACTACTACAGAGATTAATTGGCTCAAGTATTGATTTCATTGATTTTGATGTCTTTATACTAAGAGAGAGAGTGAAGCCTTTAACATTGGAACTTGACTGATTATTAAGTAGTTCAATATAAACGTTGGGATGCTCTAGCCTGGTTTGTACAAATGATTCCTCATGATTACATGATTTTTGGCAAGTCTTGTCCTTTGTTTCTTATTCTGAGAATGCTAAGAAATGTCACAATTATTTGGTTTCCTATGTCGGTACATATATTTTTGCAGTAGTTTTAACATAATGGAGCAGCGATAACTATAAAGAAGTGGTTGGGATGGGGGATTGTATGGAGGGCTTCTTTAGCTAAGAGCACGTTGAGCTAACACATCAGATTACACAGTTATGATACATTAATCTGTGTAAAAGGGAGAAGGTAGATGAAGACAATAAGGGAAGAGATTAACATAATCTCGTTTTTATTTTTATACTGAAGAATGTGCATTTGATATATTCATGGAACTCGTCAATGATAATTCTGTATTTAGATGCAAAAATCAAGAATCATGTGTTAACATGAATGAACATAAATAAGGTATTTTGTAGAAGGGACATGTTCCACAACTCATCAGAAGTTCAGGAGCATAATCTTTCTTCTGTTATTCCTCAACCTTTGTTGTTCATTTGAGTTTTAAATGCTCCTTTGGCAAATGTAATTGTACCCATGTTATTATGTATTTCTCCACATTGCAGTGTGATGAACTTGGATGATTTAACCAGAAGAGGTCTATATCTGAGTGATATTCCATTGCATGATGCTACCCGTGATCTGGTTCTCTTGGGAGAGCAGTTCAGAGAGGAATATAAACTGACTCAAGAGCTTGAGATCCTGACTGACAGACTGCAGCACACACTGCGTGCACTGGAAGATGAAAAGAAAAAGACAGACACGTAAGAACCAAATCCTGATTTTGAGCTGCAACAGTCACAGCAATATATTATTTATAGCTACCTTCTTGAAAATTAACAGAATCTTGGAAGGAATATGAGAGATATTCAGGCCTGATAATTTTGGAATCAAGAAAGAACATTTTACTTTAATGCCTCATAGAGTTTCTTTATTTAGATTGTCAAATGTCGTCTGCAGTCTAGGCTGTTACATGCACAGGTATTTCGGTGGCTCTTTCCTGATAAGGAAAGTTATGAGAAGTGAACCGACAATCCTTTTTGCTTTGTGAATGACCTAAAACAGTAGTTTTGCAAGCTCTCTTACATGCAGTCCTTGTAGCCAAGATGAATATGATGAATGCCCAAATGCTGCTATTTGACAGAGTTCTGTAAACCAACGGTAGACCACTTTGTCTTTCTGGACCGCCATGCTCACATGTTAATAGAACAGAAAAACATACCTTATAAGCCTCAAAAATAGTCTATGTAAAGGTGAAGTTTTGCACCAGGCTAATGCTATGAATTTGATTTTATAGTTACCTGTAGAAATGGATTTTAAATGAGATGGCGGAAATGCTTAAGCAATAAGCAAAAATGATCCAAGACACTATTAACAGATTATATCAGAAGAATTAATAATATATGTCTCATTTTGGTAGTAATTTAGAAGTATTAATGTGTGTTTGAAATGTCATGGCTTCAGGTATGCTGATATAGATCAGTTCCTGTTTCCCAAGTAACATATTCTTTAGTGAATGTCTTTTATATCGGTCTTTGGTGATGCAAGTATGCTATAAACCCTATGGGAGGTAAAAAGTTAATATTTGAAGAGTGCTGATGTAAACATCTTTCGCCAAATTCTTTCTGTTTTGCTTGTGCCTTTCTTTTCTTACGCTTTTAGATTACTGTACTCTGTTCTACCACCATCAGTGGCAAATGAGCTGAGACACAAGCGTCCTGTTCCAGCTAAGCGGTATGACAATGTGACCATTCTTTTCAGTGGCATTGTTGGATTCAATGCCTTTTGTAGTAAACATGCCTCTGGAGAGGGAGCGATGAAGATTGTTAATCTTTTAAATGATCTTTACACGAGATTTGATATTCTGACTGATTCACGGAGGAATCCATTTGTTTATAAGGTAAGCAGAAGATTTTCAGAGTATTTAATTTGTGATTTTTCAATAGTTCACTATGATGTCACTCTTTTCCATCCTTTGGATTTTAGGCTTTTTTAAAAAAATAGTTATGTTCTCAGTCTTTGAACTCTGTTACCTGATATTACGTAGCTGAAGAAGAGTATGTTGTTTATCTCTAAATGTGTGAAGGAACATAAAGGGCTTAGTTCTCAGCAGGATTTCTGCACAGTCACCCAGTAGGTGGATACATAAAGCTACTTCCACATTTAGCAGGTGTGAACACTTATACGAACAGTTTGTGGTTCTGCTGACCCTGTGCTTTAAGTTTTTTAGTCATATATCTGAGTATCCTGGTTGTAAATTAAAACTTATTATTCAGTTATTCAATGTGAATTCAATGTCTTCATTAGGAATGAGGTGTAGCTGCAGATGCAGTTGGTAGCAGGTAGATAGGTAGATATATATATCCCATATATACATGTACATGTGTATGCTTGTGTGTTTATATGTATGAGATTCATGCCTAGCTTTTACTAGAAATAAACTTTATGTGCAAGTGAATCAAGGGTGTGAGTCAAAAGAGACATAGTGCTCAGTTTCTACAGAAATCCAGAAGACCCCAAAAGAGAGCCTCCAGTTCACATAATCACAGTGTCATTTTAATTTGTTAAATTGCTAGCATACAATAAATTCTCTTCAATAACAAGCATAGATGACAGGAATTAGGGTGATTTGAATTATAATAAAGTAATCGAGATAATTGAGACATATGTGTCTTGATAGGTGGAAACAGTTGGGGACAAGTATATGACAGTGAGTGGTCTACCAGAGCCTTGCATTCATCATGCACGATCTATCTGCCACCTGGCATTGGATATGATGGAAATAGCAGGCCAAGTTCAAGTAGATGGTGAGCCCGTACAGGTTAGTAAATGTGTGGGCTTGAATGAAAAGCCCATTCTTTGATATGATGATAATGCTTTGAAATATGATAATGCTCAAATCCCAGTCCATGCAAGCCTTGTTAGATTTTGAGACTGATATCTACAAATAATATGAAGAGTCACATGTAGATGTGACGTGCAGTTCCCAGACCTTAAAATCTAATTATTGTGCTTAACCTTTTAAAAGACTAAATTAGGCCTGCATCATTTATATTTGTTTTCTGCTCATTTCAATCTAATCAACAAATTCCCATTCTGTATCAAATACAGTTCATTGATTCTTCTTCATCTCAATGAACAGAACAACAGTATTCCATCACTCATATTTTTGATCATGCCTCAGATCTTCTTGTCAGCATGAGAAAATATTGTATTAAAAAGAAAAGGATGGTTCCATAGGCAGTTATGGCAATGATTACTGGCAACTATGTATATTAGTGGAAGTTCACTCATTGTGGGATTTTATGAAGATGTTGTGGCATTAATACAGAATTGGGGAGGCTGCATTGACCTGTCCTCATCAGAAAGCTGTGAGAGCAAAATAAGTAATGAAAGTGATGCATATTTCTTTTTATATGAATATTACTGGTCTAACACCTAGCTTAGATCTGTGTACTTTACTTTGTCACTGGGCAAGAAGTGAGGTTTGATTTGAGGCTTTACAATAACTGTAATGCGCTGTAAAAGTGAGCTTCTCCAAACCCCTGTCCTATGTCTTGAGCTTTTAAATGCAAAATATCATGATGTTTCCTCTGAGAAACATCTTTTTTTCTTGACCTACACCATCCATTTCTGCATCTTCTGAGCACTCATTAAACACAGACCTGCAGAGTATGCCTCTCTTTACACTTTTTTAAATTTCACAGTATTCTATAATCATAGAATCATAGAATGATTAGAATTGCAAGGGATCTTGAAGATCATCTAGTTCCAACCCCCCTGCCATGGGCAGGGACACCTCCCACTAGACCAGGTTGCTCAAAGCCCCATCTAGCCTGGCCTTGAACACTTCCAGGGATGGGGCAGCCACAATTTCTCTCGGCAACCTGTTCCAGAGTCTCACCACCCTCACAGTCAAGAATTTCTTCCTAATATCTAATCTAAATTTCCCCTTTTTCAGTTTAAAACCATTACCCCTCATCCTGTCTCTACACTCCCCGATAGAGTCCCTCCCCATCTTTCCTGTAGGCCCCCTTTAGTTACTGGAAGGCTGCTATAAGGCCTCCCCGGAGCCTCCTCTTCTCCAGGCTGAACAACCCCAACTCTCTCAGCCTGTCTTCACAGGAGAGGTGCTCCAGCCCTCTAATAGCAGCATGGCATGGTGCACACTGGAAAAATATGGAGTTTGTTCTTTCATGTGGGAGGCAGAGCCATGACCCTGCACTACAATTAAAAGAAGTGATACAAAACACAAAATGCAAGGCTCTGAAGAAGCAGGAGTGGCACATAGAAAAAATAAACTCTAGTAGACAGAAATGTCACAATACCTATATTTAGTCAGAAGCATCAGATTAGTTACGTTGATTTTGAATATACTAACTTTATTTTTTCTCTCTAAAGATAACAATAGGAATCCATACTGGTGAGGTAGTCACAGGTGTCATAGGCCAAAGGATGCCACGTTACTGTCTTTTTGGAAATACTGTCAATCTAACAAGCAGAACAGAAACTACTGGAGAAAAGGGAAAGATCAATGTCTCTGAATATACCTACAGGTGAGTGATGGCAGTATTTTTGTTGACATTTTTGTTGACATCTTAAAAGAAATCACTTTGTCAGCGTAACATCAAAGTGTCTTTGGAGTTCAAAGTGACAGGACTCCCACAACACATTATTTAAGTACATGAGTTCTCATGAAACTGTGTGGCAGACTGCATTATGATATACTGTTATTGTTATGCAAATATAATAATGATCTAGAGATGGATTTGACTCTTTTGTTAATTTGCTCACATATCTGTTTAATATTTTATGTAGTGCCTGGTGTGCATGCACAGTACATATATTTACATGTTTTCTCTTTCAATTTCAGGTGTCTTATGACACCAGAAAATTCAGATCCTCAGTTCCACCTGGAGTACAGGGGTCCAGTTTCTATGAAGGGTAAAAAAGAACCAATGCAGGTTTGGTTTTTGTCCAGAAAGAGTACAGAGACAGAGGTATGACTAAGCAGAGTGTAATTTTATTTTTTTAAAACAAGGCATAAACATGACAAATTTAATCTAAACCACTGAGACCCATTTACATTTGCAAAACTAAATGTTCCCTAGAAAAAAATTAAGAGTTTCGTACAACACTATTTCATTAATGCATTTACTATCTTGACAGCACATTAAAGTCTTTGATTATTTGTCTTTGCAGTTTATGCGGTCCCTGAAAGAATACTTTTGTTTTTTAAAAAGTCCTTGAGGGAATGCCAAGTGTTTAAATATTTATAACTCCCTCTTCTTACATATTTCACCACTGTACTGAATTTTGCAATATAATGCCCATTTCTGTTTAGCTGACATGTCTAGTTATCAGCACTTCAAAATTCACCATTTGCTTTGTTACAGTAAGTGAAAAAATGTGCCTTCAAATATTTAGGCAACAGTCCAGTGACTGCTTGCAGGCAGGTTCACACCTGATGTGTATGGTGGTCTGTTAACCCCAGATGGATCTGCTTGTTCAGGGACTGTTGCATGATAGAGGTCTTGCTTTAGAAATACACAGGATGAAAACTTTTTATTCGGAACGACATGTGAGCCTAAATCCTCTTCTCAAAATGATGTAGGGTAAAGCTCTTCAAGCACTGAGTGGTCTTTAAGCATATGCCTCAATTTCAGAAGTCTGGGCATATATTAACCAAAATCTCATTAAAAGCCAATGAGATCTAGACTCATAAGTGTGCTACAAACTCAGACACTTAATAAGGTTACAGTATGCCAGCTGATTTGCCATAGCTGAGCAGGTGCATATATTACACCCATTACCAAACGGAGGAAAAAAGGGTAAAAGTAGTTTACATAACTTGAATTTTGTCCCAAAGTAATACAAAAAGAAAGAGTTTTGTGCTAATGTATTTAATCTTAAAAATACTCTTGATGAAAATAATGAAAGTCATAAGTTACCTTAGCTGAAATAATTCTTGTAAGTCACAGGAAATTAATAACAGGTCTGAATACTCCTGTGCTTGTGAAAATGAAATTTAGGCTGTTAAACTGTTTGGGCTCTTTAGGAGATCTAATCCAGATTTGTTACCGCTGGTACCCAAGTATATGAATACTGACTTTTTAATGGTAATTCCCAGTATTAACCCCCAGTATTGAACTTTAGGGAGGGCCTGTACTTTAACTCTGCTGAAGTCTGTATTTTAGTGTATATTAGTTACAATAATATTCTGGGTGCCACTTTTGGTAATACTTTTCTATTTTTATTCTATATCAAGATTAAACATAATTTCACATGGCTACCATTCTTTCCAATCCATAGTTGTATTTAAAATATATTTTAATTAAACACCTTTCACTTTTTTCTGCATTATAAATTATGTCCTATCATTTGTAGCAGGGCACATTGTAATTTTAAATGTAAAATTTCAGAGAGGTACTGAGTCAGGTGGGTATTTTCCTTGTTTCAGCTTCACACACGTTTAATATGAATATAGGGTTCAGATAGTTTAGAATTTTAAATATTGCAATTTCCTTTTAGCGATCTTGTACAACAGTTGGTTTTGTTAATCCTCACAGCAGTCCCGAGAGGTACTTGCTGATCCTATTATCTAGTAATCGAGCTTTGTAGAGGGGGACATGGAGGCAGGAATAAACCTGACAGAAAAATACTGTCAATCTGATTTTCAGGAGCACTTAAGACTCACAGTTTAAGCACACTCAAAAAGTCTCACTAATTTTTGTTAGTTTTTCTTAATTCTGAAATTCAGATACACATGTGATTCTTATAGATAGAAGGACTTCTCCCATCACAGGTGTCTCTTCTAAATTGTAGTAAGTTTGGGATAATAGGAGACTAGAAAGATACGTTCATGTGGTGATTGGAACTGATAATCATTTTGTCAGAAGTGATTTTGAAAAGTGAAAGAATATAACCCTCTAATATTTTAATTCTTTTTCACTCCCTGCACAATTTCATCTGTCCATCCACAAAAAGCTGCACTGACTTTTACTCCTTTAAGATTTTCTGAACTGTTTGCAGGGTTTTTTTTGTCTTGTGAAGGTACTCTTCATGTTATTTCTGGCAGTTTATAGGCTGAACATAATAGTTGTAATCCAAAAGCAGAACTCAGATAATCTGCCAACTTTTTATGTTTGTTTACCTTAGAGTTATCGCTTTGTTATAGGCAAGGGTGTAGTCTTGATTTGCTTTTCAGACTCTTATTCTCTCTGACATTTCGAGGACATACATAAGCTAATGTATTATCATGTGCAGTGCCATTAATTTCAGGGGGACTCTTCACAACATGTTAACGGCATGTTAAGATATATTTGGAAACTATACGGTAAATTTCCTGAAAGGTCACTCCAGAATATTGCAAGAAGTGGCTCATAGAAGTAAACGTGAAAATATTTCTTAAATCATTCTGAAGATATTTCTGCTGATTATTCTTTTACTGTGCAGTTTTCTACCTCCAATATCTTTAAATCTAGGATAGATTCACATTAGTGATATATTCTCCTTTTCATTCTATCCCTTAAAGAGTGATTAGCTCAGCATTTGCAAATCTATGGGCGTAATATTTAACCCTGAAGCCCAGTAATTAATATATGGTGAGTAAAGAGGACAAAATACTTACAGCTGGCATAGAGATGTGAAACCAAGGCTTAAAATATGCTGTCTCTGCTTGACCTGTAGAAAATGATAGGGTTGGAGCAGCTCAGTGTACCTCAGACTTGGTTCCTAAATTGGCATCTCTAATGTCAGTCACCATGAGCAGTAGTTACTTCTGAGAAAGACCTGATTTGCAAGAATCAGTGTTTGTTTGGAGTGCTGCTCCTTTACTTGTTTCCACTTAAGATATCTCTTCCATCCATGTTACCATTACAGCAAAAATTAGAATTGCATCAGAAATACACATAGAACAAAAGCAGCTGTGATGGATTATTCAGTTTGCATCCACTTGTTTGCATGTTATAAGATTAGTTATCACTAGCATTATTATTTTAACAGAGGTTCATCTGCAGCTTCTCTCTTGAGAAACAGATTTGTAAAAAATCAAGCTTGCAGAGAACCTCAGATGTCTGATTGCAATTTCCATCATTCCCCCCTTTCAAATATCTTTTTCTTCTGCCCTGTCCCCACATTACTGATGGGAACAAGTTAAAGTATCTCAGTCAGAGCTGGTAGCTCATCAGGGAATGTAGGAACTGTTACATTCCTACATATGAAAGTAATACGTGCGTTAGCTGTGCTGTGTTTTATTGTTTTTATTATTTACTGATATTGGTTGCAAGTTGTAAAACGTATTTTGTCACTGCATTGACCCACTGTCTTGTTGCTTCAAAGAAAATCCCTTACTTCTCAAATTCTACTTGCATGCACTCAAGGAAACAAAGCAAGATGCTTTCTGAGCTGAGGGAAGAGGAAGAGGACACTGGATAGGGTGCAATACTGTCTCCAACTAGGGTGCCAGGCAGTAAGGTTGAGTTATGGATGTTATTTCACGTCATATCTCCCATTTCCATGTGCAGTACTATTGTCTTCTGCCCTACTCCTGGAATTATACTCACCATTTTTCTCCAGGCTTGCTTGCTTTTTTTTTTCCCCCCTTAATTTTTGGTATTGTTTTATTTCTGCTATGAGCATGTATTTCAAGCTTTCCTTTTTTTTGATATGCATTTTTGCACGTCAGTCATGTGGCCCTTCCTACCACCAGATAATATTGACTAAAATTTTGTAGTATGCACGCCACAACTAACCACTTCAGTCTGATGCTTCACATCTTCATCTTCATCTCTGAAGTATAGTGGGTATGTGAATCAGTGACATTTCTGGAAGGACAGGTATTCCAGTTGTTGGGCAGAACAATGAACCTAAAGAACTATTTTTAAAAATAATACCTAAAGCAGCATTCTGAAAATTATCGTATAAATGTTGTTTATCAGATTTAGTTCTGCTGTTACCATGCTTCCCATTCATTTTGTGAATAACACTTGATGCACTGTAAATTCCTGGTTAGAAAAATGTTCCTCTTTTGATATCATCCTGCATTTTCCCTTTGTAGACACTATGTAAACATTTTCTATATTAAAGGGGGGCAGTTGTTTGTCTGATACTGCTATTTGAAGCATGTGCCAATGTACTTCTACTGAAATGCTGTTCACTTGCAATGTATTTCTCATTGATTTATATTAACTAAATTAAGTTGTCGTGTTAATAATAGATTGCTGGACAATTTTAGAGCACCTGTAGTGCTTTGACTCTTTTCTGATGGACCCCCCAGAATTGAAAGGCATGCTGCCAGGACACAGTTGTCATGGTTGCCTTTTGATTTGGTCTCTGTAATTTTCAGAAATTATCTTATTTTATTCCTTGGGAGGACCTGATAGTATTCTAGGCATCGTGACATAATTAAAGGATGTAAAGCTTGTAACGGACATAGTGTCTTTTATCAGCAGATACAGTTAGTAAAAGTGGACAGGGTTTCAGATGCGTAGACCTTCCGTAACTTCAACATAACAGTGCGTTTTTGTGTGAACAATATCTGTTCTTATCTGACTGAAAATTTCTGAATATTTGCATTATAAAATAGGATAGTGCAATTACTTTGTGTATAAAAATTGTCTATATCTAGTATACCTTATCAGCACAGAATATATATGTATAAATGTTTCATGTTAATGTGCAAAAGAAATTGCAATAAATTATTTTTTCCACTGACTTTGAGAAATTTGGGGATTTTCTTTTCGGTGACAGCTGAATTTCATTATTTGATACAGAACAAGTATATTCTCCATTCCATAATTTGAAGTCCAAGTTTAAGTAATTTATGGAGCCACTATTTCAATGCTTGCAAATGTCCAAGAGTCTCCCACATTGAGGCTAATGGATCACATTCTCAGATTAAAGTGGTGTCAAAAATGCGTAGATTAATGCTCCAAAAGTAGCAGACAAGGTCACAAAAATACATACATTCCTTTGAAACACTTGGACAATGTTTGTCCACTCTGAGCAGGATGTACATTACCAACCAAAGCTTCAGGAATGGGAAATGAAGAGAGGAAGCCACATTCATTCCTTCTCATCATCTCACTGTTGGACAGCAACGCCTCCCAGCACTCCATGAGAGATGGCCCTCGCTCTAATAGGTAGACAATCTGCACTTAAAGTCGATCGAGCTTACCAAAACTTTAATGGTGGCTCCTAAAGAAACGGGATTTGTGACAGCTGTGGTTGTGCATTGACATAATTCATGCAAAGGGATGTGAAGTAACTGAAGTTTCTGTATTATGCTTCAAGTTGATAGAAGATGGCATGCCAGAAAACTCAAATAGTGCTCTGAGTTTATATTTTACCCTCTTAATCATTTCAAAGTATCAAAGCTCCTGTTAAGATACTCTGTAACATAACCAATTTCTTCAAGCACTAGAATAATATCTCATATATTGTGTTCGTATACGTGCTCTTTATCTCAAGGAAACCAACATGATTTAGGCACTTAACCACTTTTATTACTAAAAGTGGTCTTCACTTAAATGCTGCATTGAGCTACTAAAATTATACTTTGGTTAAATATTACTCTCGGATAACAGTCCAAAACTTCTGCAAGTATTTAGTTCTTTTATGTGTGCTCTACTGCCTCTTTTATTTAACTGTAGTGATTTACTTTTTCAATAGAAGCTCTCTAGCTGAAACATAAGGTAATTACCAGTGTCTATTTCAAAGGCATTTACAAATGCGTCTGTTTTACTTCAGTATTTTTTGTAAAAAAGTTGAAACAAGGAGAAGAAAGGGGAAAGCAGCAATGAAATTGCAAAATAGAGAATGCTTAGCTGTTTGTAATCTTCTCAATCATTTGTGTTCCTTTGAATTCAGATATGCAAAAGAATTTGAGTTTCTGTGCTGGTATTAACTAAGGCTGTGGCCTTAGCAGAGGGGACTTTGCTACTCTACTGCTATCTTAAATTTGGCACTGCAGTTACTTTCCATAATGCAAGGTTGAGTAGTCTGATTGTTGCTACTGTTTCTTGGGTAATATACTCCCTTTTTTTCCCTACAGGGCTTGAGAAAGAGCAGAAGGACTTTCCTTGGCTTCAGTAAATTTTAAAGCAAGCTTATTAAGCACATACTGTCAATAAAGATTTCCACAACCAATGAGGCCATTTGATAATATGGCCCATATTTTTAGATTATGATCTTTTCATTGACCTTCCCTATGTGGAATTCTGTCAAAACTTGATTTTTTTAAGTTTATGTGGGTAGACAAATGTGTGTCTTTACTTTTTAGCAAAAATACTATCAAATATAGCATTGTAAGAGGGAAGTATTATTACTATATTTACTTTTTAATCACCAATATATTTCTCACAGACTCTGTTGAGATGTTACAAGTTATGAGCCTTATGCAGTCAATTTATTTTTAATGTTTGTATTCCATCAGGTAAAAACTATAAATCCAGTCCTCAGTGGGAACAAACTCTGGGAACATAGTTTCATGGTTCATAATGTTGGGGGAAAAACAGAATGATAAACAATGAATGAGACACTCATTTGGATATCTACTTACAGTATTATCACAACAGTTATTCTTGTATTTTCGACTTACAAAAAGAAATTAAAATGTTCTACTGTGGTTAGGGAACTAGAAAGGCTTTATAAATAAGAATAGCTTGAAAACTATCTTGAAACTTCAATAAATGGGAAGGGCATGGGTGGGATACTGCTGGTTTTAACTCTCTATATGTTTCTGAAAAGTAACGCATGGGGACAGACGAAACAAGAACAAGCTACACAAGCAGAACTCCATTTTCTTTTAGGAGAGTGTGGGCTGGCAAACTTTGCCATTCTGGCAAACACATCTACAGGTGTCATAACTGGGACATAGCTGGAAAGCGCAAACAAGTCAGCAGCTAGAGCAGAAGACTGGATGTCAGGTCTCCAGCTCTGATCTCTTTGATTGATATCACAAGCTATTGCACAGCTCATAGTGCAATTTTTTTCCCCTTGTGTATCCAGCAGCAGCTTAGCTGTAATGATCTGAGAGGTACAGTGTCTCTCCCTTCCCCCCAAATTTGACGATGTAAGAGTGATGCATTATTCATGAAAGTAAGGGGCCTTTATCCTTCTTGCTGTGATTTCTGTTGGGACTATGCAATGAGTCCAGCTGAATGCACACTAAAATTTTGCAGGATCTGGAGATTTGTTCACCTTCACTACAGGTTTGTAGGAGCAGGAGACAGCAGTATGTGTGTTAGACCTGGGTACAGTAATAAAAACCATTGCCCAGAAAATTGTTATTTCATCTTGCTGCTATTGGGCTGTATTTTGTTTGTTTGTTTGTTTTTAGAGGAACTGCATGGTTTTATTCTTACCTCACAAAGGCATCATTGGTAGAACCCAGAAAAGTCAATTTAGCTCTTATATACATATATAAAATATATTTATTTTACATATATATACACACACATATAAAGGACATCCTCCAGGAAAAAGTCATGAAGACAAAAGTGCAAAAACCAGTTAGGTTATGTGAATTTTTTTTCATTACTTGGTTCCAGTGTTTAATGTAGGTGGTAGTACAAAACATACCTGATTAGTTACAAGCCCACACTTGGAAGACAGTCATACGCACAAGAAGGAACTAGGAAGGGACATGCTAGCATCTGATACAAGTAAGAGCTGGGTGGAGCATGAGGCCCCAGAACCTTTTCTTTGAACAAAACACTAGTAAAAATAAAAGCTAATAAACATTTGAGTGTGGTGCAGCCAAGCTGTGCATTGCAGCACATACTCTTGTACTTTGAAACTTTGATAGCCTTGTCAATAACGCCTGTTTCCATGATGCCAGAGCAAGGCCTGAGGCATCTGTATCCTAATGTGTCTTGTTCACCATGTAGACAGGTCAACACTATACATATATTGTCACAAACTGTAAAATGGTTACTCAGTGCATTTCCAGAGCCAATGTATATTAAAAAAGAAAATAACCCAACATGTTGGATCATCACGTTCTAGCAGTATGAGAACTTAAAGAGAATTCGGTACTCCTGTTCTCCAGACAGTCATCAGGCAGTCAGCACAGCAGTACAAATGGGAGCTTATGCGCTATTGTAAATTAATTGTCAGTCACTGTGTTAGCTTATCATCTCCAAGAAAAAGGATGTTACTGCACTTCTAGTCCTGTTTTATTTGAGTGCCAGGGACACAGAGGGGGTCCATGTTATTATTTTTCAATTAACAATATTCTTTCTTTCCTGGGGGAGAGTCTGAAACTGTTGTCATTTCATGGATTTACCTGACAATGAGCGGGGAGCAAGTAATAAGCCAGGAAACAGAGCTGTGCTGATCTAACTGTAATGAAAAAAGAAGTGGCTCTATTGCCCAATCCATAGCTGCACATACAAGGCACTATTTTTTTTTCTCCACTGTTCTTCAGACTTTTGGCTGGCTTTGGATGACAGTTGTGGAAAAACTGCAACAATACATGCCGTCTCCACCAATTCACTCTTCGTTTGTTATTAGCAGGAAAAAGCTAATGTTAATTTTCATCATAATGGTCGATGGGTCTTTCAGCCAATGTGACTCTTTTGGAGATAACGACAACCAGGGAATGTAAGAACAATTTTGTGATTATTATTCTGGGATGAAGATGTGCGTCCACTGTTACAAACGTTTTGTTCCAAACTATTCCACATATCCAGCAGTCAGATTGACGTTGCCTTTGTGGGGTTTTTTTTGGAAAGATGATTACGGGGATTTCAATATATATAAAGCACCTAGTACAAATGTTATGCTACACTACAATTGTACTTTCAAGGGAAGCAATTTTGTGTGATAAGAGTCTATGAACTCGCAGAAGTCCGCCAGTGCTAGTGCACATTTGTTTTTATCTGTTCATACGCTGGACACCTCTGGCATGAGGCCTGTGTGATTTTTTTATGTTGGAGGTTCTCAGGGTCATTCTAGCCTTCCAAAATTGATTTTACCCTTTGATAAGTGTGGTATCCTGTCTAGTGCTCAAACAACTGACTTGTGATTAAAATGACAGAACTTACCGGAGTGCAGCCAAAGGACTGAAAGTGTTCATAGTTCCTGGCTGGTGTTAATCATAATCCTGAACTGGAGACCAATTAAGTCAATAGTCCTTGAGCCTTTGTTTGAAAACAAAAACCAAACAAGAAAACCCACACAAAAACTACATGGCCATAGTTTTCAGATGAGAAATAAAACTCTTGAGTTCAGTATTGCTGACTTCAGGCCCTATGTCAATATGAGCGTAGCGTTGCAATGAACTGTATGAAAAATCAAACCATCTACATAAATCTCACTGAAATATGCAATGTACTAAGTGGGAAGAAATGCACATCTGTTTCTCACAAGTCCTAAACATTGTGTGTAAGGTTCCTGGGAAAAAAAGAAGTGGGTTATGTCCTGTTATTTTCAGGTATTTTGCGCAAGTCTACTTAATAAATGGCAATTTTCATATGCAGAGTTTTCAGAAACAATCTGATTTTCAAAAAACCTGTATTAGGAGGTTGAAGAGTAAGTATCTTTTTTCCACAGAGGGCGCAGTGAATCATTCAGAGGTTTAACAGCCTGTACAAGAAACCAAAGCCTTGCCTTCTGTCACATTATAGCTGTTCGTGGGCAATTGTGTAATGATCTAGAGGATAAGAAACTTGTCCACAAAGTGAGAATATATGCCTTTTCACAAAGCCTTACTTCCCCAGATCATCCTACCTCTCAGGTTTTACATATATATAGGTATATAAAATAGAATATCATATCATAGAATGGTTTGGGTTGGAAGTCACTTTGAAGATCATCTAGTTCTAACCCCCCCCTGCCCATGGGCAGGGACACCTCCCACTAGACCAGGTTGCTCAAAGTCCCATCCAGCCTGGCCTTGAACAATTCCAGGGATGGGGCATCCACAATTCGTCTGGGCAGCCTGGCCAGTGTCTCACCACCCTCACAGGAAAGAATTTCTTCCTAATATCTAATCTAAATCTCCCCTTTTTCAGTTTAAAACTATTACCCCTCATCCTATCGCTACACTCGCCAATAAAGAGTCCCTCCCCATCTTTCCTGTAGGCCCCCTTTACATACTGGAAGGGACTATAAGGTCTCCCCAAAGCCTTCTCTTCTCCAGGCTGAACAACCCCAACTCTCGCAGCCTGTCTTCACGTATCTCTATACCTATCTCTATATCTCTATATATCACACTTTAACTTCTGTGTAGGCCACCTTACTTCTTTCCATGCTGCTTGGGCCTGTGTCCAGGGATACAGACGATACTTACGAGGCCTATAAAACAAGTATAATAATACTACCGTAGTCCTGATGAAGGTACTGTGCGGGGTCTGGGCAATTACTCTCTAGTCTCTGTCCCTGCAGTCCTTCTTTTCTGTTTAACATAAAATGTATGAGCAATCTTAGGAACATAATTATTGGCACGGAAAGGTGCAGCTAGGGACAGGAGAGGAACACCTGAGGTCCAACCAGAATGATCAAAAAATGTCTCAGATTGCAAACAAACTGTTTTCTCATCTGTGGCTCATACTGTGTAAATTCAAGGTTTGGTGTACATACACTGTTAAACTGGAGATGTCAGTATTTTTTTAAGCTATAATTAATAATTGTTCTATCACGGAGATGCCACGAAAAAGCCAACATTTATTTATTTATTAAATACTTGTCCTAGGACAGTTTTTTTCCTGCTCTCATTATTGGGGATGATTCATTTTCCCGCTGTGGTATCTGTGCGTAAATGTTGACTTGTATTTTCAGTTGGAAAATACAGCACTACAGAGGGAGACAATCTCCATTGTCTCTTGCATTCCCAGGTATGTCTCATTTTAACTATGATACTTCCTTATCTTTGGACCATGTTTTTCCCGGCACCGCAGCACTGCAGCAGTAGGAAACATTACTCCCTGACTGAGTGCCATAGCCTATCAAAAAGAGCCAGACTGAACCCAGCACTTTTTGAAAAGCCACTGATTCTCATTACACTTTCTTAATTTCTGGCCTCAACAGGCTAAAAACTCTCCAATATATTGCTCAGAAAGAACCTGCGAAATGAACAGCCTCTGCAACATGGGAGATCATGCAGGAGCCAAGCAATAAATCTGAGTGGGTAGGGGTTCACTGGCACAGCTGCCAGTCCTCGGTTTTTATCTTTCTTCTTGATTAATGGAAGAGCCTGTTCTGTGTCAGATAAAGTCATGTTTTCTGATTAAATGCTGCAGGATGCTAATGTCTTCTCCCCCTGGTTCTACAGTAACAGTAGCCAATCTATGTAGAACGTTATGATACTCATGAAGAAAACAAAAAGCGTAATTGGACTGTTGCGTCAGGTTTTGAAAGCTCTGCAAGGCTGACAGATAACACCATAGCGGTTGCTTTGCATATGATCCTGCCTATAGCTCTTAGACTCAGACCTGACTTTGAGTGCCATGCTGAGGTAATGGCAGTGACGTTGGCAGAGGTGGTCAGGTGCTGGCGTGAGTTTGGGCTCCCCTTGTTTGTGTCCTCCAGTGTGAGAGAAAAGACTTACTTCTCCGCCTTCCATAACTAATAAGGAGTACTTTTTCTGCAAGTAACAAGATGGAAAAAACAAAACCAGGAGAGAAGTACCTACATGTCCCACCATAATACCACCTGGGTAAAACACTCTCCATCTGAAAAACAATTTCAGTTCACTTTGTAAAATCGTCACAAAACAGGATGGAGGAACACACGTTATGAGAGGAAATCCTGCCTTTTCTCAGTTGAAACTTAAAGGGAGATAAAGAGATGGGTTGCTAAACTTGTGTTGGTCCTGCGGAAGGTATGATGAGGTTTTTGTTCCCAGAGCCGGGAGCTGCGGCTGCTCCGGGCCGGCCCAGGCGCTGGGAGCCGCGCTCAGCCTGGCAGCGGACGCCATCTACTGCAGCACCACAGCATTGCCAGAAATATTTTGATAAGGCGTTTGCTCAACTAGGACGGGCTTCTCTTTGGTTGTTCGTTAATTTTTACCGGGAAGTCATTTTTTCTTGGGCAGCAACTCAAAGCTGGTTAAAGGGAAAGTATGACGTGCTATAAAACATTGTGAGAAAGTAACAGGAGGGCCCTGCTTTGCCCTGACCCCAGCAAAAAAAGACATTAACAGTCTTCAGCAGGTCATCCAAAGGTGGAACAGGAGCTGCCTGAAGAAGAAATTTTGTTTGTTTTTTTCAACTGAAGTCTGTGGAAGAAGGTAGTGTGAACCGGATAGTTTTACCCTAACAAGTTTTAATGTTTATTATCTGGTTATACAGGATTAGAAGATGAACCTTTCCCTGGAAAAGAGGAGCTAATTGGCTGGGCCTGTGTGTTTGGTGCTGAGTGATTTTATGTTTGCTAGGCCGTGACTCGAACACAAACACATTGCACAGCGTTCCTGTTGGGTGGAGGTTGTTTTTCTGCCTCCTTCTGGCTGATTGCCGTTGTCTTGGGCTGTCACCTCTACCAAGAGCGGGGACCGCAGTCCCGTGAGCCGTGTTACAGGATGTAAGAGTTTGCAATTCATACCCAGGCAAAACTCTCATTGGAGGCAGCCAGTAAATTCTGGATTAAACAAACATACAAACGGTAGGGATAATTCACTTCCACAGATAGATCGTGGCTGGACATAATGCATAAGACTGCAGATGTTTCACAGGAACGAGGAGGAGTAAAAGGCAAAATTAATCAAAGAGAACCTGCACAGAGTGTAGCTCTGGCTGCGAATGCTCAGCTCCCCTCCATCCCTCACTCTCCAAATGGCCTAACCTTGGTAAACCCTTGCTTGGAAAAGGAGAAAGGAGGTGCAGGAGATTGTACCTACCTACCAAGTGTGCAGCTTCAATATGTTGAGGTGTGGACTTGTGAGCAGGTGGTGAGGCCCCCAGGAGGTGACCTGATGCTGGTGAGTTTTTCTGTCCCAGTGCTATGTAGACACCCAGAAGGGACACCCAGAAATCTGATCTGCAAACATGGGGCCGAGTCTGCTGCCAGATAGGGAAGGGGCAAAGAGCTGGCTGTGGCTGCGGGACTGGGCACCCCCAAGGTCTTGTCAAACTCCCCTGCCGTCGCTATCCTGTCAAAAGGGTACAGAGGAGCAGCTGGCCATCAGCCTTCAGGCAAGGGGCTTACTTTGGGTGGTGGAGGCTTGCTTTTGGTTGGAGGATCTTGCAGGTATTTTTTAGGGAAGAACAGGGTCTCCTTGCTAGTTGTTGTTGGCTTTCTCCTGACTTGCCAGCAGTTCTTTCTCTACTGTGCCTGTAGTACTCCTGTTTAAAAGGTGAGGAATTAAGCACTGACCAAACAGGCACCTTTGACTGTGCGCCCATTTGTGTACTGTACACTCTTGCATAGAGTGGCCAGAGTGGCATACAGGCTGCAAAATCTAAAGTCAGCAGCTTTTGGAAGAACTTGCTTTCCTGAGGTATTCAATTCTCCTCCTAAAGAAGAGCATGGAAATACCTGCCGCTTTGTTTTGGTCACTGGAAGAAAAGAAAGGTCAGTTTTGTCATACAGGAAAACATTTGTTTTTGAAAGCAATTGCTTCCTTCAACAGATAATGATTTGTCAAAGTACAGAATTAGATATATTCATTTCCATTACTCATTTTATAAGGCTGAAAAGAGAGGCTATCTGGACAAAACAATCAGATCGCTACCTCTATGAGAGTCTTGACCTCAGTTTTCTCTTGAACTGTATTTCCTGGGGGAATGGTCCTCAGACCATGCTGCATGCGTGTTGAGGGACAGTCCATCCTTTTAGTTCATTGGCTTTGTTTTTTCTAAGTGCTGAATTCTCATTTTACCCCTGCCCCCACTACCTCCAAGAAAGTCACAAGCCTTTCCCTTCTTGACTTTTCTAAGCCTGCTTTAGACTTCAGACATCAATTTAATGTTTGTGGTTGGTTTGTCTAATACTGGCAGTATTAATGTTGTTTAAAAAACATACATCGTGTGGTTCATTACGTTTTACTTTTACAAACCAGATGTTCTGCCTCTGGTGGATGTGTCAATACTTTGCACTGTAACAGCTGTCGTGTGTAAAAGGATGTAACATGACATACCATTTTAAATGAACATAAAATATTCCAGTATCTACATAAGAAATGGTTAAAATGCCATTGATCTTTGGTAACTTTTTTGGTAAGGATTATGTAACAACAGTGCTACATAACAACCCCAATTCAAGATAAATGAGTTAAACTTTTCCCAAGCAGCACACAGTAATTCTATAACTACCCTTACAGGAAGTTCCTGCAAGAGAAGTGTCCCAGAAGCAATTAAAACTTGTTACAAAGCAGATCCTATTTTAAGACATAATGTTTGTTGAATTAATTTAAGACTTACAAGCTGAAGATACTATACTACCACATCTTTCTAACCATTTCATTTCATATTTCATTGATAGTTTCTCACAGAAGAACTTTTGTGTCATTCCTGCTTGCATAGTGGCTGATTTTATTGCCCCCGTGAACCTGGAGACTTGTAGCAACTGCAACATTGCTGCAAGACAATGTTATATTAAGGCATGCTGCACTGCCATGATGCATTTTACCTGGTGTGTTAATGGAATTAGTCGTTTGAAAGATGTCGTCAGCACTTCAGGAATGGCTTCTATTGTAGAGTGCTCACTTCTCTGCTCAGCAGTTTCCAGCTTCTGCTGACCCACAGCATCACTCCCAATGCAGGGTAGTCCATTTTACACATCTCTTTCTTTGCCTTATGTTCATTTTGACCACAGCTCTATGGTGAACATACCGAAAAAGTTCTATTAAGACAGGTGCTACTGAAGGCATCTCTGAATCAGAGACAGGATTGAAAATACTTGCAAAAAAAGAAAAATTAATATAATAATATATTATTTCTAGACTGTTGCTAATACCTGGAATATGCCAAAAGCCCCTAAGTCTGATGCTTCTGTTCTGTTCTACGGTTCTACCATCCTCAACCTACTGCACAATCTTTAATTGTAAGGATGTAGATAAACTGGATGGGCTGATGTTAAAGAGTCTTTGCTTCTTTCCCTCATCTGTTTCTGTACCAATTCCCTTTCCCTTCTACTTGTCTCAGTAACGCAGATATGAACTTTGGGTGGCATTTATCAGAATTGTTTCATCTGCTCACTGTATTTAAAAACATCCACAAGTCATTAGTGGTACTGACTGCAGTAGCTGGGTCAGGTTAGAACGTCTCCTGCTCCTAAACAACAAACACATGCTGGAAAACTCCCTGCCCATTGAAAAACAAAAAGCAGCTTTTTTCCAGCCAATATGCAAGTGTGTGAATTCTATTAGTGCCTGGCTTGGTGCAAAAAAAATTTAGTAGCAATCAGGGAATAGGGACCTTAGCAGGAAATTGGGTGATGAAAGAAACAGCCCCCTCCCACCAGCACACAGCTCAGTGAGGGAATAGCTTTAAGCACTGCTGTGGCTTATTTTATTGATGCCTGGTTGCACCCTACAGGGGCAGGTGGAACAGATCATCAGGAGGTTGCAGGATGAAGGAGACTTGATGGTTTCTGAGCATTAGGCCTCATTTGAGCTCCTCTCGTTGTCTGTGCACTTGCATGAGCAGCAGCATGTGGTATGTGCCTCTCTCACCGAGGGAGTTTGGTTC
Source organism: Stercorarius parasiticus (assembly GCA_013396915.1). NCBI lineage: Eukaryota > Metazoa > Chordata > Aves > Charadriiformes > Stercorariidae > Stercorarius > Stercorarius parasiticus. The sequence continues at coordinate 442,155 of VWZL01003634.1, forward strand.
CGTGGATGCAGGGGACATGGATGAAGGAAACTGATGCGGAAGGTGCTGGAGGTTCTGGTCCCTGCTGAGGACTTCCTTTTCATCATCACTCGAAGAAACAGTACAAAGCAATGCTGCTGACTTTTGACTTTTATCAAGGAAAAGAGGGACAGAAGTTGGGTACTAATTGATTCTGTAAGTACAGTTGAAGGAACTGGTTTGTTTTATGAGTTTGAGAGCTGCCTGGCATCTGTTGTCCGTTCTGCTGTCCTTCATGCTCCTTAGGGCAGATAATCATCTGTTGATGTATGTGAACTATGCATTCATTTTAATTAACAGGTCCTGTGTATGCTTTATTTCAATAATCTATTGTCAGTAATACATAGCCAAATGCATGCAGTCAGAATACATGATGTAAATCCATTCCTCTTATAGCTTTCTCAGTAGGACAGCCGTTCTGTCCTGATGACTGATTTTTGAACAGTCTCAAAAACTAACCCTTTTTCAGCTGATTATTTGAAGTTTGAGAGCCTTTGGGTAACCTAATGTTTTTAAAACCAGACAGTGAGACTGGAGGAAAAAAAAAAGTAGTTAAATTTTATTCTTGATGTAACCCTGCAGAATGTGTCTAGCTTTTAACCATTGGTGCGTAGGATTTTGTCGTTAATGAAACCACTATTGAGAATTGAACACCCTAGGGCTGGTCTTGAAATCATGTAATGACTGATCGGTTTGTGGGTGTGTTTATATTCTTTGCTCCTTCAAGGGAACAATGTCTGAATTATGCAGTTGAGTTCTGAAATATATTTATTGACTTTAAACCGTGAGAGTGTGATGAAAGCTCCTGTAAGGGTTAATTAACAGAGCTTAACTCCATTGCTGAAGTTAAACTAAGTAGCAGGTTCTGCTTTTAGAAGGTATATTTCCTGTTTGGTGTTACAAAAGACAGAGGTGAAGAAAGAAGGCAAATGTCTAGGATTTTCCTTAGCACAGGAACTGTTTGGATTCTTAGCCCTTCTGATTTTCCTCAGGGATATGAACCATACCTCTCACTGGAAGTGTCACAAAAAATACTCTGTTCTTCTCTTGGAAACTAACCCTTTCTCGTACCCAAAGACATCATTTCCCCTATTGGACACATCTTTGGGATTGAATACAATTATTAATTTGCTTATAGTATTCTTCATTTCCAGACAGAATTTTCTGCCAAAAGTTTCTTATCAGCTTATTGTACTGAAAACTTCTCGTGGGATATGCAGAAACTGGCAATGCCAACTAGAGAGAATTCAGTCATGTATCATCAATAAAGAATTAATAGATTGTCTCCAGATTTAGGTAGAAACCTCATGATCCAGTATTTGCATGCCCGCAGCGGAGCTTATGTGGGTGAATGTTTGCTGGAGCAAACTCAAAGATGTTGTCAAAATGACTGGGTGGCAGTTCAACACGAGGTGGCCGTTCAAAACCTGTTCCATACCCCCACCCCGCTTCTTCACACTCCAGGTGTATAACTTGTCTCCATTTGCAAGGAGGGCTGAGGAAGGGTCATGCCCATCGCTATGGCAGTGCTGTTGCTGTTGTCTGCTTGCTGTTTAGGTCATTTGTTTCATGTTAAGACATCTAAGCTTTCTTTTGTGAGCAGTAGGAATGAGGTAATAGCCATTACCTACCTACCCCACTTTCCTGTATGACCATTTAAATTGGTATCCCAAAACACTTTGGTGCTTTGAACTGAGGGACGAGGCAGATGCTATACAATCTTCTAAGGCAGAAGGACCTTTGAAGCCTGGTCTACGTTTTGTGAAGTACTCCACATAGTGGAATCATCGTCTGAACTGGGATACTGGAAAATAGAGAGCAACTTACTCTTCAGGAAAAATGAAGTCTCTAGAATACAGTGCTGTACTGCATGGTGTGACTTGATTTCTTTGTTTCCCTCAGGTTGGTTTTTGTTTTGTTTTCTTTTAGAATTATGTAGGTCTCTTAGTGATAGTTTTGCCTTTGTATTTTTTTTTTTGTACTTGTTACTATTTGCTAGATTTCCGTGTTTCAACAGTGAACAGCTTCTTACAATTAGTCTTACAACAGACACTTTGTGATGTTTCTCCAGTTAAATAGTTGGTTTTTTCTCCTATCTGGTTTGTTTCATGTGGGGTATTGTTTGCCATTTTCATTCATACATTGCTCACAAGTTTGAACTAAAACAAACCCAAAAAATTCCATTTATTCAGACTGCAGTAAAAGATCAAGATGGGATATAACGCTTCCAGACTAGAGCATGCAAAATCTATAAGTGAACTGTAAGTTTACATGGGCATGATCTGAAATTTTTTGGCATTTTTAGGTTGGAAAATTTCCACTGAACTCTGGATCAAGTCTGTAACAAATAATATTAGTCCTACATACAGTGGCTAGAAACATTAAGGATTCATTCAGGGTCGCAAATGTAGCGGGCCAGGTGACCAACAGGAAAATATTCCAGGGCACCAGGGCTAGTCCTATTAGCCAGGAGTCATAGCAGGCTTTCTAAATATGTTTTCTTTGGCAACTACTGCACACAAAGGCCTGTTGGTTACCCCAGGAGAAGAGGTTATATTAAAATTCTTAGCTAAAGTTATTGGGAGTATCAGTTATGGAAAGTGCACTAAAAATTGAGTCGTTGTTGTGGGAGGCATATGGGCTGAGTTGAACAACACCAGGACACTTTGACTTTTAATGAAGAGTTTTTGCATGTTCTGTGGCATTTGTGCAGCCCTGAGAAGCCTACATTTTTCACAGCTTGTACAAAAGTCTTCATTGTTGTAACTGTTCCTATTTCTTATCTTCAGTTGATTTGCCGTTTAAAATGAGGCCTTTAAGTACATGCTGGATACATCTGCAATGGTCAAATGTATAATCATCAATACTACCTTGAATGCCTATTTTCCAAGTCTGAAATAGGTGGAAGTAGGTAGGGGAACCCAAAAAAAATCACCTTGAGCATCTCTGTCCTGAGATAGGAGATGGGTAGGGAGCCCCTCTTTGGACAACAGTTGTGTGTATAGTGGTAAGAGCCATTTGGGAGTTTTTCTCTTCTAAAGAAGCTTCCCTTCTTGTGGTAGCTTTGCTTCTAGTTGAGGAGTCAGCAGAGATGAGCTGCTTCTGGTGAATAAAAGGGACTTGCAGTGCAAAAGGGTTAACGGGACCAGGATGATCATAAGGAGCATCAACAAGATGTGATGCTAGCCCTGGATCTATAGCAGTATCCCATTCATACAGAGCTTGTTGTTTATAACCCAATCATGTTTCAACGTTGCAGTAACTAATTACTACAATATGAGGTTGGAGATATTTCCTGTATCCTGAGTTTAATAACCACAGCTGTCAGCCTGAGAATGCATTTAACTCAGGATACAGTTACAATAACTAGATGTACTAACGTTTATGGTGTAATAAGGGATAAATGCTTCTAAAACACCGTGTACTTCGACAGGCAGTATAAGTGAACTGTTATGGTTTATCTTGGTCTGGGATTTTTTAGAATCGTATGCTGATCTTTGGACTTCCAAAATTTGGAGCAACCCCAGAGCAGTGATAAACTGGAAAGGAGCTGTAAGAAACCCAGGGGTTGTGTCGTGATGCCCTGGGGTACTACCTGGGTGAGGAAGACTGCTTTCCTGAAGCCTTGCCAGCACCAGATTCACACACAGTGCCAAACACTTGTATTAGGGCTAGAATGGAGACACAACTACCTACCTTCAAACTTGAGTGATTGTATAGGGAAATTCCTTTTTTCCTGTATAGCTTCAGCTTAAAGAATTGGTGAGGCTTAAGGAGAGTTTTATTTTACCTTAACCAACACTTTCTTAAGCAACAACAAATCAGCTGGCTTGTATAAGCTCCTTAAGAGATACTTCAATGAGTTTATTTTGATGCAGAATGGGGATGGCTGTATATTTTTGTTTGCTTACCTCAGAAATGAATCTAAACGTTGTGTGGGAAAGATGCTGTCGCTTAGTTTGGGCTGAGTAAAGTCAGGTTTGCCAGCAACTCCTTTGAAATATTTCCCGAGCTCATACATCATTAATCAGAGGCAAATAATCTGATTTAAGTTATACTGAGTAATTCTATAATAGGTGCTGAGAAATCAACTCCACTCACGAGAAGGCTTGTGAACAGAAGCCTAAGGTAAGTGGGGCATCTAATGGCGAGATGCTGCAATGAATTAGTCTGCTGTGTAAAAGTCTGATACAAATCCTTCTCCTGTACAGGACATTCTGCGTTCATTTTGCTTTGCCAAATAAGCAAATGCCAGGCCTGTGTCCTGAGCTCTTTAGCCAAAATTACATTTTCTTCTTGAATAAATCCTTACTTTCTGGCACTCTACTTTAGAGATGTCTGCCATGTACATTGCAATAGTAGTCCTGTGAAATATCTTAGAGTAAGAAAGGAAACGAGCTAAAGAAACTTGTCAAAAGATGTGATGCAAGTCTTTAACAACCTCCAACCTTTCCTCACCCCAATCTGTCATGGCAGGTTCTCTGTCTGATAGATTATGAAGCTGTCTTCCTTGTACCAGGAGCTACTTTGATACTGTGATCCACTGCCCACGGGTGTAAAAATGAATACAATGCACAAGGCAACGCAACAATACTCTACAGACATAAAATGCATGTCTTCATACACACAACCCAATCGCCTTCCTTTGTTCTTCAGAAAATGTATGCAACAGCTTGGTGTTCTCTACAGTGTTAAATAAAGTTTAATGACTCCTGTGGAATGCATTTAAAGATATTTCCCATTTTTATTTTATTTGTTGTGCAAAACTTGCTACTTTGGGACAGTTGGAGGGTGTCATCTTCAGGCTGATGTATTTCTAGCTACAAAATTCTGTGTTGAATCTCTTTGTGCACATCAGACAAGGATCTGGAAGTAGCCCAAGGGGTCACTAATTTCATTGTTAGGAGTAACATTTTAAAATCAAACAATTAGCATGGGAAAAGCTTGCTGATAGCTGTACTTGGAGCATGGTTGTGCATTTGTGAAAAGGAAAAGTGAACAAAGCAGAAGCAGAGTAATGCTAAACTGAGAAACAATATGATCAAACTGTTAAAGTATGTTCCTTCTGCTGCCCTTATAGATACCTCATCTTTACCTACCCAGTAAAACCAAATATTTCCTGAAAACTTCTTAAAATTCAGTTGCCTTAATAGAACAGTAGTCATACATCAAAATACAAAAGCACTGTTACTTCTGCTCTGCTCCACAGCACACTTGCTATATTTAGCTGTGCTGAGGAATCAATTGCTTTATGTAATCTTATCACAAGCCATTGCTGAAAAAAAAAAATCTGAGTCTGTCACTTGACCTTGGGCAAAACAGCAGTCTTGGTGCTTTCTCCAGAACTCCTTCTGCCACGTATGTTAGAAGAATCCGTAACCAAGCAGTGATTTCAGCTGTCCTTGTCCAATGTCAGTGGAATAAGCAAAAGTCATTTTAGTCTTGTTAAACTAAGCAAAGATGAAAGAACCTTCCCTTTCTGAGAATTGGCTTTTTTTTGCTGATACTTTAGCATGTTCTGTGTGTCATTTCACTTGAACTGTCGGCACAGCAGAAAGAATACCAGTTTTCTTTTGTTTAGTTCTTACAATGCTAATTTTCTTTTATTTAGCCCTTATTAGTAGAAGCAAACAAAAATAATTATTGTGATTGATAGCTACGAAATGCTTTGATCTCTGAAATACGAGGTGTGCTAGATCACTATGTTTAATCTTTCCCCTGCTTTTCTTCTTATCCAGAAGCCAGATAATACCCTAATTCCTACCTCCAAAACCACAATTTCTCATGGCTCAGGACTTCCGCAGCTACGAGCTGTTTGAGGCTGGGAGAAATCTTTAGAGAAATATTGTAGTATGTTCACTCTGTTCTTTCCATTATTCCTCTGTGTTGGCCAATAGACACCTTGGAAAGTGGGATTAGATAGATCTTTTTGTATGGCTGTGGTTCCAAATGTGCTTGGTAATAGTAAGGGAGGGGAAGCCCCAGCAGAAATGACCAATAAAAAAGAACAGAGCAAAAATCTTAACTTTAAGGTCTCTTAAGCCTGCAGTTACTGAAGAGTAAAATCAAGGTATCTCTTTCTAGAAAGCAAAAACATTTCCTGTATTTCCCGAATTGCTTATCCTAGGGTGTATTTTGAAGGGAAGCTGTTGCCAAAAATGGCCAAACGATAGGATTTTCATTACTTTATATCTAACCTTAAGGACTTGGCTGCTTAGTAAATACACTTACTACTTTCCTTGTAGAAACTAATTTATTATTAGTAGCTGCGTTTGAGTGGACGGTATGGAAGAGTAGCGTGGCTTACAGAGGATGGCTATGGCTGATTGCTCACCTGGAGTTTCAGGCACAGCATTGACATTATTTCAGAGCATAGAGGCATGTTCCTGGGCAGCCTGAGGGTTGCAGAGCCCAGGCACCGACTGGGGAGCAGTGGTTCAGAAGGTATAATGTTGTAGCCTTTGTGAGCTTTCTAATGTAAAAATGTTTTGATTAGCAAAGTCTAATATGGCACTAGAGAGGTCCAGACAATTGTCTGTAAGTTTTCAAATAAAGTGTTATCTATTACTATTATGTATAGTTAATTGAATAGAAGCCAGTGTTTCAAATGAGGGTAATCCTTTATCATGTAGTCTTAAAATTAATCATGGGTTCATCTCTTACAAGACTGTTTTGTGTCTACCTCTCCTAAAGGGTTTCTATCCAGGCTCTGGTTAGCACCTCCAAATGCACCAAAAGCTGTGATTGATAGATTCTGGAAGGGGACTTGGGCAAGCATGGATTTGTTCAGAACTGTACTCAGAGACCTATTCTAGAGAAAGAAATGTACTAAAGGTACACCATATCATTTCGTTGTAGAAAGTTAAATTATCCTATCCTATTAACTCTCACAGTTTAAAACGATTATGCTGTTTACTAAGAAGTTATACTTAAAAAGAACACAACACCCCCCTCCAGTGCACGCTTCTTGTTCCGTGAGCTTGGGCAGGGGGAGAGTGTCTATTTACACTACACTATTACACATCTTTGAAAGTTTTTTTAAAGAAGCCTTTGGTGATTAAATACGTAAGAGCATAAACCACTACTGCTCCATAGGCCCACATGGACGTAGGAAAGCACAGAAGTTTTTCTGAACATTTTCAAAGGAATAAACGTTCAGGAAGCCTGATTCAGCACCAAAACCACAAAATTCTTATTCTCACTGATTTTTTAGTAAGACTTAGATGAAGCCTTTATTCTTTATTATCATCTTCCATGACATTAAATGCTGAACTTGGCCTATATTTGCTCACTTGCCATCCACTCAGAGCCCTACTGTTCTGTATAGTAGTTGTCAGACTCATGAGATTTGGGTTTTTGATGTGTTTCAGACAAATGGATAATACACTGTAGAAGTTACTGTTATTAGGCACACTCCTAGTTCTGATAGGCAAAGATATGATATCCCTCACTGCAACATGTATTAGTGGTAACCTACTAGCACAGACTTCATCATTAATAAGGAATCTTCTTTTTCAGCATAGCAATGCTCCACCTTTATGGTAGTTAAGAAACTTGTGTGTGTTAATTTGGCATGCATGTTATTCCTCCTAACTCAAAATACAGAAGATAAAAACTGGGTCAGAAACACTAAATTGCATTGTATGTCAGTATCACTTGCTGTGCTATTTAAAAAAAATTGGTAGTGCTTTAAAATAAAATGTTAAGTAAAGATTACTTTTTTCTTTACATGAGAAAGAAAGCCAGACTTTCCAGAGTTCCGTCTTTAAAATGATTTAGCACAGTTAAATAGTTCTAGGCAATAAAAGAAGCAGGAAGAATAAGGAGTGCAGGGAAGGAAGCAATGCAAAATATTACTGTCTCCTTTGTATCTTAAAAAGGAAGGGAAGCTGCAGAAACAATTATTTTTGTGCTTCTACAAGCCACTAACATTCTTGAATTCCCTTCTTTTTTTCTTTGTGTGTTGGTTGGTTCTGGGATGGATTGTTCCATTGAGGCATTTCAGGAGCTTTCAATAGAAGAAAGATGCACATCCAACAAAAGTTAGTAAAAATATACTCCAGCAGTTCTATGATTGTAATCATACTGGCACCACAAAACAATCCAAGCTGGCCACCTACATCAGCTGTGATAGAAGGAAATAAACATATGTCATCCTAAGCATTTGGTTTAGGCTAGCAAGCAAACAATACCCTGTTGGGTTCAAGTGTTAAATAAATTCAATATACATAACCCATCGCTTTGAGAAAACAAAATTAATATTCTTAAGAATGTTTATTGGAGAAGACTAATGTGTTTCTTAAAATTCTAAATAAAGGAAGTACAACACAACACATCCTACTGTGAAACAGATACTTAAATTAATTCCTACTTCTATGCTTTTTAAACCATTCTCTTGCTTCTCCTCCCCATGTTCTGTCTCCCCTCCAAATCCTGTGAACTTCAGTATTCTTACAATCCTGTGTGTGATATAGCTGTAAAGTAGTGCCAAACTTAATTCTTACTCTTAGCTGCTGTCAATACTCCAGGTTCTTTAATGGACTGACAGTAGGCAGTATAAAAATGCCCATGAGGCAGACAGGATTATTACCATTATAATATAAAAGGTTTCACTTTTTGTTTAGAATCCCACGTGGGCTATGACTCAGGAGGGGAAATAATAAAAAAAACAGGTTGTTTTGTGTGTTTCGTTTTGGCATGTGGTGTTTGGTTTTCTTTTTTTATTTTAGATTAATTATTAATAAGCAATAAATAAATTTTAAACATTCACTTACCAAGCAACTCAGGTATAGTCAAGGCCTTCTGCTGCTGTGTTATTTTGTAGCTCAGATCATGATATTTAATGTCAATACGCACAAGGTTCTGCCTTGAATGACAAATACATACAGCATTACTTGAGACAGTCAGGACTGCTGTTCATTTTTACCAACGTTTATCAGCATGGACCAAGTTCAGGGAGAGTGCTGGTGTCTTTTAAAGAACAATTAGATGAGAGTTACCAAAATTAGTTAGATGACTGAAGATTTAAAAAAAAAAAAAGTGTCCTAATAACAACAGTTATAACAGGACCTTATCAGAGGAGTAGATCTTCAGGCTATGTTGAAAAAGTAATTCTAGCTCTGTATTGTGAGATAGACGTATACTTTTTAAGGGTCACAGAGATAAGCCTGAGTGAAAGTGTTAAGCATCCTGACCTACAGTGGATACAGTGCTTGGAAGTGTACTCTACTACTCCTGTTTATGTGCAACTGCATATTTAATTGTTCTTATTTCAACGAGCATGTTAGTGCAGAAAAGCCCTTGTCTTATAGTTGGATGTTTCATTCCATCCTCTGCTAATAGCCTCGCTTACCTAATTATATTCTTGCCTGCTGCAAAAGCGGGAGAGTAGGTAAATCTCAGTTGGAGCAAGACCTGTGGAATGATTCAGTGTGAGTAAAGAGGTCATCTTTATGATATCGTGTCTACAGAAAGATTCTGTGTAACTCCTAAATGGAGTATAAACATAATGGTTGTGGAATAAAATAGACACAAAAAATGATTGCGCACATGATGTTGTGACCTTTAAGAATAAAAGTAGTAATTATTCTTCATAAGTGTGAACAGTTATAGATTTTTGGGTTGACAGTAATAATGAGCTCGTTAAGAATATTCACTGAAAATAAAGTATTTGACATACAAAATGATCACTTCTATCTCTTTAGGTGATAATTCTAAAATTTCAAGTACCACAGAGTAATAAAAATAACCTTATTTTCATGGCTTCTATTAAATAAGACTTCCTACCATTGTCATGGAGTTGCTAGCAGAACTGAGCAGTAAATATTTAACTTTTCCCTTCTTACATCTTCAGAAATCAATAGATCTCTACATTTTATAGTTCAGAATATGTACTCATTAATAAGTGGACAGGATTCCTATTGGTTAAGGCTTGGTAACAGGGGAATGTTCTGTATTTTCACTTGCTTAATTGAGTAATGACTGGGTTACATATGACATTTACAGACAATAAAATAATCAACAAAGATAAAACATCCTCAAAGGATTAATATCTTTTGCATACAACAACAGGTTTAATTGTCATAATCTTCACTGGGGACAGACTTTTAAATAGGGCCTGTAGTGAGAGGACAAGGGGTGATGGTTTTAAACTAAAAGAGGTTAGATTCAAGGAAGAATTTTTTTTTTATACTGAGGGTGGTGAAATACTGGAACAGGTTGCCCAGAGAGGTGGTAGATGCCCCATCCCTGGTAACATTCCAGGTCAGGTTGGATGGGGCTCTGAGCAACCTGATCTAGTTGAAGATGTCCCTGATCACTGCACGGGGGGTGGACTAGATGACCTTTAAAGGTCCCTTCCTACTCAAACTATTCTGTGATTCATATAGTTCGTGTTCTTGTATAAACATAGGCAAACATTTGCAGACTGATGGCTTCAAGAGTGAGAAAACTGAAGTCACTCAAACAATTAAATACTCATAGATATTTCATTAGCCAAATTTGCTATGGTTCTTTATAAACATATTTTGATGTTGTGGATAATGTGAGTTCATGTAGCACCTGTCTTAATACTTATTTGTACTACTAACATCTACATCTGTAAGGAAGAGGCAATTCAGTCTGTAACACTGTATTAAATGCTCTTTGGCAACTAGACTGTATCTTTCTAGCAAAAAAAAAATCTGGAAATCATTCTATTTTTGGATATATAATGCTTGTATTTGCAAGAAAATCTGGCATCAGTTTATTATATTGTAACGGTAAGGCACATATGCTCTATTAAAGCATAAGCATATATGGTATCTATTCTATGAATTTAGAGGTATGCAGATTATGTCAGCTCAGCGCTACTACTAAGAGACACAGCTCTATGCATAACATAAGTTCAAACAGTATTTCCTGGATAAAATATGTAGTCAATACTGTTGAGAGATGCTTTCACCCTAGAAGGTCTCTGGGTATAAACCTACTTTCTTTTGCTGTGTAGCATTTTCAGTCACGCAGATAGAACCATGCTATTTCACTCTTCTGCTACCTCATGAGATTTAATATTGTAACAAATATTGTCTAAATAACTCTTATAATGTAAACAGTATTAGTGAATTCTACTAACACTAGAAAAGATTATTAAACTTGTGACATTATTGCTACAATAAATCTCTTTAAATCTCTCTCTCTGTATTGCTACAATAACGCTCTTCAGTGCTTGTGAAGCTTCCTTTGGGAATGGGTTGAGAGAAAGGAGAACAAGTTTGTATAGCACGTATTTAGGTTGTTCCTTGACTTCAGTTGTGAAAGGGTGAAAATTTTCTTCTCTGTTGGATAGGTTGCTCATGTGGATAGTGGATAGGTTTGATAACCCTGACTTTTCTTTACTTTTAATAGCAAAAGTGACTAAAAAACTTTGTTATAAGAGATGAATGATAGAAGGTAATTGAGAACATTACTTTTTAATTGCAGTATCTATTTTGATATCCACAGGTCTTAGCAGTATCTATGTATATTTTATATATATGAATATGTATAAATCTTAACCAATTTTGCCTCAGAGATTATTTTATCTCTCAAACAACATTATTAATACCACACATAAGAGTATCTTTTTAAAAGGTCACATTTACATCATACACTCTGTTAGCACACTTAGAAGTGATTGATCATTTCTTTATTAGACAAGGTGTAAAGCAAGATTACCTAATGTATTCTGGGGTTTTCTTCAGTTTTGTAGAAAAGTATTTTATGGCTTTTTCTCCTCCAAAACTTGAATAGGTGATAGTGGTAGGATAATCCGTTTCTTCACATGGCGTAGGGCAAGTGGAATTGTGAGTTCCTACTGTACATAATCCTTTTATCTCTATATCATCTGAAATTTCAGGAGAAAGAATTTGCATAATGTTGCTTAAAAAGCACATGGTTTTAAGACTTTTTCAAAACTCACAAAATTGCTTTGAACTGATATTGATAAAGATATGGGTTAATTATCCTTAGAAAACTGGATTCTTACCAGTTTTGAAGGAACAAATAAGTGTTTGTAACTGGCATTTGGGAAGGTGGTGCACAGTAATAAGGACTGAGATTTTTGGGTCACTTTTTCCAAAGAAATTCAGCACCTCTAAGTTCTTCTGCCTTCATTAGAACTTCATGTGCTTATTATTTCTCATCCACAGTTAAACGGTAGGACAACAGGAGACTTGATGTCTAAGACTAGTTACAGAAGATGTTCTGTGCTAGCTTTCTGATTACATGCATACAATACATATGTTATAAGTATATAATCCTTGATCTTAATACCTTGATGTTTGCCTAACACCTTTCAATGCACAGTAACAGCTTCCAGGCAATGCCAGTTGTAGTTTACTGTCATCTGATAACCACATAAAAAAAATCTTGGTAAACTAAGTTCACTTTACCTTAACCCCTGCCTGCCATTTGAAAATTAGGCTTAAGACAGCTAAGAGCATTTAGGGACAGCTTTGTTTCTTCAAATACCAAAAAGAAGTCACAAAAGTCTGCAGGTCTGGCTGCTCATCAAAGTGGGAGAAACGGAAAGAAATCATTATAGAAATCTGGGGAAGCTGGAGAAAATTCATGTAGAAGAAAAATGGTAAGGCATAAATACTTCCTGAAGCATAAACCATAACCCAAAGCCATCCAATACTCTGCGATGAGTACCATAACCTCCTGCTTGTGGTGCTCTAGTTGCCCTGGTGTGGTGGTAGATGTTGTTTCTGCTCCCTCTGTGCTTGGGCTTCTCGCTTTTGTAAACCACAGGGGAGGAGATATCTCAGCCTGTTAGTTGACGATTTGAGGCACGCACCAGGGATGCTAGGGTTATGGATTTCATTCCGGTTAGTCCACCTTTAGAGTTCCTAAAATAAATGCTCTTACCAGTGGTAGGTCCTGTGGATACCGAATCAGTGTGCTGTCATTTGAGGTTTTGTTATTGGGTGTCTATCCTCTCCTGTACTGTAAAAGGAGACTTGGCGCTTAACTTGGAGTCCTGGGGACCAGGCACATACAAGCCAGGCATTGTAGGTGGTTCACTGTGTACAGCACTGTGATGTTAGTTCCTTATGGGATCCAGCTCTGAATCGTATCCACCCTTGATAGGACTTAGGGGTCATTTTTGTTTATTGCTCAGTTGTTTGTTTGAAACTTGATCACAGAATGTCCATTAAGTAAAATAATATCTGTACTTCCACCACGACAGGCTATCAAAGATCATGATTATGTAAGAATGTGAACTTAGTGGAATTGATTTAAAAAAAGCCACAGGAAAAAGAAATAGTCATTGTTCATAGTAGCAGATGTTGCCTGAATATTGCACACACCTAATCAAAGCAGACATAAACCCTTGCACAGGTGCCCCAAAATTTGTTAATCTACTTGGTATCTTAATCTTCCATTCCTTTGGAAAGGGAGAGTCATGTTATGTAGCAGAATCCAACACAATTTAAAAGGAGGCTTTCTAAAGTTCATGGGAAGTTACTTCCCATATTACCATTTGCAGTATTTTCCAGAAAGTCTGTTGTAGAGCCTTAAAAATTTCATATCTACTGTGTGCAGATTATTTGCTTATGGAAATGAATTGTATTTGGGGCACTTTGACAACATATTATCCATTTTACTTTTGTAAAGATAAAACGTTGGAAGTCCAGTGTTTTTTGAATTATATTTTCTATCAGTTAACAAACCTGTAATTATTGTGCTGTTCACTTTTCTATGACAAACAAAAAGAATGCAACGTTGGAGCTAGAAGAATTATACCATGAAGATACAAAGCTGCAAGCCGGAGGCTTGATAACTGAAAACAGATTAATTGAGCATTCTTCCATTTTGAACCATTTCTGATTACTAAAATAAATGAATTCTTTTTTTTTTTTGCTTTCGTTTGGGTTTTTTTGTTTTTTGATTGCTTGGGGTTTGGTTTGGTTTTGTTGTTGTTTCGTGCTTTTTTTTTTTTTTTAATTTTCATGCATTTAGTGGTCTGTCTGCGCTCTATTTTCAGAATGTTAAATGAACTGGGATGTACTCTATTTCGGTATTACTTCCAGTATTTTTTTTTTTAACTGATAGGTACTGTCTACTATTTGGAATTGGCTTAGAAAAGATGAATATGAAGTTATTACTTACAGACTGCAGGATAAACACAATTGTAAAACTTCAGCAAATCACATTCTGTTCCATTTCCTTAAAAATAAACAAAAAACTTTAGGAACTTCAATTAACAATGAGAAAACAATTCAGTTGGGCATAGTGCAGTTACCAACACCAAAAGGGGTACATAGTAAAAACGAGACAACAGATCGAGCTGCGAGCCTTGCTGTTGGAGCAAATATCTTCATTATGTGTACCAGCCACTGCCTTTAATCTCGTGGGTCACTCTTTGTGTTAGCTTGCTAAGGCCATGAATTTCTGGTTTTGCTAGTGGAAATGAAAAAAACAAAGTAGGTAGATGAAATATATGATTATGCTTTACATTTTTCAGCAAAAGTTTTGAACTGCATGCAAGAATGATTCAGAGACCTGATGGGTAAGATAGCACCGTGAGCTAGTAGGAAAATCTTCAGATTTCAAATGGCCTCAGTTTCACTCCAGTTTATTTCCTTGAATGAAGTATTACTTAGCCTTTTAGCGCATAGTTAGAGAAGGTGTTGCCCTCCTTTATCTAATTACCAGTGGATGAAGCACTCACCACGGCTATGGGAGACCTAGACTTAATTTCCATCTCAAATCCCTTTCCACCCGAGTTTCCAGGAGATTGCCAACCTCCTTTCTAAGAAGTTGTCAGACAAACAGGCTGAAGATTATTCAATGAGTGTCTCAGTGAAAACATTCTACCTTGCTTGGGGATATTTAAAAATACATTGAGTCAGAAAGTGTGGGCCTGACAGTGGTTTTCTTGCCCACTAATTGTGAAAAGCAGATCTTTGGGTTCCAGCTCTCCCTTCAGGGAGAGGTGACAGTGTAATCATTACTTTTAATGTTGAAAAAGTGGGAGGAATGAGAGTGGTCAGGGCTTAGAGTTACTGCTTTACATTTCTAGAGTGATTAAGATGCCTCAATTCTCAAGGGGAGTATTACAATATACACCTGTACTCAGCATTTCAAGCTCATTAGATGGCACCATGCAGGCTTTTGGCTTTTGCGGAGCCCTCTTCTAGTGACAAACTCTTTCCATGGTTCATGTGGGGGACCTCAGTTTCTGTCTTCAGGCGATCAGATCTGCTGTGGCTGCTAAACACCTGAAAAGTAGGTTTTCTGAAGTACATGTGAAAATCTAGGACTTTTTATGGATTTAGTTCCAGCTCTTTAGGACATCAGGTTGAAGACTGCAGACTGGTCTTACAGCCCTGAGGCATAATGTTTTCTTTCAAGATTTTTGGTCTGTATTCTAAGAACAGACATTGACCAGATGTTAGATTTAGAGCTAATCAAATATCTTGCTTTTTTTTCTGAATTTAAAAAAAAAAAAAAAACAAAAACAAAAGAAAAAAAACCCCACAAACAAACCCAGTGTATATAATTTCAATTAATCACAGCTGTAGATATCCCTCAAGCACGTGCCCCATGTCCTTTGCTGTTCAATGAACAGGTGTTCAATAACAAACTGATCCATAAATACAGTGTATGGTATTATGACATTCTTGTGAAATACCTGGAAGAACGAATGGCAAACAGCCACACCAGTCCTGGATGTACCGGGCTTTGCATTCCTGCAAACATCCATTAGTACTATAAATCTTGTGGTACTGAAGCTTTATATCAGGCTTGCACTCTCCCCATGGGTATTCTTGGATAATTGACTGTAGGGTAGTAATAACAGAAGACAGAATTTTTTTTCACTGTTTTTAAATTTAGACACTATTCTGTCACATTTTAAAGTGCTAAAGGAAGCCTGTGGAAGACATAAGGAGTAACATTGTGATTTAGTTGGAGGCAATTACAGTGTGTGCTTTTGGGGTTATAAAATCATCTCCTCTCTCTTACAGCAAAAGTAGGACCCAATCAGACAGCCTAGCGCAGAAGGGTAGTCCACTCCCCTTGGATTCCACTAGGAATCTGAGACAAGATTAACAGTAACAGAATGTGTTGATGGAGAACTGCTGTGGTGTCCTTGTATCACTGCATGTCAGTGTGACTGTAAGATGTTAGAAAAGAAAGGTTGACTTTAGTAAAAACAGATTATGGAGACCAATTATATCCGCCCCCCTCCAAAAAAAAAAAGCAGTAGTATTGTTTATATTGTTTGTGTCTGTAGGAAATGTTATTTTTAGGAGTCGCTTTGGCCTGATAAATAATTTAACTTCCAAAATGCCTAATTCATTGTCATGCTTCAGAAGAGTATTAAAGACAGTAAAGACCAGTATTTCCACTTGATCGACAAAGTCCTTACCTTCAGCTGGCGGATTGCGACCTGTGCATGCGTGCCGACTGGTGTTAATAAACCTAAACCGTCAAAGCGTGGAAGCTCTTGGGGTGAATGGATAACAAAAGTTATACCAGCATCAGTATGACCAAGAGCTGGTTCATCAGTGAAATTTTCCTGATACAAAAAGAATAATGTAAAATAGTTTTGGCTTTGCTTACCCTTTGAAGCTTTATCTATATTTAAAATGGTACTATGCTTTTTTATTTGGTCTTGTATCTCTAGTTACGTTTTTTGGCAATTTACACAAAAGTATAAAGCAAACTGACTTGAATTTACTTCGTTGATTACCTCTGTGGGTATCTTTCCAGTTACTGTAAACTGTCGCATTTTTTATTCCTTCTGATTTCAAAAGCAAGAAGGCAGAGATGAACCTTTACTCATAAATTGGATATTCCTTCCTTTCCCTTGGAACTACCCATCACATTTCAGCAAACTTTCGATTACTGTCTCCAGAACCTGTCACTCCTGTCTCATAATTCCTAGAGATCAAAAGTGCGTGTCTAAGGCATTTATCACTCTAGATTTTAGTATTCTTCTGTGATCTCGCAAGGTGATAGTCCCTAAGTTTTTTGGGTTTTTTGGGCAAACACAATTCTAATAAGATCAGAGACTATTTACAGTGCAAAGACCAGATCTTAGCTGGCATTGAGCACTTACAGCTGCTGCAACTAAAATTCAGCACTACTTAGAAATTGGCACCATACAACATTCCCTACTGTGCCTTTTATTAAAATGAAATTATTTTATTCTGAAGTGCCTGATGATGTGTTTCAATTGTAGGTGAACTGTGTATATATACATATATCTGCTGACTCGCAGCTTTTAGAACCATTTAGCTGGGGACAGAGTCAATACTAATTCTGAGTTTTAAAATCTGTATTAGATCTTTCATTTAAAATACCCTCCCCCTCAGAAATAGTCTTGATACAGAATTTCATGCATGAAATTCTGAAGGTCTGTGTAAAACCAAAAAAAAACCCCAAACGCACACCTCTACTTATCTATAAGACATTATATTATTTGTTGTTTATAGTCATTAGGATAGCTGTACCTGTTGGACATCAAAAAGTAAATGTAAGCCTCTTCCAGACAAACTCACTCTTCTTGCTGGAAGATCATTGTGATTAAAAGTAAAGCAGTTTCCATATTCAGTGAAAACATGTTCAAAATCCTTCAATAAAGGAAAATAGGGAAGAAAGATCACTTGAAGTTTCATTAGTGAGTCACAATACAAGAGATGGACTACATTTTGGTTTGTTTTTTTTTCCCCAAAGGCAGGGCTAAATATTACAATAACAAAAGTGGTAATTGATGGGAAATATTCAAAAGGATTTCATCCCTTTCTCTAGAAAATTAAGTTTATAGGAGAAATTTCACATTGTTTATTAATACCTATGAGCTGCTCAGAATCATTTAATGAGGTGTTGTTGCTTTTCTATACCTGTCGCGTTCTGTAGAAATTATATATTCAAAAAACACCTTGTTTAATTTTGCCAGTAGATATTTAGTGAAGGCGGTTTCAAAACTAAATGTTGTGTTACATATGAAAGTACAATATTTGCATTTTTTCCCCAAAGCTACCTCATCATTTGACTGAAAACATTTGCTAATATAATTGCATCTCATTGCTTTAGTTTTAGTTATTAGCGCTAGTGTCTTTCAGTTAAGAGAACTCTCCAATGCCTAATTTTAGAAGCTACAGCATATCTAAAATTTAGATTAATCTGAAAGAGTATAGGACTGACTTTTCTGTTCACATTCTCTATTTAAGTTGGGAATTGCTGTATGGAGAAATCAACATATGTCCCAACAGAATGGGACAATTATATTCTTCTGCTGTTGTCTGAAATTCCTAAAGATGGGCTATTTTAATCTCATTATTTAAAATTCCTGTGGGCTCTGCATATAGCTACCTTGGCTGTCCATATTCTTGCCTCAACAGTGAAACTATGCAATCATGCAAAAAACTCCATTCAAACTGACCTTCGTTATAGGCCATTTATGGAAAAGGTTGTTAGATACAGCCTGGAGGTATGACAGCTTTCAAAGGCTGCTGTCTATGCAGAAGTGGTGCTAGGCAGAGAGCAATTTAGGCTGAAATCCCTTTTTACACCTCAGAGAGTCCATCAGGCTGACTCTGCAGGCAGTGGGAGAATTGGGGTCCTCAAGGTGATTTAGAGCAGGACTTTTCTCCATTGGCTGACTGTAAAGGGAAAACAGGGGGAGTAGCTGGCAAAACTAGA
Source organism: Stercorarius parasiticus (assembly GCA_013396915.1). Taxonomy (NCBI): domain Eukaryota; kingdom Metazoa; phylum Chordata; class Aves; order Charadriiformes; family Stercorariidae; genus Stercorarius; species Stercorarius parasiticus. The sequence goes on from VWZL01003634.1 coordinate 460,848, forward strand.
TGTCCCAAGTTGATTGGTAAGAATACATTCCTGTCCCCTCTATGCTACTGTTTTAGTAAAATAAATGTATTTACCTGTGGGTAACATGGCTTTCCAAAAAATTCACATTCTAGCAATGTGCTGCTGTTCAGGTAAAACCCATTTTCCCTTGTAAACTCTTTGATGCTGAAATTCTGGTTCCCATGGAGGAAATCATTTAGCTCTTGAGAATATTTATCTTCCGTAGCAAATTTTTGGAGAACTCCCGACACAATGTTCCAAATTGCAAAAATGATTCTGAGGTTGCTTACTGCGTGAGTTTGAAACCTGTCAGTGGGAAGGAGAAAGAATTGCTTGGAGTTCTGCAGTTATAGGACTGATCTCAAGGCTGCTCTTGCCAAATCTGTGTCACAATTTGTTGTCTGCTCACAAACTATAAGTGATTCTTTGTCACCACTTTTCACTTTGATCTCTACAACATGAATAAACAATATACTCTCAATTTCTAGGAAAGTGTTTTCCATGCCTGAAAACAGAAAATGGACACCTTCCCAGGGCTATTCTGGTCAACTGTATTAGAAACATTTCTATTGTGTGTCGTTGTTTAGGAAAAAAGAAAAAAAACCCAACAACAAAGCGAGCAGATTAGCCATCTGCATAAACCAACAACCAGATTTGTAGAACTGATGACAAGCTGACCAATTGCATTTACATGCAGGAGACTAGCTGGGAGGAGCAGTTTCTTTCAAAAAAGCTGTCTTCCGTCATTTAGAAAATTGATTTCTAAGTGCGTTTGCAGTAGTCTCATGCACCTACTTTACTAAGGCATTACAGCCCAGCAAAGAGACTGCCTTCTCACGAGCTCTGTGGCTAGTGACACAGTGGTATAAACCAAGGGTGATCCTTACCCCTAGAATCCACTTGAAAATCTCAAACACATTGGTGCTGGGCTTGCTTTCCTAGATATACAGCATTGAAGTCCTTGAAGTAAAGTAAGGGTTCACAGAACAGTTCTAAGAGAATAAAAATGAAACTGCAATACCATGTTCTTTAGAATTGCCATTTTATGTAATCTTATCTTTAAAAACATGTCAGTGTATTTGTATAGTAGATCTTAATGCCCACACTTAAGGAAGATTGGTAGGAACAACTCTTCACAACTCAAATTGAGTCAGAAACTAAAGACAATGGTAAATCTGTGCTCCTTTGTCCTGCCAACAAAAAACCTAGTTGCCAAAACCAGGAGGGAAGGATAAGCACAGCATGAACAACAGATGGATATGACAGCAAACTGACGCTTAAGCGGACAACCGGCACAGTCAGTAGCTGACTATTTACTCACAATGTAGTTACAAGGAGCGAGAGATTTTTATAATACACAGACTACTGTAATCAAGAGGGACTTCTATCCGCAGTGCATGTTGTGCAGTGTAACACAGGATGTCTTTATTCAGGGCACACGTACACTTATACATAGAACAGCACCAGAGAGGTTTTTCTACTCAAACTTACACTTTGAAACTTAAAAATCTGTAGTGCAATTGTTCATCTGGAGGAGGGAGAAGATTAAAAAAAACCCAACCTCTCTTCCTTGATTCTCCTATTTTCTTCTTCATTTAAATCTCATATGGTGGTGTGGAAGACACACCCCTCAGAGCCATATTTTCATTGGTTTATGTGAGGGTTTTTTTCAAGAAAGTTGTGGGATCTGACTACTTTATATTATTCAAATAAAGAGGTGTTGCCTCTCAAGGGTGAATGACAAACATAACTTTTACCTGTTCAAGTTGCAAAAAGTCACAGCAGGGAATTTGACGTTTTCCACATACTGCACTACCACTGTAGTTGTGGTTGGCCAGCTGAAGTAGTAGATGAATCGACTGCAGATTTGCCAAATAACAACGGCAAGACAGCCTGCCACAACTAACAGCCACAGCACTTTGCGCGTCTTGCTCCGTGTTTGGACAATATTATGCACTCCATGAAACGAAGTGGATGAGGCAAACTCCTGATGATACTTCCTTCTGTCTTCCAAATGTGGCAGCAGTTTCTTTATTAAGTACGATCGTATCTTTTCCGATATTCCTTAATGGTGAACAAAGTGAAAACACTTTAGTTTTAAATTAGCATTTAAATGGTACTTAAGAAAGGGAAACATGTAATTATGATAGAGGAAAGCAATTATAAACTTTCTCTTTAATTGCAAATTCTCTCTTTAAGTAGTGAGCTTGCTTCTGAGGATGGTCTAGAGCCCTGGAAGAGTTCTGTGCTCAGAGACTAGCTCAGTGCTGGTCTGAGAACAGAATATACTGGGCAATATTTTAAGCACACAAATTTTTGAGCACATTAATATAAAAGAATAGTTCTACTTCTGTGGAAAAGATTGGGTTTTGATATACCTCAGTGATCTAAAACAACAGGTTGCTGGGAACCTACTGTAAAAGGCTAAGCATCTGATTCTTACAGTAACATACCATTAAAGGCCTGGTCCTTCATACTTGCTCTGAGAAATACGGTAAAAAGAGAATGATATGGAATTATATGAAAGGGAATTTCACTCTTTCATCACTAAAAGTTTCTGGATAAAACTTGAAAGGTTACAGGTTCAAAAGGAAATCTACTCTCTTTTCTTTAGGTTTGTACTAGCCTGATTCTATAACTTTGAAATGGGAATGCTTTTAGTTTTCATTTTCCCCATGGTTTCTACAAACGGATATTAAAAAAAAAAAAAAAAAGAAAAGTCAACATTTTAAATTCTAAGGCTAAGAGCTATAATAGTAATGAATATAATCAATACCTGGAAATGTAGTAATTTTCTTATACTTTTTGATGAATGAACTTTTGAGCATGGATTTGAACAGAACGTTCTCTCTCAAAACATACAAATGAGGGAAACTCAGTAAGACCTTTCCTGCATCTAGTCATAAATGGACCAATCTCTTTACAAAGTGCTTCATTTACAGATTGTTATCTGCTGCTTTATTCTGTCATTAAGGAAGTCCATAAGAACAGTAAATCAAAGAATGTTTGTGAGACAGCAATAATTAGGATCTGAAAATACATTATTTAGATCAGTGTTTAACAGCAATTAAATGCTCCCCTAATTCCATTTTTAGCCAAAAAAATAGATTTAATAATGTGACATGTTGTAGGAAGAGAATATACCCTTTATAAGACTGATTTACTTGAGGCTATTGCAGTTGGGCAAAGGAACAAAGGGGTGTAAGAGTCATCTGCCAAAGCTATCGTGACCACATCAGCACTCTGGGATGTTGCTTTGGTCTCTGCACAGGCTCTGGACTGGGATAATGAAGTCCCAGATGGTCATGGATTTCAAAATGTTTCTGAAGGGAAAGACTTTTCTTCATGCTGTTCTTTAAAGATCTATGTAAGAACTCCGATCAATACTGGTATAATGTACTGTGGCCCCTTTTTATCATGAAACAGGTTTCTGCTGGAAAACTTCAAAAGTTTGTGTCCTAGCTCTAGTGACTATTGGATCCTTTTGCAAAGCTGTTCAGCCATGTGTGCTTTTGTACATCGCACTGGAGTGGAGTGGATATCTGGTTTTGCTGCACCTGAGACAGGTGGCATTCATAGGTTTCTCTCTCACCGGAGCATGTGCAGCAAGACAAGGACTTTGCGTGTTCCCTGAATAACAGCAGAACAAAGTATGTTCCTGGCTTGTGTCTGCGTCTGCTGCCCATAGACTCCAACAAGAGACCACAAGCAGGTCAGACCCTTTTCTCCAGGGAATGCACCGTGTGTGTTTATTCCTACTGTACACACTCTGCTAGGTAAGAGAATGTCAGCATACCCCACATGAAAGTCCATTGCCATCAAAAACCCCTAGTAAGCTTAAAGAGCAGAAGTGTAACTTAGAATCTATGCAAATATGAAAATAAAATGTATTTCAGCTCTTGTGCATAGCTACTACGGAAAGTAGTAAATGATGTTTTATCTCATTGTGAAAATTTTGCTGTTAATACATAAGATTATCTAATATCGTACTGCTGTTTTCGTTACTGTCTTTCACCAGAGGAATTAAAACTGCTACTAGATGAGAATCTTTTAGTATCCTTACTCTACTTCTAGATTTTATTAGAAAATTATCTAATTAAAAAAATATATTGTTAACTACATAGGGTCAAGTAGTAAATTTCTAATATGAAATTTCTCACGTGGTGGACTGCAAAATAGTATGAAATGTGTAAGTCAGGACTAGCCATTTACTTTGGTGTTTGGTCTATTTATAAGGAATAGGCACATTCTAGTTATATGATTAATAATAGAACGGTTATTTCAGATCTGAGTTAATAAACAGTAAAATAATACACCAAAAGAATATCAGTGAGTGTGAGATTATAAATTATTAACTCTTCATCCTATGCTCTGTAAAACTTAGGCTGGGCATATCTGGGCTAAGGTTGTATAACCAACATAGCTGAAACAGCTGGGGGTGAGTTAGAGCGTCCAAGCTGCTGCCAGATAGACAGTAAGGTCTTGCAAGACGTTAGACAGACGTTAGGTCTTAGACATACGAGACAATAAGGTCTTGAGAACGCTATGTTCTTTTAGTAGCAACACAAGATACATTTAATGTGGGCACTACAGTAAAAAAATATTTTTGTCAAAGATGTGAATAAAAACAATATGCAAGATCCAATGATGAATGGATGGATAAGTAAAAAAGCAAGGAGGTAACTAAATGAGAGGAATCTACATCCAGGAGAAAACCAGATGTTTGGAGCCAAATATGGAACGTTCAGGTAAGAACTACTAAGGTAGCTCATACGTTCAGGATGAGCTGCAGATGCTTTTCCTCAGGAAACACTGTTTACTGGAGAAGCGCTAAGAACCGTTGTGGTTAGTCAGATAAACCTGATTTTTCTAGTCAATGCTGTTAAAGAAGAAATTACTTCCCTCCATATATAACCAGGAATACATGTCCAGGGACATACTGTTATAAGTTTATATAAAAACCTTAGAAATTCACAATATCTTTAATGTTAACAATGTATGCTAAATTTAAATTATTATTTAAAAAAACCTCAAACTTTAGTCAGCAGGTAATTGATCACAATCTATAACTACTTGTACAGGAAACTGAGAGATGATAATAATAATAGGCTCTTTGATCAAGTGGGGAAAAAGATGGTAACAAGATCCAGAAGGAAGAACTGGAAGCTGAGCTTTTGCATAGCAGAAATACAGTACAACATTTTTATTTTTGCATTCCTAATATTTAATTTTCATTAATGAACATATTTAAAAATAATGCTTTAGCCAGAGCTCTTAACTGGAAGGAGTTATTTTAGGGAGGCTGTATGTGGCCCCTGTGCAAGGATTAGTTAGTCTAGATAGATTTGTGATTTCCTTTTTGCCCGCATCTAAAAATCATTTAAGTGTGGTATCATTTGGAGAAGTAATTGCCTAGTTAAAACTGTTAACTTTATTCTAAATGCATAAAGGACCAATAGCTAGAGACTTTTTCTCACTTCATAAGTGTACGATTTTTTTTTCTACAAGCTGTTTTTCTCTCTCCCTTCTTTGTATCTTGAAAATGTACGCTGCTGCTATTTTTGGAAAATGTTACAAGAGAAAGGAGACAAGCATTTTCATTTACTTGGAAAAACTACCAAAATGTAACTAAAATTCTTGGTAAAGCATTCTAATAAGTCTAGTTACATACCTTTAGCATCCGATTGAATGAATCTCCCAAGCTGGTCCATGAGGCTGTGCCTATTTCAGTAAGGAAGGAATGGGTAAGTAAGCTGCCTTATCACTGTGATCATTGCTAGGTAATGGCTTTTATAGAAAACTAAATGGGAGGTGATACTTGATGACACATAACACTGGGCAATTTACCTGCCAAGGTTGCTATGTTTTGCCTTTAAATAACATGGTCTGCAAAGTAAAAGAGAAGATTAGTTTTATGACAGGATCAGATGTAAGTATTTACATATATTTCAAGTACATACTATACTAATAATAGCAAAAGTGCAGGCTTGTCTTCTGTGTTTCATCACCTTAAAAATTACTCTCTTTCATAATTTTTCCTTTTATTTTAGTAAGACCAGTCATCTTTGCTGCTCAGAACTGAATAGATTCTCTTTAAGTAGATAAGGAGCCCTACCTGCTCTGGAGGACAATAAATGTCTGCCACTAGGTTCCCACCAGCAGCAGGATGCGGTTCATCCACACTTTGAATAGCTGTCTTCATAACCAGCTCCAGATTTCACATTCTTGTGGGCTTTAGCAAAAATGAGCTGCTATTCCTGAGAATTAACCCTGTGGACAAGGATGAAAACATGTGCAGAGTCAGTCATTCCAGTAACTCCTTATGTAAAAGGCCTACAGGAAGGATGGGGAGGGACTCTTTATCAGGGAGTGTAATGATAGGACACGGGGTAACAGCCTCAAACTGAAAGAGGGGAGATTTAGATTGGATATCAGGAAGAAATTCTTTCCTGTGAGGGTGGTGAGACACTGGAACAGGTTGCCCAGAGAAGGTGTGGCTGGCCCATCCCTGGAAGTGTTCAAGGCCAGGCTGGATAAGGCTTTGAGCAGCCTGATCTAGTGGGAGGTGTCCTTGCCCATGGCAGGGTGGTTGGAACTAGATGATCTTTAAGGTCCCTTCCAACCTGAACCATTCTGTGATTCTGTGAAAAAGGAGAGAAACTGCTTTTGTGTTAGATGCATGGCATGGTATTGTTTGAAATTTGTTTCAAGGAAAGAACTGAGCATCCAATAAACAGCAATAGAAAATACTGGGAAATTCAGACCTGGGACAGGCTTGATTAATGCTTTAGGAAATAAATAAAAAAAGAAACCCTTCACATTCCCTCTCTGATCTGCAGGGATGGCAATGGCTGCTGTTTCTTCCATTCGCTTTCTTAGTAATGGTCCAGCTGACTGCCCACAGTGTTGTTGGGTTATCGGTTGTATTGGCTTGCCCCCACAGTGCCTCCCTCTCTAGTTGTTTGCTGACTATTTTCCGTCCGTGTTGTTCAAGCTACAAGCTGCGAGGTAAAGCACTGAACTCCATTTAGTCATTCCCGTGTGGCAAGCAGAAGATTTCTGTACTCAGCTTCTTGGAAATCTGTGCTCCGTCTGTCCCTTTTGCCTCACAGCTGAGGCTCTCTGCCAGGCCAAGCTTTGCACAGCACTTGCGCTCACTCAAGCAGTGAGGTGCTTAACAGAAAACTGGTTTTCAACATCTGTATGTAACTCAACCCTAGCTAATGCACTGCCAAGCAGTTATTTGCAGATCCATGGAGTCCTATTAATGCAAACCACTCTAATTCACAGTACCCAGACAACGCCTCTTGTTTGAGTTGTTTGAGTTCTTAAAGCAAATTATGTTGGTCTTTTATACTGCTATGTGCATACAATTAAGAAGTACAAACTGTAAGTTGCTCTCTACACACCAAATATGATTCATCTTACTGTTTGGTTTTTTGTTGTTGGTTTTTTTTTTTTTAATTCTGCGAGTTGATGCCTTACAAAGAGTCTTTATACTTATGTAACACTTTAGATGAACACGACTTGTGTTCTCTGGTTGTGTTTTAGAAAATAAATTCATTTATACAATTTTCTTTCTTTTATGGTTGTTTTACATTAATTCTTAAACTAACACTAGGGGGCGAGGACCAACCATCTTGTATTCATTTTTCCCAAATAGCTTGCACAAATAGCTTTCTGATTATAAATTGGTCACAGGGAGCTTGGATTAACCACTCGCTCCTTGCAGTGTGTATCTGGTTATCTAAGCAGCACATTCCCTAATACTTAATGCAGTGAAGTTTAGGAAACCCAACCAATGACAGAGGTGGTCATGATTTTTTATACTCATACGTATTGTAAATTTTGTACTCGAAACGTTATTTGAAGTCAGTCCTCAGTGCTGTTCAATTCTTCTCTTTCAGTGCTAAATTAAAAAAAAAAATGCTGCAGCCAGCATAACTACATAGCTATTTGCTCAGACAAATAGCTAATGTGTTTCTGATAAAGTTATTTCTTTATAGTCTAGTTGCAGCAAACTATCTTGCAGGAATTCTTATGGGCTGCTGAGAGAAAATACATACATACATGCACACACACAGATACACATTTGGTGCATATTTAGCCTTCATTGGACAACTTTTTTCCCAGAAATTGTTGAAGTGTTTTCTTCCAACTTGTGTTTCATTGTATGAGGTTCTTTCTGGAAGTGCTGTATAGACGTTAATGCTTCTTATAATGTTTTGTCTAGCTCTCTTTTTTAAGTAGAACCCTCTCAAATATTATCTCCTTTTAAGACAGAACAAGTAATGCATTTGCTAATATAGGGGACTGCAAAAACTTATACTCCATTCATGCAAAAATATTAGTGAAGAAGGAGAAACAGAGCAAGAAAAGAAGGAAGTGACCACCATCTGGATTGTAACAATGCACTGTCATTGCCATTTCATGACAAATGCTGGGATATGTAGAAAATGGTAGCTAATTGTAAATGCAAGCATCTATCTTGTTCCTTCCTTCGAAGCAAGTATGACAATGGATTCAGCAATGGAAGGGGTTGCAGAAAAAGGGGCCCAAAGGCAATTTGAGGACTCATTTCGGCTGTCTCTCAGCATCAAGGCAAAGTCAGCTATGCCTGGAGAAATTGAAAGGTCTCATGAATGTTTTCTAGTGCTCTGCAGATACTAGAAGTGTCTTTATTTTTTGTTTTCTTATGTCTGTCTTATCTTGCCATAATTTGAACTAGTTGCTCCTTTTTCCATCCCTCTGTATATGGAAAATTATTTTTTATTCTTCCCTTTGAAGGACAAGCATTTATCACTTTTCCCCACAGTCTTCTATTAGTTACATAGGTCAAGTGTAATTCTCTTAATGGGCCATATTTTTTACACCAAACATTTGTTGTTCTTGCCATTCTTTTCTGATCTCTTTCCAAGTGGTCTTACCTTTCTTGAAGAGTGGTCCCCAGGACATAATACAACAGACAAATCCTTTCTGATGCTTGATGGAGAGGAGGGTTTCTATGCCATGTGGAAAATTTCCAGTATAAAATTTGTTCTTTTCACAGTTTTGCCTTTTGTTCCTTAACATGTTATTTTTAAATATCTGAAATATCCAGACAATTTCTAAAGAATGACATATTTGCTAGTTTGGTTGTCACAGCTGAAGTTCAAAGAACTACCCTTTGCATCACTGAAGCTGCACATAATCTATTTCAGTGCATTAAGATAATTTTGAATTCTAGCCCCCATCTGCCAGCATGCTATTATACCTGCCAGGCTGTTCTCATTTGTCAATATAAGAAGTGTGCAACCTATTCTGTCATCCAAGCCATTAATGATAATACTGAATAGCATCAGATTAGTACATTGTTATCAGCGTTTGTCCTGAACCAGCCCTTTGCACTTGCTAGCCAGCTGTGCCATGGGGTAAGCAGCAGCACGAATTGAGCCACGTGGAGGCATGGGGAGTAGCTTCTGGCTCCAGATTTTGATTTCGCTGACTGGTACCTGACTGGCAACGAGGATCCGGGTGTTTAGGAGGAAAACCAACAGCCTTCCTATACTAGAGAATTGCAATTGTGTGGCTGCAAGGCATTAAAAGAGGATAGGCTGGCTTTGGGACAACTCTGTGGCATGTATTCAAGATTTTTTGTTTTTCCTGAGTTTATAGTTTTGGCTGATATTGATACACTTCATTGATGAAAGGAGGGAGTTTTGGCAATAACAGTGAAAGAACGTTTTATCCATAGTTGGGAAGTAATTATCAGTCAGAACATGAGGAAGATAAATTGTTCCTCTGGGACAATTCAGAGAGCAGGCTGTTTCACTGTCGGAGTACAGCTCACAGGCAATCAGTGAAAGCACAATCAACGTGAGTGCTGTATATTTAGAAAATACAGGTGTAGGAGGAACTGGTGGTAATCTAAGAAGAGTTCCTTTTTAAGCACAGCTTGGGGCAGGAGATTTGGTACCAGCATTAACAGGGCCAGATACCGCACAATGTGGTAGAAACTCTGCTGCATTCTACCGAGCCACAAATGATATATAGCAGGGGAGGGATCGTGCTGGGATGTGTGAAACGTAAATGGGAGTTAAAGGTACGCTGAGAACTGACAACAGAGTTATTTGTGTTTAAGAAGTAGAACAAATACAATATTAAAAAAAAATAAAATCCTTGCAGCAGTATCTCTTCTCTTTGTTTGTAGTTTGCAAGACCTTGAGCTCTGTTCCTCCCCCAGATACAAATGTCTGATTGGATTATTAATATTGCATCAAGCTTAAGCTTGTTTGTTTTAGCCTTGAGTCACTAAATTTTATTTTTCTTAAAGCAGACTGTTAATTTCAAATGCTACTTAAATAGCAATTCCAGTTTTGAAAATAACAAAACACTAATTTGAGCAGACGACATGTTTTGGTGACATATTTATCGTCTTCTCTTTACCTTCCTTTTATATGTATTTATTCACCTGTCTGTCTCTTGTTACATCATTAAATTGTCTGGGGAAGTGATTTTTGTTCAGTGCTTGTATAGCAGACAGCACAGTGAGGTTCTGGCTTAGGCCAGAACTTCACCTGCGCAAATTGGGTTGCACCTTGTCAATCAAAACCTAGCAGTAGCTGCATTTCACTATTATAGTTGCAGTTTTCTCCAAGAGACAAATACTTCATCAGTATAATTTTATGGAAATAACTCATTTTATATGCTCACATCTATAAATCAAAAAGATATTTGCCTTTTGAACTTTTCATCTCAAAAAGGTCGCAACAGAATCTGCACAAGTGCAGAAAAGGGTAACTGAGACTATAAAGGTATAGTACAGTTATTTCTCATAAGCCATGGCTTAGTAACAAATGGAAATTAAAATTATTTGATTACTTGTGAGGAAGGTTGAAACTAGCACAGGAAAATACTCTTCCACATGATACACGCTTCAGTTATGGAACTCATTGCTGCAGGCTGTGGATTCACAGACAAAGGGTTATTAAATGCAAGGACACAGGTATTTTAGGAAGTCCTGGACTATCAGCATTGGAAAGTTAGGTGGAGATACTGGGGAATTACCTCACTGTAAGCTTGCTTTTTAGTGGTTGGTTTTCTTGGTTGGGTTTTTTTTGTTTGTTTCTTGTGGTGGTTTTGCCTTTTTTTTTTTTTTTTTAAATGCTTGATTCTTTGTTTTGTTATAATAACTCTTCCCAAGACACCTGCTACTGTCTACTAGAAAGTCTTCAGCATGGTGTGACCTACTTGGATCTTTTATCCAACTCACTGCAGCCACTGTTATGTAGGTAGAAGCCATCTGTGCTGGATAACTCCTAGTCTGTAATTCTGGGACAACAGTGTTGGGAAGCTTCAAGCGTCATTTGTTTGTAGCCCGAAGGTCTCCAAGCTCTTTGTTCATGTTAATGAACATTGGAAAAACAAATTTATCTGTGATGATTTTGTAATCAGAATGAAAGTTTGAGCAGAAGAATGGGTGACACTGTCCAAACCATTTGTGTGTGCATTTTTAATTCTCTATAAGTGATTTCATGTAGGATAACTTGAGATTTGGCTTGGGTGAACGGGTCACTTCTAATTTAGCAGGAGAGAAGACTCTTGTTGGCTTCATGATGCTACGTAGGAGGTCATTCTTACTCACCTGTCCTCATCAGACTAATGTTCTAGACATAAAGCCCCGCACAATAAGAACATGCAGACTCTTGGCTCCAGCTGTATCTACAAAATATGCTACAGGCTACCTCTGCCTTACATCAAACCTCCCCTTGGCCAGGCTGGAGGGATGCTCCCCTTTTTGCCCTTAGAACTCACTTTTTCTGTCCAAGTAGGTTCAGTTTTTCTCTGCTCTGCAACCTTGTTGCAGCTGAGATGAGCAAAGCTAGCCCAGCACCCCATGTCAACAACTGGGGAAGGGGAGGTAAACAAAATAAGAGGACAAGGGTGCATTAGGAAGGGTGCTTAACAATTCCCATACTTGGTTATGAAGGCCACGATAGTTCATTTGAAGGCCACAAAGTACAGTTCTGGGAAGCTGTGGAGTTTTTTTCTGCTGTGTTTAACTTTTTGCCTTGTATTTGTCCCAGTCATGAAGCAGAATGTTCTCACTCTGCTGAAGGTTAGAGTTCTCTGATATATTTCTGGGATGAACAGAAGTCTCTCTGTCTGATTTTCAAGCATTAAAAGTAAATAAATAAATGAAAGCTCAAGGGTGTGCACACTTGGTTTTCGTAGCCTTGCTCAGTCATCCACAGCATGAACAGCAAGCTGCGTTGTGTGGTTACGTCTGGTCCTATGTGGTCTGAGTGTTCAGCATGAAAAAGGGAAATGGTGGCGCATTTTGAGAAAAAAGTAATACCATCAATTAAAATGAAGGTTATGTTTTGCTTTCAGATATATTCACATGGAAGAGCTTTTTCATCAAAATTTGTTTATGATTATGCTACTATAAAGAGATGGCAAAGTAGCTGTAAAGTTTCTGTCGGGACATAAAAGCCACTCAAACCACTCAAAGAAAAATCAGGTCCCTACAATGATGCCCAAATTTGAGCAGCACAGCAGAAGCACATTTATTTCTAAGGGTCTCTGCAGCCAAACCAGAGTTGAAGGCTTTGAGTTGACCCAAACCTGAGGGCTCCTTCGATCTGTGCTATCATCTACACTGCCAACAGGCAGTTTCATCATCAGGTAGTACAAGTCACTCTTTAAAAATTTTTTTTAGTACCAAGTTCATTACACACTTGTGAAGCCTTACTGAGATCACATGAACGTAGCCAGTAAGATCAATGAATGATAGTTCTGTATTGTCTATGGGTTTATTTCAGGGGGTTTCAAGGTTTCTTTTTCCACTGCTCTTGGATGGTTTGAAGTCTGTTGTAGTTGGAATGGCCAGAGAGCAGAACTCAGCTAGCGTGAGATTAAAGTTCCTTAAATGAATGGTTGCAAGGATAATATTATCCATAATATTAGTCAGCCTTTCAGGAAATGGTCAATCTGCAGAGCTTTCCCTGGCTAGATGTGCAGTGCAGGTCAGAGTTACCAACTTTCAGTCCCATACTTGCTTTTGTTTCTCTCTATAAAAGATGAATACAGGGATCTCATTTTGTTTGCTTGTTATTGAGGCAGGGCAGGGGAGAGGTAAGGCTTTTACTCAAGAAGTTAACATGAAGCCACTTACAACATTTCTAGTTTTCAAAATGAAACATGGACTGTTAAATTACTGCAGCATCAGACTGGTTGAACTTACGCACATTTTAGACTGAACACTTATTTCAGTCTGGGTTACCTATGAGAGGTAGAAAAGAGAGAGCAAATTATTTCTGGCTTGCGTGCAAAATCAAAGCCTTCGTGTAATTTGCCAGATAAACATGGATTTGCATTCAATGCAAAGAATGTAGTCTGTAGTATTCACTCTACAAAGTATATACAAAGTATGTAGAGTATACATTTTAGATGCTAAAAACATTTTTAAACAAATTTACTAGATAGTCTTTTTTCTTAAACACACATTTGGTTTTTGCTTCTCATAAAAATACAGAACTTGAGCTTACCATCTTCGTTCTGCATTGTGTATGAAAGTAAAAGCTTACTTATTTTTAATTATCTCTGCCATGGAAAGGAATTGTTAAGTTGTTGAGGTTTTTTCTAGGATCTGAGTGAATATTTTGGTGTTTCATGTATTGACAGTACTGCGAAAGATACTTTTGTTTCCTATATTAAATCAGAGCATACTGTAGAAACACGGTTAGAAGAATGTATTGGTGGCCCAACTGTAGGCTTGAAACAAACGGCTCATGTTTCTTTTTTCCAATGTCTTTGCAGTTTTCTGATGATTTGGAGAATCATATTTTTGAATCCTGTCGTGTATATCATAAGATTCTTGGTTGCTGGTGAAATACAAGAGGAACTGATGGAAAGGCAGATATTGGTGATAAGGGACACAGAGACACTTGGGAATGTCCCCTCAGCAGGAGGGTCCTGGGGATAGCCAAGCTTTCTATATGCACCCGTGCAAGACAGTTTAACAGGAGAAAGTGCACATGGTTGTCAAGCAAGAGCAATGAGTAGTGGATGTGTTTCATTTGCATTGTCAAGTTCACAAGTAATATGTGGGTTTTCGGTGGTTTTTTGGATGGAGGTGCTTTGGTACCAATCAGCTATGAGGTCCCTAAACAGAGAGTTTGAACATGTTGGAAATGCTGGAAATAACTCTCTAAATCATTGGATTCTGTCCGATTTATTTGATTGGCTGAAGCTTGTCTGTTGCTGAATCAGAAGGGGGTTTGTATAGTGCTTGGTGATTTTTGAGAGAGTTTGGTAATGCTGAACCAATTAAGGGTAGTATTAATTCCCAAATAGGTAGTTAATGTTTTGTTAAACACAGTTTAAAAGGGCTCTGAGACTTCAAAGTCCTTCGCCTACTGAGTAGGCAATATAAAGGCTACAACTCAGAGACCATTGCTCTGAAAGCTTATTATTTGTGTCCCACAGAAGGAACTAAAACTGCACAAGAAAACAGACAGTAACTTCTTTGGTGAGGTTAAGAGATTGATATTTTTCAGCTGTCTTTATTTTTACTAGGTTCACACTCTTTCTTTGCTTGTGGTGTGAGAAAAGGCAACAGAAAGTTTGATTTCACTGGGGAGGCTCAATCTGGATGTTTCAGGTGAAGGTCTATAGAAATGATAAGGTAAACCTTCCTCGTCGATGACTTTGAGATCTGTGGATGTCAGAGACCATATTATTACATTCGTAATCAAGCTGTTTGAGTGCAAACGGGATGGTGAAAAGCAGTTTTTAACATGTATGTGCCAGTGCACAGTCTTCACCTTCCTCTCCACTTGCCTGCATGCTAAGCAGGTGTATAGATGTGTGTGGTGAGAGGATTATTTTACTCTGTCAGGTTTTACAGCATGAAGGAAGAACACCTTGACCTTGCTGACAGGTTGCCTCAGTGGAGTCCTACTTTTCTTGTGGCTCAACTTAGTTTTAAGGTAATATTTGTACGGCCTGACATACAGCATCTGGCTTAGCAGGGTGTACATCCCATCACCCATGTACTGCGTATGACTTTTTTTTATGAGCCAGCTACTCTTAAGTGACTAGAACAGCTGAAACCACCACACAGACATCAGTAAGCAGCGTAAGTCTTGCAGAGGGCAAATGGTCTGGGGTCACAGGGGCCCTGTAGCTTTGTTTGCAGTAAAACTGAGCATTAACCTTTTTTTTTTTTCTTTTCAGAAAGCAAGCAGAAAAGAAGTGCACACTAGTTACATGTTAAGCTGATGATTAAACAGAATTGGGTAACATTTGTCAACAAACGAGAGTGAAACTTTTGTGTGAGGAAATAAAATTAAGACATTTTCATGAATTAAACGACTAGAAAAATAGCATGGGATGTACATGATAATTTTTAGTTCTTTTAATTAATCTGTGTGCATTTTTTGCAAGTATGTGTATTACTTGATATTTCTTACAAGCATTATTCAATCTGCCATAGAAATATGTTCTCCTTACCTTACCCTCCTCTTTCCTTTTCCATAAGTTTCACTTTTTAAAATTAAATGAATGTTGATACAAAGGGCTGCAAATTAAAGACCTACCATAACAATTGCTGAATTTATTAAATATTGCCTTTTTCTCAGACACAGACCTCTCATTGATTTACCCCTTACATCTGCCTTGGGCCGGAAAGAAGCAACTGACAGACACCTTGCAGTAAAAAGCACAAAAAGTGTGTGCCGTAGGACAAAGCAAGTATGCCATCAGTTCCTGTTTTGACTGTCTGGAAAAAAAACCAACCCAAACCTGGAAAGCCAATGGCACATGGACTTATTGACCTTTGTGCCACGATAGTTTCTGTACTTATTGAATAGCAGGGATGGGCTGAGGACTAAGGAGGAGAATTTGGGGGTTGGCCTAGGCAGTGAGATAAGGTTACATATAAGGCAACTGCAGCGGATTTGGGAACACTAACGGAATACATTCCCTGGTGCGCAGCTCAGTGAGTTCGGATCCTGGAATCATGAGTGGGTGCCCCTTCGCGGGGAACAACTACCTGTGAGTCCCTCGTCCCTGTGTTTTGCTTCATAACGTTAGTTCAAATGATATAATGTTAATGTTAAAATATGAAAGCTCAGAGGGGAATTAATGATAGACAGCTGTAGCTATTGCTGAAGGAAAGGAGATTGTACAAGGACTTGTCTGAGCACTTGTTATCTAATGAACTAGATGTAACACTACCAGCTGTTACTGTGACAAGATATATTTCTAAGTAAGTGAACTGTTTTTCTCAAAAGCCTGCTTTAGTGGTTCATATTTTCAAAACAAAGAATTGTTTGAGTTGTAGATGCACCTGTTAGTAAAAAGGCAGGCATATTCATAGCTCTTTAATTAGATAGCTTATATATGTACTTCATTTTCTTCTTAGATTTAGCAAGCTATCTTTGGAAGATGAAAAAGATGACAAATCACAAGAAGGGACAAATAAAGCCAGCAGAGGTGGACTTGTCTATGGAGACTACCTACAAGTAAGTTTAAGGGTTGCATGTTTACTACCCTGGTCTCTCTTAAGACTTGAGCCAGGACCTGTGACTGATGCTTCTCCCAGCAGTCAGCCAGTCCCTAAGACAGGACTCCAAGAGCCCTTCATCTACCTGAGCTCTCCATGTCTATTTGTGGGCACAGGTGTCTGTCTCAACTGGGATGGTGCAGGTGGACTGCGGGATGGCTTCTTAAACTGTAGGGAAGCTGGATATTTTGGGGGGTTTTGTAGGGAATTATTTATATTGGTAAACCTAAAATGTAAAGTGGTGCACCACAGAAGGCTTTCTTTGGTCTGACAATCACCACTTGGCAATTTCTCCACGTCAGCAGGCCATGTGCAACTTCTCCGAATTATTGCGTGAAAGCCCAGAATGTTTGGCAGAAAAAATATATTGCAGAAATCTAGGGGGTGGGATGTTGACTAGGGGTGGGCACAAAAAAACCTCAAACAAAAAACCGCAACAACTAGAAGTAATTAGAAAGAAGTAAAAATAAAACACCATAAGTAATAAAAGAATCCAGACTTTTTTTTTTGGTGACAGCATGAACTGAAGTGAGCGGAATTACTCTGTGCTTGTGAACAGAAGACTGATTTGTTGACATGCTACATGGAATCTTGCAAAGATTTCTTTTAAAATGATTATGATTAGATTGTAAATTTGACTCAGTAAAAAAATCAGTAATACCAGAACTGAAATAACTAGTACAGCCTCAAATCAGAGCTCTTGTGTAGATGTTATTGCATGATTACACAGACTTTTACTATAGGAACTCCATTTTCATGGAACACAACAATATAGATGTAAGATCTGGAAAACATGCTGGATATTTTGTTTTCTCTTTTTTAGAAATAAAAATATCATTTAAATGATTTTCCAAACTTTATTACTTGAGGTACCTAAACTTTTCTTTTTAGGCAAGTTTTTTATTTTTTAAATTAAAAAGTAAAAATGACACCTGAGACCATTTAGTCTAACTTCTCATACAGCCTGGAATATGAGGCCTATATATGTTTGGGTTTTTTTAAATATTATCCTTAAATATTAGGTCTACACAGTAGGACTACCATCGCTAGTAGCAGAATCAAGAGCTTTACAGAACAGTCCTGTCTTTATTTTTAAGCTGAACAAAATATTGAATGCTCAAGAACTTCAGAGTGAGAAGAAAGGAAAAAAAATCCATGATGAGCATCTTTTCATTGTGACGCATCAAGGTAAGTGGTTGGGAGAAGTTCGGGGTGGCTGACTGATGTGTTTACCACGGGGAGTTATTTGGTACTGAAACAAGCAATGCACAATTTGTTTTCATTTTAGACACAGTCACTACAATTGCTGTGTCTTTTATCTGCATTTATGTTTGTATATATCCCAATATCCTTTGTAAGGCTGCAATCAACACTGCTTATGAAGCCGTAAGTATAAACTTTGGATTTGGTAAACTGTTCTGGTTCTGTTTCTAGAGGAATTAAGGTGGTGAAACACATTCTCTGCCTTAGCAACAAGCCGCTGTGCAGTTTATTGTAGCCAAATTTTGTGTGTTGGCTTGTGCCTCCTCTGAAACTTCAATCAACCTTTAACCATCCAGAGGCTCTCTAGACGCCAGCATAGTGATTAGGTGCTCTCTAATATCCACGTGTTTTGCAGGCACTGGCCTGATGATATTTTCCTGTTATTGACAGTAAACATGTAGATGACATAAAGCTTGTAAGCAGCTCTGGGCTTAGCTTTTGTTGGAGTATCAGATCTAGATTTTCTCTTTCCCCCTTTTGTAGTGAACATTCCGTACATCAAATATCTGATGCGTAAGGCATGCTTTAAAAAAATCTGTCAGCATTCTCAACATTAGATTATTTCATGTAACAATATAGGTAAAGGACAGCATACTGCAACAGGTAATTCATTTGTGTATCAGCATCTTTTTATACACCAGCAGTGTAAATGTAGGCTACCCATTTCAAATCAAAATGTAAGTTTTACTTCTTAAATGCTATGAAGAAAGAGCAAAGTAATCCTAAAGTTAATGCTAACAAGTCCTTTTTTGTTGTAGCTTACGAACTTTGGTTTAAGCAGATTCTGTGGGAAATGGACTCTGTGCGGGTGATCTTTCAAAATGGCCACGTAAGTTAAGAGCGAATCTTCCTTTTAGGAAAAAGCAGCCCTCTCTTGCCTCCTGCCTTCCAGCCTGATACATTTGGCTTTACTAAAGCAACATGTGCTCTTTTTTGAAAACAGCATTAAAAAAACCCAAAACAACACAGTGAAATTTGGCTGAGTGGCTCTTATATCCTGATAGTACAGACATTTGATCTGCAAAAACTGCAGATGCTGATAACTGGAAAAACTTGGCTTGGGAATATTCTACTGCAGAAAAAGCATGCTCAGAGGCAAAACTGAAAACCAGAGGGCTAACAGATATTTTTATGTTGAAAAGTCACTTCTGCCTTTGTTCAACTTTTTGAAGTCTATGACTATATCCTTCCATCCAATACCTGCTAAAGAAAAGGAAAACTCTTTTCAGTAGTTCTGTATTATGAAATCCAACAGAAAAGCAATAATCAAAATCAGAATGTACAACTGTATGATAATTTCTGAAAATTACAAATATAACAATAATATTTTGAACATCTCTAAACATTTCCCCAAAGCTAAACACACCTCATAACAACAGATAATAAAGAAAAACTCCTGACCTGATACTACATCCACAAAAAAAGGCTGACTGTATGTAATTTGAGGAATACCTTTAACGTCATGAGTATGTGTATATGAAGAAAATTTGAAAATAGACTAGACTGAAAGAAGGGACCTTTTTATCATAATGTCCAATGAAAATCTTTTTTGTTTTCCTCCACATTCATAATTTTGTTGGCTTTTTAGTTGAACATGATATCAAATTATAACCGATCAAATAAGTTCTTCTTAAGTAGAATAATTTTTCATTATTTATTTTTGTGAAAAATGAAACGTTGCTTACAATCAGAATTTGAAATGCCAATATTAAGGTTAAGTAGACAGCAAAATGATTAAGGAAATGGTTATCATCTTTCATTTTTGTAGTTTGGTATTTCCTGGTTGCATGCCCTGGTGTTAGAGAGCAATTTGATTCCAATGAAGCTAATAAGAATTTTAGCAGAATCCTCTGCAGGCAAAATGTTCAACTTTTCCCAGAAGAAAGCTTCTGAGTTTTCCATTTAATATTTTTGATATCCTACCAGATGCAGTGTTCTCTGTTTTCCTCTGCTTGCAAATGCACATTTGTGATGAACATCTTTTTAGATGTGCTCTCCTGACATACGCTTCAGGAGAGGTATAATACCTCTTATTCTCTTTCTCAACCTGCCTTATAACTTCTTCCTTCACAGTAGTAGAAATGATTATAGAAGTGATTGGAATAGAAAGCATAATATAATTATCATATTATATCATATATCATTGAAAATAGCATTGTAATCATTGGAACTGATCATGATATAAATGATGTTGTTGTAGAATATAATTTCTTGAGGTGACTTTTATTTCAGTCAAAAATGTAGAAAAGAAAAAAAAATTCCTATATATTTGGCCTAGTTGTAATATATCATCAGAGAAAAACAGATTATAATCTTTGAAAATTATATCTTCACTTAAAAACAAGGCTCTCTATTCAATATGAGATTCTGCTGCTATGGATTTCATGTGGAAAGGACTTGGGAACTATAGTGATGTACAACAGTGAAAAGCCCTGAAATAAATAGGTAGAATATAAAGAGAACACCATTCTGTCTGGTTATGATCTTTATTTTTTCTACAGGTGAGAGATGAGAGGAACATGTTGAAGGTTATTACTCGAATGAACAGAATTTCAATGATTATGAAATTACTTGTGGAACAGTTCTCGGTTTTGGAAACTATGACTGCATTGGACTTCTTTGATTTCAGGTAAATATTTATATTCCTCCATGGAAATCCACAAACTGGTAATTCCCATCCTTAGAAGTGGTTGTGAATTTTGCACGTGCCTTGGCGGCTTCCAGTACGTGCATCATTCAGCAAGGTGAGAGCATACCTTAGAGAGGCAACCGTGATGTTAGAGTGCAAGGGTCAATTGAGAATAAGCTGAGCTTGAGTGCGAGTGCAGCGTGCTCTGCAAAGAAGTACAAATTAATTGTTGATGTTTGTGTGGCGCTGCTGAACGGTTTCAGAGTAAAATGTTAAAACAATAGAAACAGCTCATGGTTCCATTAACAATTTACTTGAAACTTACCTTTGCGCAGTTGCAGCCGTATTCTATGGCAAATCATAGAAGTGCTTGGGTGAGAGAATGCGCTCTCCCTAGGTTATCAAATAAATATTTTGGCTGTCTTGGTTTGCATAGTGTTTCCTTGCATCATGTTTTCAGTCCGTCTGCAGGGCTGGGGGCTTCAAGTGGATGAAGGAAGCATTGCTGACTCCTTTCTCCTCAATAATCTCTGCTCTCCAGTAGCTGCCCAATGCATGGATGGGCCAGTGGTTGGTAGCTCTTCTGCCCAGGCTTTCTTTGAGATCCCTTAGCTTGCCTCACTTCTCCCATGGCATTTCTATCTCTTGCTTCAGCTATGACCTTCCACTACACTACCGTGTGTTACAGCTTTATCCGCTGTCTGCCCTGCTGTTCTTGTTCTGCTCGTGTCCCTGACCTGTCTGACTCGTGACCTCACTGCCTTCCAGCATCCCATCCACTTCTGCATTGTTTTAGTACCCTTTCCTTTCTGCCTTTAGTGTTTCATAACTAAAAAGCACATGAAACTACGATTTTGCTTCTTGTGGAAGTCCGAAACATCTGTATCGTCTAGCATTACACTACAGCAGAGGAAATCCGTGGGCTAATCCTCTGTTTTGGTGCATTCTTGCTTCTGCTTTTCAACAACGTACTGTCATTTGATAAGAAAACATAAGATCAAATCAATGATTTGTTTCTGCCAAATATTACATTTGCAATTCAAAGTGCATTACAATTATCTAGCAATATGGGATTTCAGATTACTTTTATTAATAATTTTTTTCAGCATAGTCACGCTATTTAACTCTGAAAGAATCCCATTAATGAATCCCCCAAATGAAACCCACTAAATTTTTTTCTGAACATTATTCTATTGTATACATAGCAATTATTCTGTATAACAAGCCTATTTAAAATGCATTCATTTTCACTTTAATGATGGGGAAAATTTTGTAATAGTTATTTGGGGTGAAGCTGCTTATTCTGTCTGGAAAGGACATGTTTCCTCCTTTACATCACACACACAAAGCTGCCATTTTAAAACGCAGTACAAACATAAGTGTGTGTATATATCTGTGTATGCACAAACAATATATAGCTAGAAAATTAGAATATGTTTACATACATTCTAGTCGCATTAAAACAGCTTGGGGTTTTTTCTTAATTGCAGTCATAAAAAATGCTCATATATCTATTTGATATTCTTCAAATGTGAAATATGCATTTTTTTATTTTGTTGAGAACCAGAAAACCCTATCATTGTGAAATAATATCCCATATTTTTGTATCTTCTGTTCCCAAAGATACTACCTGAGCCCAGCCTCAGGTTTTCAGAGCCTGCAGTTCCGCTTGCTAGAGAACAAAATTGGTGTTCCCCAAAGTCTGAGAGTCCCCTATAACAGAAGGCATTATCGGGATAACTTCAAGGGACAGGATTATGAACTATTGCTTAAATCGGAGCAAGAACCAACGCTACTGCAACTGGTGGAGGTAACAATGTCTGTCTTAGACCTTGCTTTGTTTTCCCCCATCTCCCACGAATGTCCTTCGTTGGTGTCACTGACAAATTCTTCTTCCTTGAGAGAAGCAAGCATGCGGGCAATTTCCCAGTCAGTTGTGTTTTGGATTCTTACCAAATTTTGTATGAAAGGTTTAATCATTAGTAAACCAACTGATTTCTCACAACATTTCCTCTTGTCTGACAAGTCTGACCGTTAAACTAGTAAATTGCGTTGTGGAAATACGAGCTCAGAAAATAAATGTACTGTTTCATTTGAATTGTTTTTCATGACCATAAACCCTTTTTAGAAGAAAACTTTAAAAATATTTCCACTGTTACTGATGGCTACTAGAGAGGTTAAAAAAAGAAAAGGAAAAATGAAAACCCAAAATGGAAAGGAGAAAAGATGTTTAACAAATGTTTCATTATCATTTACCTTGATTTAATGACTTTTTCTCAAAGTTACGAATGACTCACAGTAATTTCTCTAACTCCCTTATCATTTTCATACACAAAATTAACATAACTTTCTAAAAAGTGATGCAGTATAAACCTCAATAAAAGCATCCACTCTTATTAGCCCTACATATTTGTCTAATGACACCTGATACAGAATATAAAAGAAATGCCACATGAGAAGGAGCTAAATTAAGTGATCTCTAAAGGGAGAAAGATTCCTAATTTTTTTTCCCCTCCTAATTTCATTCCCATTATTAAAAGGAAACCAAAGGGAAAGCTTTGCTAAGTGCCAAGTAAATTTGTGTCTGGATCATCACATATTGTGGTGTAGGTTAATGACAGACTGATTGATCACTATTTGGCCTGTCTGACATGATAAAAATAGGTTGTAAAGATGGTTCTGTATCTTCCTTCTGAGATTTATCTTAACAATTATCCTATATATGTGGAATAAGATTGTTTTTGTATACCTACAAGGCAGTTGATTTTAAAGATACTCTTAGAGTGAGACAGCTTTTGTCTTCCAACGCTGGTCATTTAACCTGGAACCTGTGGATGTGTTTGCAGAGCACCATTACGCAGGTATAAATCATCTCCGTGGACATGCTCACTCCAGCAATAAGCACCTCTATGGGATATTAAACCAGAACAACTGCAGCAGTGTCATTTATGTTGTTAGAACTTGTAATTCTAGGGTAATGCACTTGCATTGTTAATGTTTGAACACATCATTGTTATTATTGAAGGCATGGCTGGAAAGAACTCCAGGACTTGACGCAGAAGGATTTGATTTCTGGGGACAATTTGAAGTGAATGTTTCAAAAGGTCTAGAAGAGGAATTTGCCTTGGTGCAGGTATATATTATGCTCTTGATCTAGCTATAAGCAAAGACAGCTAGCAAAATGACATCCTGACGTAAATTTGACTTTTGGCCCACTCAGTTTCTCACTGACTCCACTTAATCGTCAGCAGCCTCTGTCTGCAAGAAGCAGAAAAAATTGCAAACTTTTCCAGGAAATCTGAATAAGTTTGGAATTTGATATCTAAGGTGGTTTAAAGCATGTGATACATGGATTATTTTATTGCAAAAGGAAAGAGACAGTATCAATGGAAGGGCTGAAATTGATTTCACTGAAATTACAACTTCACTTTTAGTTAGAACTTGCATTTACAGTTCAGAGTAAAACTCCACAGAGCCTGGGTCCATGAGCTGTGAGTATTCAGTGTCACTATGACCAGCCCATTTCTATTTAACAGGATTTGGCGATTTGCTGCCATGTGATCATGTGAATTACACTAGCAAATAAGCACAAGAAGATCCTTGAATATTGTAAGACCTGTAGCTTTAGGTACATTTATAACAGAAAAAAAGCACTGTAACATAATAATTGATCGATTGCCTGAGAATATCTGTTTACAACTTTCTAATTTATCTAAACCTTTTTTTTAATTACAATTTTCTGACCCATCGCTGCGCAAGGATGTCATCTTTTTGCCTTGAAAAAAAAAATCAGACTTCAAACAAATGAAAATTAAGTGTTTTTAAGGCCTCTAGACCTAAAGAAAAGTGATAAGCTGCCAGTTTGTTTGAACGATCATTCATCTGAATTATGTTGACAGCAATTTGATTGTACATTCTGTGGTAATTGTGTTTTTCAAAGGACAGTGACTCAATGACTCATCTACCTTGTTTGAAAATACAGTTCTTGCATTTGAGATGTAAACTTAGAGAGTACTTACGATGAAAACAGAGATTACACCATGGGTCATTCAAGTGCTTAATTTTCCTTATTGAATACTAAAATCTGTTTTTGTTTTAAATATTAAAGGCCAAACCAGAATCGGAAGAAAAAGATGACTTATTATCTGAATTCCAAAAACAGAAAGATGTATTACTTTCCTTATTTGATGAAAAACGCCATGAACATCTGCTCAGTAAAGGTAGATTGTATTAATATATGTCAATATGCACTTTTTATACATGTTATCACACAATAGCATTAAATTTGCAGGAGAATCAGTAACTAAGGACACTTGTATTTTGCAGGAGAAAGACGACTGTCTTATAAAGCACTGAAGGGTGCCTTAATGATCTACTTCTACAGGTAACGTTAGAGGATGTACCTCTAATGCTTACTGGCAGGAGGAGAGGTGATTAAGGACAGCAGCACAGGTTCATTTAGGTTAAAATGGGACTTGGAAAGTTATCTAGTCCAACCCTCCACGAAAACCCAGATCAGTTAGATCCAACTTGAATGTCAGATCAGGCTGCTCAGGGCTGTGTCCAGTTGAGTTTTGAATATCTTCACGGGTGGAGGTTACACGGCTTCCATGGGCAGCCGCTTCATGCCTGACCAGATGCTGCTCCTCAGATTGAAACTAGCAAATGCCTTGTTCAAACTGCTCTGCAAAATGTCCTAGAAAGATTTAGAGTATTTTTCCAAGTATGAGGGGAAAGGCACAGATCAAGACTTACATGGCAGAAGCATTCGTTAGATTATTGACTGACATTTCAATACCAATTTAGGAAAAATATACCTTGAGTCACTGTTACGCACTGATGAAGCGAAACTTTCAAAAATACAGTGTGTCATAAGAGGTCTCACTGTTTTCTCTTTCATTTTCCCAGGGAGGAGCCTCGTTTTCAGGTTCCCTTTCAGCTTCTTACCTCCCTTATGGATCTCGATGTGCTCATGACCAAATGGAGATGTAAGTTTCACTTTTTGATGGTGACACTCCCTCTTTTAGATGCAAGTCAGCTGTTTTGTTTCATCCTCTTTGAGACAAGTTATACCCAGAGTTTTAGAATTGAGCTTCTGAGTTTGTACTTGAGGAATGATGGTTTTTTGTTTGTACTCCAGCCGAGAGGAAAGATGAACAGCTGCTCTGTGCTCGTTAGATACATAGGTGTAGCTATCACTTCTATGACGTGCTTTAAGTTAGGTGAACAATTTTAAGGGACAGGTATATATTTTTCCAATGTCTGCCAAAATGTTGTCATGACAACTTTTCATATGCAAACATTCCTTCTGCTCCTTCCCTATCTAGACATCCATAAATGAATGTATTCATTCTGTATTAACAGATAATAATAATGGATAATAATTAAGTGTATTCATTCTGTATTAACAATAATTTTGTATTAGTTGACTGAAGAGTGGCATGATTAACTCCTGCATTGCTGAAGACCTAGTAGTTCGGTGTCTCTGTAAAGTCTTTGTATGATCTTTAATATCTGCGATGCACCTTGATGCGACCCTTTGGTTATGTCTTAACACCGAACACACGCCATGTCCTTCTTTTGTATTACTTAGACAACCACGTCTGCATGGTGCACAGAATGATTGGCAGCAAGGCTGGCACCGGAGGTTCCTCAGGCTACCAGTATTTGCGCTCAACAGTGAGGTGAGAATAATGCATTTCCCCCATTACCTGCAATAATGCAGTCTGTAGATACTCTAATGCCAGGGGGTGGATTTCAGACAGCTCATCGGAGGCCAGAGGCCTGCTCTTTCTCTTTTGGGACTCCAGTGTTTCCTCCTGGCTGTTGTACATTTACTTACCAGGTTGGCATATATACATTTCAAGCCTTTTGAGGCAAAAAGAACTCCTTTCGATCACTCATGCAAAGTGCCATTTATAACTCTCAGTCAAGGGATCTAGGCGTTACTGTAATAGCAATAATATTAATCCTGCACTGTTTAGTTTGTGTGCAACCTAGCCCAAGTTAATGAGGGGATATCGGCTGCAAGTGAGCCCCGTCTACTGTGCAACTGATGACAATGTCTTTATTCCTTAGCACGACCTCTAATCGTACAACCTACGGTACTTCAATATAGGATTGAATATATTCTTACAGCTGATAGTAATTAATACTCTCAAGCTGTGCAGGCAACAATCAGAAGCATGTTTCCTTCTGTTGGATGAAGCAAAAAAGGAACTTGGGATGGCTGGGGCCTGAGCACAGAACTCTCTGAATGGGTAGAACTTTCTTTACACCAAATGTGAGGATTCAGCCAGTTAAGACAATTCGAGCCTTATTCCTGCAACTATGTCCTGACGGTTCTGAATGACATTATGTCAAAAAGGCTGTTTAAAACACCTTCTTCTAAGAGGACCTTCTTTGAGGTTTGTTTTCAAAGAGAAACCGCACATAGCTGGTGACTGCCGTGGATGGCTGTGGGCAACGATTCCCGTCACAACCATCGGCACAGAAGGTGGAAGAGAAAGCAGTCGGTTATATTGAAGATTAAAGGTTCACTGTCTTTTTCAGCAAGCCTTCTCACTTCCTTAATTTCAGGTTAACATTCTTCCTAGATAAATTCTATTTCATGCCTACCACAAGAGTGGAGGTCTGGAGATTATAGCCTACATACCCCGCATTTTCAGAAGATGTGACTATAGCAACCGTATTTCCTTTAAGTCTAATCTGCTATGCTCTAGGAACAGTTAGGATCAGATTTTTACTCTGGAATATTCAGCAGGAGGGTTAGTGCAGAAACCTCATTAAATAAATAAAAGAGATGGAATGATTCCTGAGGATCTTGAAATTACAGTCTTCCATGCTGGTATCACAGTATTAATTGTTCCAATTGTCTTTTCCAATCGTCTTTTTCAGTGACAGATACAAGGTGTTTGTGGATTTGTTCAATCTTTCAACGTTTCTAGTGCCAAGACACTGGATACCAAAGATGAACCCGACCATTCATAAATTCCTTTACACGGCAGAATACTGTGACAGCTCCTATTTCAGCAGTGAGGACTCTGACTAGTCCGCCTTTCTAGACTGGTTGCTGTAAAGAACTTCAGGACTTTCAACTCAAGTGGTGCTACCCCTCAAATATAACAGCCATTCTCACACAGTGTGGGTGTGTAAATATGTATTTATGTATGACAGCTCTGTGAATAGTGTGATCGGCTTATGGAAGAAACTTAATTGTTCATAGAAAAAACAATCTGTATCGAGTTATCCTATATTGACTAAAATGATACCCCAATTCAACTTGATGACCAATTTAATTCTTAGTTGGCTTCTTAAAACCTACACTAAGAGAGACATAGCAAATTATACAGAATTATCATGACCATGTCTTATTTGTACACATTTTTGCATTTCTTTCTTTGCGTAATGGCTGTTATTAATTTACTTCTAGCTGAGGATGTAATTAGTCTCCTTATCTTCAGAAGACTATTAGTTTCTGAGCTTTAGTAGAATTTAAAAAAAAAAAGTTGGGTTAAGAGTTTCAAAAGCTAGATTTAAAAAAATAAGTCTATAGAAACCCAAGCATCTTGACTTTTACATACATCAGTAATCATGTTGCTATCTATGTGTTACATATAAATGTAAATCCCTTCCATAGAAATACTGTTAAGAATAGCAGATATAAATAAGTACTTACTTTGACCTTCAAGTAATGTAATGTTAAAGCTCATCTTTAGCTAAGTCATCTTCTAAAGCACGCATGAAGTTCAAACAACAGTATGACAAGCATTTGAAGTGTTTTTTATTCAAAATATCATTGAAATAAGGACAACATGGATATGTAATAAAAGCGAGGCAAATTTGCCCACGGAATATTGATAAAGCTGTGTCGTCTTCTCATTAGATGGACTCTTGTCTTTTTAAACGCTTCACTTGGAAATACATGGTAGGCCTTAATTTTTGGTGAGTTGCTCTGTATCTTAACTCTTTAGATACTTACGCCTGGTAGCACCACCTCGAAACCACTGGTGGAACATCTGTGCATGATTCTACTATAACAATATTAATCTTATCAATGCTAATTAGGAACTTTGCCTATTGTTTCGCAGTTATGGAAGCGTGCTATTTGTTGTTTGTAAACTGCTAAGGGAAGGCCATACTACAGACAACTGTAAAACTACAGAAGACTTCCACTTTTGTTCATCTGAAGTTTTCAGCCAGTAAATTCAGTAAGTAGCAGAACCTGAAGTAGTGAAACATAGCACTTGGTCTTCCTTCCGTTTAAAATATTAACACTTAAAAGTAGGAGGACTAAAATGACAATACTTACAATAGACAATTATGATTGCATTTGTGATAAAAAGATACTATCCTGATCTATTAACATGGTACAAATGAGCTCAGTTGAGTAACTGACTGCAAAAATTGCAGAATTGCTTCAATACTTTTCATGGTAGTGCTTCAGAAAGGATATAGGTAAGGCATTCCAGAGAAAATATTCAGAGCATTTTAGAATTACACGTTCGGTTGTGAATTCTAGTTACATTTGCCTGCAAGTGCAGTTTTACAGGTCAGCAGGGCTGGAACCACCTTTTGATTCCCAGAGAGTTCCACCTATGAATTCAATTAATGGAGGGAAATTTAACATCCACTCTATTTGGAGTATTCTGTAATTGCTGACTTTCTGAAGGTGGCAAATATATATTAACAACCCCCACCCTCATAGTTTTTTCTGTAATGCATAAGGTTTTTAATTTCTGCTTTGCAACGGGCTTCACTGTTAGTTGTGAAGTAGAGAAGAGAGAAGGCATGGAACTAACACAGCTCTCAAAGCACTGAAAGGCTGATTTGCAAATACATCCTGCCAGGACACAGGTTCTTACACCACTGTAACTGCCTTCATTTGTCTAACTAGTTACTTCTCACTTTTCTGTACACCTAACAAATTAATGCAGAAGACTCCGATATTCCAGGCGCTTTCCAAAATACCCCCCCTACTCTGAAGTCCTATTTACCCAATAAAGGTCTGAAGACTGAAACTGGAAGGCTGCAGCCCTTCAGAGACAGTGGGTGCTCAGGAAACAACTTTGACGGTCCATTTCCCTCTTCTATTACTCTAGCTGTAGAGAAAAAGTAGGATTTCACAAAAAGGAGGAAGACAAAACGTGTGTCTGTCAGAGGTGCCAGAAAAGCCAAGACAGGTATCAAAGCAAAACGAAGGGAATATTTTCTTCCAACTGCCATTCCTCTCCTGCAATATAAGCAGACCTAATCATGGTGGTTCTTATATTCAAAGCACTTCGATTATATTCTGTCATACTATTGATTATTTGATGCAAATTCCTTATCATTTGTCATCACTTCTTTCCTTTTAAGAGTTTTTTATGGAGCAGTATTCAGACACCTGGATAGGGTTCACATTCACAGTTTCAGCCCATCTTTGTAACTTCTTTTTACATACTCTGCAGTTGATTCTGAGTCGTCTTAGTCCACGACAGATTTGATATGCAACACACATTCCAAATAAAAACACTTTTAAAAACTCCAGCCAACCCATTCCTGTACTGCCTAAAAGCAGGAATTGCCCTTACAGTCATTTCTTACTTTAGAAAAGGTTGCTTTGAAGTGTATCTTCGCATAAAGTGCGTGTGAAACTATTATCCAAATGATAATTGTGGTCTTTGGCCAGTGTCAAACAAATACTGATGAAACCGTATCTGCTATACCTACAAATGAAACAAAAAAAATTTTTTAAATAAATACTGGAAGTGGAGACTTGCCAGAAATAAGTTCCCAGAATTCACATTCGTATAATTCCCTCTCTCCACGCTATGACAGTACGGATATGCATGACTGCTGGGGTGGAGAAGCAAGGAATGAGCTGCAACCCTTTTATTTCTTCCTTGCCTGACACTGTTTTAGCTGTGCTCTCCACTCCTTCCCCCCTCTATTTTCATGTTCAAAACTTTAGATCCTTTTTGAGGATTCAGCATTCGTCCAATCTGGGTGCTGAAAAGCCATCTAAACCTTGGTTTCATCTTCCCTTTTAAACACTTTCATTAGCAATGGATAGACAATATGAAGCTATGTAGCTGAAAGCTCACTAAGAGAGTGGACATCACTAATTCCATTACAAGACGCATTTCTGAATGCTCATATGCACACAAACACAGAGCAAACCAGGCTTTTATTCATGCTTAGTCCTTTTTGCATTGTTGTACTCCTTCCAGCACTGAAAGCAAAGTCTTGACTACAGCCTGTGAAGGTATCAAGGGGTGATGGCTCTTATACCCTCAAAAGTGGTGTCAGAGCACCTCTAAATCAGAGGACAATTTCTGTTGGGAAAACAGAGCAACTACTGACCTTTGCTGGATTGTTCCTGTCTGACACGCTACAGAAAACATGACAAATCCTGCTTTTTGAGAGAATGGATTTTGAAAATAACACGGCTGTTCTTCCTGACCTCTTCTACACTTGACTTGCTGTAACTACCACTACTTCTGAATTTCTCTTTCCAAATAGTTTGTATATACAACAAGAATAAAAACAGAAGTTTCAGCAACATGGAAAAGCTATGATTGGATACATTGTCCTGCCCTTTACTGAGTGCAGGCAAACTGAATATTATATATTCTTATTTGCAGAAGATTTACATCATCTAACACCTCTCACAAAGGCTGAGAGAGCTACTGTGAAACATCCATGGAAGGGAAAGACAACAGAGGACCTACAGTGCTAATCTAACAGACAAAAATTCAATGGACACACAACGCTTACTGTTTAGTAGTCCAATCCCAGCAATTTGGCTCAGCAATCTTTGCTGGTAAACAGTAGCTTCATCTGCCTTACCTCCATATCCAGTCACTCAGAAGAAACTGGGTATGTAACACTACAAAACCCCCTCAAACGCCAAGAAAAATCTCATGCAGACAGTAATAGGGCAGGAGATGGAACTAGCAATAAAAGTACACACCTCTATCCTACAAGAAAAGCTACAAACAGGGTACACAATTCCCAAGCATAGGCAGATCCACTTTCCATATTTTTTTGCTAAACTGAGCTCAAAGATAATTGCATCCCCCAGACAAGGACAGCACCTGTTCTACGTACAGAGTACAGCGATGGCACTAACCTCGTCCATGACTAGGTTTGGCCATGACTTGTGCAAAGCATTCAACACTGTCCCACATGGCAGGGGGGTTGGAACCAGATGATCTTTAAGGTCCCTTCCAACTCTAACCCTTCTATGATTCTGTTATACATGACTGTATGCTTTACAATGCCGTTACGTCTACATGGTAAGGTACAATAGAACTTTAATTGTTATGCCTTATATGGCTTTACCATTGCATGGTGTTTTTCAATCATTCAACTATATGGCTTGGTTGAACTAGCAACCACTTTATTTACTTTTCCACCTGGACTCATCTAGCCTCTTTTGAAACGTAGCAATCATTCGTATTTCCTCTCTGAGGATCCCATTATATTGGAATTATTACTACTTAACATGGAGAAACGTATCCCAGCATGTGGCCTTTACCACTTTAATTATTTTTTGTCAGACTTACCACAGACATTGCCGCCTATCTTAACACGGACATAGCCATCTATTCCCCATGTAGGCCCCCACGAGTTCTGTACAATCCAGTAAGGGATACTACCTGGAAGAGACATTTTTGTCAACAAGAGACAACATAAGATGTGGGAAGCATAAAAACTTCTAACAACACTCTACAGACTTACCATTCTAGTATTTCATAGTTTCTGATGGTTTGATGATACAGTACAGTGAAACCTTCTGCTGTTTGCACTGAGGACAGAGCTTACAATCCAGTGTTGAACAGACTGGATATATCCTCTGCTAGCATAAAGACACATACAACCATGTTTGTGACTTTACAAGGACATTAAGTCCCACAGAGCTAAAGGAGCACAGACAAGAGGAGCTTTTCTGCTGGGATCAAGCTGCAGTTCCGGAACTGATGTGACACCAAACCAAACAGGTCTCACCAGAACAGCCAGTTCTGGATTTTAATCACCTGCCCCACAGGAGGCAAGTCTTAAGTAAGAGAAAAAACATAAAACCCACTGGGTTGAAGTTCAGTTGATGGAAACATACCTGTTCTGTCAAAACCAGTGATTAGAACAGCATGATTTGCTCTTCCACTGGAGCAGTGATATTGTATGATCCCACCAAGATAATCCTGCCAGCTAACCGCATCTACTGTTACTGCCAAAGGGCCCCAGTTAACAAGCATCCTCATCATTTCTTCTTCCTGACCGCTGTGAAAGAAGTGAGTGAGAATGGCAAGTGACTTAAGTTAGCACACTAAAGCAACTGGAGAGGTAGTAATCTACTTGTTAAGTGCAATTTAAAAGCCAAATAATTCAACTGTTTCCTATAAGTTCTATACCATCAATGGATATGTATTTCATATACTACAACACAGTAATACAAATACAGGGCACACAGACTACGGGAAAGGTGCAGATCCAAAGATATGATGCTATTAAAAAGAAGCAGGTTTCTGGGTCAAGTCAGTGGGCAATGGTGAGCATTATGTACCTTTTATACATCACTCTTCTCAACTGAAAAACAGCTTTGGACAAACCTCAGTCTATATTATTTCCCAGTAGTTTTTCAAATATGCAGAAGTACCTCTCATATAGATAATAACACACTAAAATATGTATCAAAGCAAAGGACATTACCACTCTCAGACATTACCATTAGTGCCCTCATACAGTTTTACTTATGTAATATACTGGAACAGGAAATCTTTATCACTGTCAAATACAGACTGGTAAAGCTGTAATTGATTTTAGTTACTTGTATCTGGCAGCAATTCAATTCTAGTCAAAATTATATTTCTTGTCTCAAAATTCAGTATGCAGCTGTATCGTACTGATAAAAATTAGTAAAAAACTTTCTTGCTACAGAAACCTTAAAAACTACCAGCTGTCTTGACAAAATTCAGTTCACAACACTGTTTGCTAAGTCATGGACTGGAGGAGGATGCAGGTGGGTATGTAAACAGATTACTGTTTACTGAAATAATTGAATACTTCCTAAATTTTTCAACAAATTCCAATTACTATTGGTAGGATTCACCTTTTCTGATACTTAAGCAATGTAATGTGCACTTAGCGTATATCTAAAATTGTAACTGACTCAATGTTCCAATTGAAACACAGCCAACTGAAAAGACCTAACTGCAAGACACTGACTTAAGCTTTATAATTTGAACAAATTTAGTGATGGCAGGCTTGAGTGGATTCATTGAGGCAAGCCATAATCCTAAAAAACGTTATGTATTCATTCTTATCCAGTACACAGCTACAGAACTGATGTAATCAACCTCATAACCTTTGGTTGGTCGATGCACTATTGGCTCTGGCTTACTCCAGTTAGTGAACAGAAAGAAAAGTACAGCAAACAAAAAAGATTCAACAGCAGCTACCTGAAGTCATATGCAGCAAATCCTGTTATTGAAACTCCAAAATCTGAGTGATCAAAATAATGGCACAGTCCTGTCTGAGCTTTAAAAGTGTATTCTGAATCTCTCACAAGTTTTACTTTTGTCTGCAAGAAGATAAATGAATGAGAATTTAATGCATTTGACTTTAACACTATGCAGATCAAAACACATTGAAAATGACCACAGAACTCACTCAAAATTCATTGTATTCTTGATGTGATTAGAAATTAGAACGAGAATCTCATGTTGGGAAGTAAGTTATATACTATCTTTAGTTTCCTTGTTCGCGGAGAAAGCTTCAGAAGGCATTCAGAATTCTTTAAATAATGAACAAAATTTAAAAGGTGTATCTGGTTTAAACTAGCCTCGTGAGCAATCTCATCAATTTAAAGACACAGAGACTGTGCATTCATTTAACGAATGACTATTCATTCTCTTCAGATGACATCCCCACAGAAAATTATCCTTCCTTTGGGACAGTTCAAGAACCACAAACATCCCAAGAATAATTATATAAAATATTGAAATTAAGTCCAATTCTGCTATTAGCATCCAATCCTCATGCCAGTATATAATGTATTATAATGGCTACGACAGCTCAAAGTCCAGCTACAAAGCTATTGCATCCACCTTCTATACTTCTCATCTTCTGTAGCATAGTACGTTTATGACAGTGTCTTCTCCAGTCTAATTCATTTGTTGCCAAGCAAGAGGGAATTTTGCTTCAGAGGAATCCAGATGAATATCCTCTATCTTTCTTGAAATGCAAACTTAAACAAGTTATCTAGACTGTTATTAGATGGGGTCAGGTGAATCTTCATGGATTACAATTTCTTACAAAGGATAATCAGCTTTTTCTGAGAACTTAAAAAAAATAAGCAATTCTTTTTATATTCTTGTAAATCAAACTGTCATCCTAGAGAGCACTTATTTCAGAGATATTAAAATGTTTCTGCTTACATATATTGTTAATACAGTTTGCATTTCCCATGAATGAAATGTGTTAGCTACAACTAAAGTAGAAACTATGTCTGCATTTTCATTGTTTTGGGTTATATATATATATATAAAATTATTTTCATTATTTTCNTTAATATGAAAGCTAAGGAAGGCATCAAGATTTATGAAAAGTTTCAAACCTGGTTCAGCCAGCTCAAAGCACTAACAGTGGATCCGCCGCTGCAGCCGTAATTATTGTATGAACAGTCAATAACCTGCTGTACGCTAAGTTCTTCCAGGTTATTTCCTTTAATTGCATAGGCAGACTCTATACTACCCACAACGCTGAAAGCCCAGCAGCCTCCACACTGGTACAAAGAGAAGGGAAACAGGGGAGAAAGAAGTCAGCTTTGTTTTTGAAGCCCGATATGAAAAGAAAAAAAAGAGTCAAAGAAGTCTTCCAATGCTCTTCATTTACTACATCATCCTTGAACTTCGTTTTTAAGGCAGTAACAAAAGAAATTTAGTCAGCCATTTAAAATATTGAACCTGTACTGCTGTCTGAAAGCTAGAAATGCATTATGGGTGTCTTATTTTAGGGATTCCTTCCTGATTCATTTTTGCGTTTTAAAGATTGGTCTGAGGATGCTTTTTACTGTGAGATATCTATTTGCTTAAAGAAGGACTGGGGCTCAGGATAAAATTATTTTTTAACCTCATCAGTTAGCAAGTTTTTGAAAAGGATGCACTTAAGGAGACAGTCTACAACCTTCCACAGTCTGAAGAATTTTATAGAAATATATTAGATTCCAGTTTAAGAAAGAGTAAACTAAAATTAAACATAATGGAAAATTCGTAGACAGTAACAGAATCTATACTGCAGTTCTAGGTTCTTCAAACTGTCACATTTAAAATAGGAATCAGAATTTACTCCTAGGCAAGGTCCAGGTTACACAATGTGAAGCACAGAAAGGAAAGACACTGTGGATTTAACAGCTTGTTTGTTTCTTACCAGAGACCACAACCACTTTGTGATAAACTATAATCATGTGGGGTCTGGTTATCTTCCTATTATGAATGCATCCCCTGAGTTGTTCGATGGTAAAGATATGGGTGCTGACCAGCCAAGGGCATTCTATCATGAGAGAAAAAAACCAGCAAAGGATCTATACCCATCCAGGTGAAACCGGGGAATGAGATCAGGTACTGAACTTACCTCAGTCTCTTCAGAAAAATACAAAATACACATGGTGCAAAATATTTGCGGATTTAGTTAACTAGATCAAAAAATGTATTGCACAGTTTATAACTGCACAATTTCTAAATGCACAGCTTTTAGATCTCATGCTTTTAAGTCTAATCCCACTTCGTATAAAATGCTACGTGATTTTGTGTATGTTCAACTGGCCATATTTGTGCCAGCACTCCTTCGAGTCTTGAGGCAGTGCTGGTCCCTTCCAAAACCTCTACTGTGCTCTACGACATACCTGCTGGAACTGTTTCTGAGCAGTGCTTGAGAACCAGGAAAGGAAAACACCAAGACTTACTGTTTGCTGATTTCTCACTTCTGCAATGACTTTCTTGTCCCTCCAGTCAAACTTCTTGGGCAAAGGTTTTTCCTTTCCCTTTAGCACTTTTACGTATCTGGGAAGTTTGTGAGGTATGCTTCTTAAGTAAATAGCTAAACACAGAATACAAACATCTATAAATCTACTAACTAAAGAAAAAAAAAAACCAACCAAAAAACCACAAACAACTGTTTCACTAGAAGCTACAGAGGTAACTTTGATCGGCTGCGACGCATCATGAGACTACCTCTCATTCTCAAATCCGTAGAAAATTCATGTATTTTAAAATAATAATTAAACTCCAGAATGAATGTAAGTACCCCTACAGTCCTAGAAAGAACAGAAATATTCCATGTAGGGAATATGGGTATAATAACTATTCCATAAAACAGGTTTTGTTTGAAAATTTTCACATTTTACTTACTGGGAAAATATTACTTTATTTTAGTCAGGAAAAAGGGTAAAAATAAGAGGAGAATAATATAAAGATTCTGAAACACACTCAAATTGCTAGCTTTTCACTAGAAAAAGCTGCTTAATTATTTGAAATAAGAAAGGTGTGAAATCCCCCAATGAATGAACATATAACAGCACACACAAAGGGAAGGTTAGTTAATTTCTTAGTAAAAAAAATTAAGCATGTCATATGGCTCCTGAAAGTCATAGCTATCATTGTCCAGCCTTGGACCTCTTAGCATTGTTCGGACTGTAGTCAATTTTGTCTTGGAGTAGGGAATAGGAACTTGGGAGTACTCAAGAACCTTGCGTATTTTCCAATTTTACAACTGTTGGAGCTGAAGAAGTCTTTAAGGCCCAGTGAGAAGAGAGGCAAGAAGGCAGCCAGAAGAGTCTGCATACTAAATCAAATTCAGACTCTGGGCAATTCAACCTTGCAAGACTAGAGAAACACGAAGAGGCTGTTGCATCCTTCAGAAGTACTTACAGTTTGGTACCAGGCATTGTAAACTAGCTGACTACCAGCACTGGAAGAATCTGTAAATGTGAAAGATAGAAGGTTCTGGGAAAGAATAAGAAATATAACAGAAAAGGTATTAGCAGCAGGCCAGAAAATGTACCTTTGAACTCTTCAGGAAACAGGTGAGAAAACTGATTTATTCCATAGAAAGCAGTCGCATTATCTTCCGATGGTGAATTCAGTAATCTAATTCTTTTAGTGCTTTCCTGAAAGGGAAAAAAATATTGTGGACATTATTAGGTTAGCAGTAGTGACAAAACCCTAAGAGCAGAAAAATAAAAGGTTAGCAACAGTAAACATGAACTTAGATAAGAAGACAGCTGTTCACCTCAGATTCATCGTGGATTCCTATTGAACCAATATGAAAGCCATTAGACTAATTTCAACTCCAAGAAAGATACCAAAAAAGCATTTGTAAAGGGCATGAAGGGTAAACAATTGATATGGGACAGACAAAACAGGCAAGCTGAGAACAAACTGTGTCAAACTCATCTGATGCCCTTCTTTGACAGCACAACAAACCATGTGGTTCAGAGATACATAAAAATATCTTCAGATAAGAGTTACCCCTGTCTTGCTTTATGTCCAAAACCTCCAGTATAATAGCCTAAAGACATTAAAAAAACCTTAGATTTTAAATTATCAATAATCCTAGATCTCTGAAAAATACGTTTTTAACCTACAAAAGGAAGACAGTTTGACACTCCCACAACTTCTTCTGCCGGCGCCGGCCCTCAGCCCCCCGCCACCCCCTCAGACAGTCACCCCTCGCCGGGCACGACGCGGAAAGGGGAGCACCGCAGCGGGCTGAGGCGGGGGGGGGGCGCCCTGCCAGACCTTCCCAGTCGTCCCATTTCCCTGCAGAGGCACAGGCAGAGCCGGAGCCGTGAGGCCCGGGGGATGAAAACCGCCTCCGCCTAGGCCGGGGTGCGAGGCTCCTCGGTGCGAGGCTGACACCTGCCGTCAGAAACCGGGAAGGGGAGAAAAATCAGCGACGCTCCAGACCCAGCCATTTGAGGGGAAGCCGAGCAGGCAAGGGCTGAGGAAAACGGAGACGCAAAGGATGGCGGAGCGGGTTTCGCCACCTTCCTCCACCTCTCGCCCCCAAGTCAGCCGGGGAGCAGCGGCACAGCGGCACCTCGCCAACCCTCCTCCTCCTCCTCGTCCTCGGCGGAGCCCGCAGCCAGGGCCCGCTGTGTAGCGCGGATGGCGAGTCTAAGTGCGGGGACGGACGCCTACCCGGAGGGCCGCTGCCGTCGCTTCTTTCTCCCGGCCGCCTCCGTCCCATGGAGGGCGGCCCGGGCCACCGGCGCCGTCGCCCTCCTCCCTAAGCCAGGTGCCTGCAGGCGCCAGAAGGGCAGCGCTGCCCGCCCGCAGCAGGCAGCAGAGAAGCGCCAGCACCAGCAGCCCCATCGAGCGGCCGAGCCAAGCGCCGGGTCGCGGCATGCCGCGCCGGGCAGCGGGACCCGCTCCCTACCGGGTCCCCATCCGCCGCCCCTCCCCTGGCCGCCATGTCATAGCGGGGTGGGGCCTGGGAGGCAAACCCCCACCCCGCCGAGCTGGCGGGACAGGCTGTTTTCGGAAGGGGAGAGGGAACTGAAACCCCCTTTCTTTCCAACTGCTGCTGGGAGGCAGCCACCCTCGCTTCGCCCTGTAATGGGCCTGGGGGCGGCCAGGCACCCTGCTGGGCTACCCGCCCTGGGCCGGGCGGGGCATGAAATGGTGCGCGTACCGCCCACCCTCAGGGGCTGGGTTTGCTACTGCCGGCGGCCGGCCGGCCGGCATCGGGGCAGCGGCTGTTTTCGTCTGTCATGCTGCCGGTTTTGCAGTGTTTTGGGGTGCCCGGCAGCGCCTGGTGAAAGACCATGTTTCTGGCAGTGTTTTCCCGTGCGGGAGATGCACGGCGAGGCGCGCAGGGCTGCAAATGGGGGGAGAAGAGGCGCTGAGCGTTAACTGTGAGGTTAAAAGTTAGTGCTAGGCCTTTGCTGAGAGGAAAGTTAGTTGGTACCTGCAAACCGGGCTGCCAGTAGGAAAAAGAAGGCCCAGTTTCTTCTTTGGGGCAGCAGAAATATGTTTTATAGGCTTTAGCAAGGGAAGGCATTGGTGAGGATAAAAGAGCACCCTGTGCTGCATAGCCAGCATCTGCAGCCTTTGGAGTACGGTGCGATTCGGTTATGCTAGAAGAAAATATTTGAGAGAAACCT
Source organism: Stercorarius parasiticus (assembly GCA_013396915.1). NCBI lineage: Eukaryota > Metazoa > Chordata > Aves > Charadriiformes > Stercorariidae > Stercorarius > Stercorarius parasiticus. The sequence goes on from VWZL01003634.1 coordinate 500,436, forward strand.
GTGTGTGGTTATGGTGGCTCATTGGTGTCCTTAGAGACTAGTCAGTGCTGGTACTCGAACAAGCAGGTTAGTGTTTGGCATTTAAAACCTCATTAGGCTGGTGTAAGTTAACCTTTTTGTTAATTTCCATCACCATGTATTTTTACATGGTGCTTGTAAGTAGAATGTTTGTATGTTTAAACCTACTCTATGTTTCAGTTGTTTCTGTGGCTTTTCCCCTCACTGCCATCTTGTTACCACAGCACAAAAGCACAGGTGCCCTGCCCTTGGGAAGCAAGAGGCTTTCCTCATGCTGAAATGTTAAGTTATGGGGTATGAAGTTTTGCTGCCATCGCTGTGTGGTGTTAACAGCAAGCTTGTGTTGGAGAGTGCTTCGTAAAGGGCGAGGTGCGGAATTGTGCCCATGCACATTTTCTTGGTGGCACGCAGCATTTTATCCAATAAAACAAGTTCGAAAGAGAAATTATACTGTATGAAGTGCAACAGACCAATGTATTCTTAATTTCTAGATGAGCAGGTATGTACAGACTTGGCAAGTGAAAGGCAAAGGATTAATCTATGGCCTGTGGAGGGTGGCTTGGGGCAGCCGTGGGTCAGTGAGCTGTGCCTCTCTCTGCCCTGTCAGCGCCAGTTCAAACCTGGGCTTGCTGACTTTTGAGAACTAGCTTTTTTGTAGTGTTCCTCTCTGGGATGGTTATTCCTCTTTGAGGGTAGCTTCAGCAGTTTGAATGCTTGACTGCTGTCTGGCATCTCCCTGCTGGTGACCGAAGAAGGATATAAATAACTTTAATTAGCAGCATTGTGGAGTCCACTGCATTATATAAGCATTCAACCCACTCCCCCTTCCCATAAAAAGGCCTTTTGCTATTTTCTGTGACTAGAATGGCGAAAGTATTTTGATGTTGGCAGTACTTATGCTGCATTTGCTAGTTAAAAGGAACAACTAAACAGCAATGGCAAAAAGCTTTTCTAGAGTGAGACTACAGTACCAGAGTTTTCATCTGTCAGGGGAAGAGAGAACAAAAACCAGTACTTTATTTTGCATGTAGACTTCAAGAGCTACTTTTCCTGTGAAACACATGAGGGCAGCAAAGGACTTTTGGAAAGGTGATTGCAAATCATGCAGTTTTAATTTTTATTTTAATTACAATAAATAAATAAACCCGAAAATAAGCAAAAAAAATTTGGGAAAACAGATATATCCCAGATTGATGCACATTAAAAATTCTGTACAGCATATCAAGAGGAAAAAGCATGTTTCTCCTGGATTTGCCCTCTCTGTGTGCCAAGTAGATGTGTCAATTTATCTTGTTCAAGAGGAGTGTTAGAAAAGTCAGTCTCTTCTCTGATGACTGGCTCAGGGAGAATAGAAGTGTAACAAACAGCAAAACGTAGGCGGCTGACAGCCAAAGTGTTTCAGAATGCTGTATTTTTCCACTAAACTGCCATGCTATTAAAGCATTTTGTACTTGTGCTTAGATGAACAAAACCCCACCGAAGTACATAAAGAGAGCTCTGTCTATAGGCACACAGTCCTTGCTCTGTTTTGAATTACCTCAGTGTAAATCTAGCTTTGCTTCATTAAGATAAAAGAAAATATGCTTGTAAAAATAATATAAGAATCAGGCCTATAAAAAGGAATAGGGTATAAGTTTGTGGGGTTGTTTTTTCTTTTTTTTTTTTAAAAAGCTTTTATTGATATCAGTTCTATTGCGTCATTGATACACGTAAGCCATATATTAATTACACAGGTCACAGTGGTGATTAAAATCTTTTAATGCAAATGTATGCTTTGCTTATGTTGCAAGATATTTTTTTTCAGAAAGTCTGATTTAGAATTTTATAACTGTAAATCCTTATTTTAAAATATATTTTAATAGCATTTTACATATCTCTATACTGTTCTGGCTATTCATTAGAAGTATTTCATGAGCCCAAACAATGCATACTAAAGGAAGAAGCAATAATGAATATACATGTAAGAACCTCGAAACTCATTGTAAGAGAATTTGTTTCTCACTGGGTGCAAAACACCCATTAGTATAAGTTAAAAATTACTTGTAACTTACAACAGTGTAATTAGTGGGTGGATTTTCCTAGTATTACAGGGTCAGATAGAGAGAGCATGCTCATACTTAGTAGACTGGCTTTTTTTTTTTCTTCCCAGTGATTTTTGCAAAGCTGTTTGAAATAGTTAACTGAGTCTTGTGAGGCTGCCTAGCTTCAGTGCCCTTTGGCCTCTATGTTTATAATTATTGTAGCAAACAAGGGCAAAATACAATAAATTACTTCTGAGTTGAAGACAGGTCTTACAAGGATGGTTACAGCTGCTGCTAATGTCAATAATGAGATATGTTAATGCATCTGGGGGGAGGAGGGATGCCTTTCACTTTGATAGGTATCTACATAGCAGCAGTTTGAACTTTTGCATATGTGTAAAATGTTTAAGAAATGAAAAATAAATCCCTTTGTATTGTGCAGTCCTTAGTCTCAGAGAGAAATAATCTAAATCCGGCAGCAGATGGAGCTGATCGCCTTTTCATAGGAAGACTTGTGGAAAAATTATTTCAGGATAAATTGGAGGATTTGTTTATTTTAAGACCTTGCAGTGATAGTGTTTGCTAATATAGTTGCACTGGTAACAATTATTAAATGTAAGCAAAGCAAGTGAGAATTGCAATTTTGGGATGAAATCTGGTCCCTTTTAAGCCAATGCGAGGGCAAATAAGCAGCATTACTGCAGCTTAATGTTCAGAAGTCATCGGTTTTGAGCCTAAAGGTACACTTTGAAGTTTGTGAGAAGCAGAGAAAATTATGCATGGTAATAGTTGAGTTTGCAGGAATAACCAAGCTGTGCAAGGAGTTGCCTTAGCTAGATTGTGATAAATATCTGCGTTGACCGTGTAGTCTCTCCTGGTAGAGCTATCTTCCTTTGCAAATAATGAAATAACTGTAGGATCTGCTTCTCAAACCTGACTCTTCTGTATCTCAGGTGAATCTCCTGAACACCAGTAAGTCTCTAGCTCTTTTTTAAAATTTTTTCTGCAGCCTTTTCAATAGGGGGTGAATTATGAATAAAGAAGTCTAGCAGCAGAGCTAATAATTCAAACCAAATGGTGAACCAAAATTTGAAAATGCAGAAAGATGTGGTTAGGCATTACACTTTCACAAAAGAAGCAACACCTGTTCTGAGTGAGACTGAAGTGAGAAGTCTTGACAGTTTTAGGGGTTTGAGAATTGGCTTTTAAGATGGTAACTGTGCCAGTTGTTATTTTCTCTGTCCTTGTAGCCAGTACAACTTGACAGTGTATGTAATGCTTGACGTTAAGTATTCTCAGCTGAGAAAACTTCTCAGATCCAGGTCACTCAAATCTTATTTTTCTGTTGACTTTTTTTTTTTTAATATATAATTATCCTCAGAAAGTGGGGTAGCGGTTAGCTTTTCAGGAAGAAATTCAGGCAGTATTGGGTGCAGCCTGATTTAAGGGCACAAGCATTGATAAACATTTATTCACTTTAATTGTTCTTATTTCTTCCATCAGACTGTTTGATTATGGGAGGTGTACAGAGTGTTCATCAGTAGAAGTAATGCTGTTTTGCAGAATCTCCTTTGCAAATTTCTGCAAATCCTCCAGTTAATTCATTTATACATTCTTCATGAATTCATCAGTGACTCTGTTGGTAGAGGAATCTAGCAAGACGGTAGGAGGACTTGCCAAATTCAAAGAAAAGGAAAAAACAAAATTAAAGAAAAAAAGTACCATTCAGGAATCCTGATATTTCTTTCCTACACAGATTTTTGCACTCGTTTTTGTAGGATCTGGTTACTGACTTTCTCCACTGGTGATTATAACTCAAAAATGCTGTTGAACCATCCCAACCTTGTATGCTTTCTGTTCTGTGTACGATGCTTCTACTTTTGTTTTACTGTGGAAGTTAAAAGGACTGATTTTTCCGATCACTTTGATGTGAATCAGTTGTTACTATTACTGCTATGATTATAATACTGTGAAATTATACCTTGTCCCTGTAGTGCTTTATATCAATAGATTTCCGGTGCTCTTTGTGGGAAGGTCAGCAATGTAAAACCGATGTCAAATTTGCACCTCAGGCATGAGGTCTGTGGCCATGACTAACCTGCACACAGGAGTAGGGGGGTCTGTTTTGCATCAATGGCTGACTTAAGTCTTGCTCAGATTTTGTTGTTTATGTGCCACATGCTGTTAAGGTCTGGCATAAAATAAAATCCTCGCAAGAAGTCATACTATTTTTATTGTGTAAAGTTTTTGTGGAAGGTTAACTTTTATTTTTTGTTGTTGCTTTAGGCTTTGTTCTAACAGCAGGCTTTTATGCAAGAGGAGAGACTGTCCTGTCTTCCCTGCTGCTGCTTGTGCAAAATTCACCCTGGTGTTGTCACCATTCCCATATGAGTTGCTGAAAGTGCTGAGCTTTCTGAAGTCTTGCAGCTCTTACAAGGTAGGAGGGTAGGAGGACTCAGCTGCCTGTTGTGATTAGGAGGATTAGTATTCAGGAAAATAGATTTAGGGAAAAAGTGAGGAATAGGACTGTGTCCTTGGTTTCCTCTTTTGTTATCATGGGGAGCACATAACCTGGCATGGCTGTCGTCATCTTCAGTCAGAATCTACAGCCGGTATATCAGGGCTGTGTCCTTGTCACACTATTTTAGTTCTCTGATCCTGAGTGGTGTGCAAACACACCTAGGGGATTTCCATCTTTGTCTCATTCCAATTTGCCTATGCATGCAGTGTTTAATGGGAAGAGCAATGCTTGAGGTATTACATTTTGATCCATTTTAATTCTGTCCATTTTAACCTTTAACATGTATTCTTATATCTGTTTGTTCACTGGCTTTATTTCTTGATTATGAAACCTTCCTATAGGCTTTGGTTAGAATGTGTATGTCCATTTGCATATCTGAACGTGTTCAGACCAGACAGTAAATATTAATCAATATTGAAGACTTTACAAATATTTTAAGTTAAAATAGAATGCACTTACAGCATGGAGCTCCTAATGAAGAGATACCTGCTGGATATTTATAAATGATATGCTGGAAAAAGTCTACTTACTGAAGGGCAAGGAAATTAACTGGATGACAGACAAGGACCCTTGGCTTCTATTTCTGTGATCCAATGGTTGTTTTTCCACTGGAATCCTTTACTTACTCTGAGCTATTTGCTGTTCATTTGTAAGAACTATTTGCTATTTAGAAAGAAAAAAGTGCAATAGGAATGCATCATACACAGTTATTTTGCTCATTAAGAATCTGGAGCCAAGGAAAAGGCAAAATGCTTTTAATATGCAGAAAGGCAAAATGCTTTAGTGTTCATATAGGTTTCCTTTCCCTGAAATTAATGTAATCATTTTATGAATCAGAATTTGAGCATATTTGGAAGTTAGGGAGTTATAGGAAAATAAATTATGCAGATGTAAATTAAATGTCAGTCAGTAAATAAATTCTGGGCTTATAGTTGTTTATATGTTACCTGATTTTTGGACTTAGTTATTTTAACATAATTTCAAGTAAATGTTGATCGTTGCATTAAGCTGATGCTTTATTTAAGACTGTAAACAAAAGTGTAGTTCCACTATTATTCTGTGGTCCTAGTGGTGGCTTTAGGTGTAAGCCAGGAGGAGTTCTGTTAAAATGAGCGTGGAATTATACTGATGCAAAACTAATGCCATGGTGAGCACAGCTGTGTGTTGTATATTTGTCTTAGTTATGGACCTTGAACTTGCATCTACAGCTTGAGAAGGGAGAAATCCCATTAGAGCTTCTAGTTTTCTTCTTGCAAACCAGTACTGTCAGCTCTCTCTAAGACCATACATGGCAGTGCAAGTAGAGTTTCCCAGATGATTAAATTACATTGTTTTGAAAAATTTAGATGATGTCAAGAACTGTTGCACAAAGAAACAAATTTCCATTAATTACTCAAATATTTATTGTATTGGGGGTAATTTAAAACATAATGACAGTTTACTTCACCCTTTCTCTGTTAGCAAAACTTAATCCTAGTTTTCAAAAGGATACTGCCAACTTTGAGTCTTAAATTCTGACTTGTTTTGGTTCATGAGGATACTGCACTGCTCTTCTAATCTTCCCAGGAAGTAGAAACTTTATAGGTGATATTTCTATAAAGCAGTTTCTTAATGATATGGTTAGCATTCCCTGTTATATATCGCATGGTTTCTCATATGTAGCTGAGCACAAAGAAGAACTGGAGAGGCAATTTCTTTTGAAAATCCTGATAATGGCAAGTGTTACATGTTACCTTCTATAGAGGAAAACTTTCATTTATCTCAGCTTTTCCCTGGGATGTCAAGAATTTATGCAATTTGAAGACCTTCATCCCAGAGATTATTGAAAATGTCATTCTTTAAAAAGGATTTGAAATACATTGTGCTTTTACAGAAAGCATTTGACATTTTAATTTTTCTCATATGCTTTTTTAATGCATTTTAATTACCAGGCTAGCCATGAACACAGCGTTTATAGTGCATTTGTTGCCATAGCTAAGTATCCAAAGAGTATAAAAACATAATGTGGAAGAATCTGAGGGAAAGTATTAATATTAGATCTAAAGGATTTAACATCAAATTTAACATCTATGTTTAAGTCTCAGTTAAGGTAAACAACATTACTGTAATATTTTTTTAAAAAAACTTTTCTTAAATAGATTGAGGTAATTCTTAAGAGAACATATTGTCTGAAGAAATAAATATGTATTTAGAAGGTGTTCAAGCTAAAACTGTGTGAAAGCTACATCGTAGCTTTTTATACTTTGAGCCTATCAGCCTCATCTAGATGTCTGTGTGATGTAACCAGTGTGTCACTGGGCTGTAATACTGCTGGTGAAATGTAGCATCTTAACTCCGTTTTTTGTCGTTGTGGGGTCATTTCTGGAGAATAGAGGCGTGATATTCATGGACAGATGTGAATGTGTGGCTGCAATCAGTACATGCTCTGGATTCTTTGACTAAGAGAAGCAACTAGTTCTGCTAGTTGTTCATGGCATGCTGCCACTTGCTCTGGGGTAGAGAACTGCTCTTTATTGACAGGTTACTTTGTACACATACACAGCATTTTTATTTTGAGGTTGAGATGCTTATCCTTCCATTTAACTTGAATAGAATTTCTCTTCGAGGTGGTTAAAGAAGTTTAGTAACCTTGCTAGCAGGCTAGAGCCAGCACCTGACATATATATTCATTTGGTTGACCATGAACGTACAACAAAAAGTTTAGTATTTTCTGTGCTCAGACAGAGTTTGTCTCATTGAGTTATTCATACTTAAGTACTGTGAGATGACTGAAAACTTAGTGAAATTGACTGATGTATAGTTTGAGCTGAGGAGAATTGCAGGTGTGTTTGGAGTATGTTTCTTAAACCACATAATTTTGATTAAAAAAAAAAGAGAGGATTTTTTTCAGTTACCACCGCCATTTATTCCCAGCCAAAATGAATGCAAAGAGAGTATAAAGTGCTACTGAATTAGATTTCACATTTGTAGACTGCAGAAGGAAATGAGCACTAATGAGTGCTTAGGAGTTTGTTATTATGTACCTTTGTGGCCCAGTATTGGGAAGAATACGCATTACCTGAAATGTGGTCCATATTTAAAGCACAGACTGGCTGGCCCTAGCAATTAAATAGCTGAGATGTTATTTGCCTTAACAGTTTATTGTAATTTGGAGCCAATGTTATGGTGAAGTGTGTGCAATTAAAATGGGAAACTAACTGCTGTGGCAGGAGATGCTTACCTAAGCCCAGCTTCAAGAGTTCTTAGGAACTCATTTTCCCCAGCAGCCCTGCCAGATTACACTCTGCCCTCACTAATTATACAGGCAGTCTGCCTTAAATCATGCTGGGCAGGGTTCAGTGCTGAGCTTAAATTACCAGAGGAGTTTCTCTTTCTATATAAAGAGGAGTGTATTAGGTTGGAGCCCACAACCACAGTGCCCTAGCTATAACCTGTGAACTCTTCTTTGCCATGTGGTATGCGGGCTATGAAGCAGAAATAGAATGCTTACCAGCAAAGCAAAGGCTTGGAGTTCGCTTTTCTTTCAGGCAGGTCTCATAGCCGTGGGAGAACTTTATTCAGAGATCCTTGGGTTTGAGTCTGTATAGACTTGGGTTAATTTTGCTCCTTTGTTTGAACTTTCCTAAGAATTTAATAATTCTCATTCTTCTGTTCTGAGTGTGATGCTGCATAGTTAAAGATATCCTCTGGGTCATGCAGCAGGTGGGGAGCAACAGAGGTAGTCAGCTGGGCAGGGGCAGGGAGGCATTGCAGGGAAGCATGGCTTGGGGAAATGGTCACAAAGCCATGATTTCCAGGTAGGCCTGGCCTGGCCTGGCTGTTTCTCCAATGCATTCCAGGACAGGAAGTGAATCCATTAGGGTGGAGTGAATTTATCCCTTTATATGCATTAAAAAATACTTTATTGATGGAGGGCAATGCATTGAAGGGAGAGAGATTTCTGCCTGCCCAGGCAGGATATGGCCCCTTCAAGAGTCCCTGTTATGTCCTGCAGCAGCCAGGGCTGGCTGCAGACTTGGCAGCCACCTGTGTCCCTGATGAGCAGCTGGTGCAGCCATTGCATGCTCAAGAGATATCAGGTGACGTGCAGACAAAAATGGAGATATTCATTGTTTTATTTGGATGTTGGGACAAATAGCTGATACTTTCTAATTTTTCTAATAGATTTTCCTTTTTATCAGTGTTGACCCTTTTAAGGACTGCAAAGTTAAGGCTTAAGCTTAATGTCATCTCACTTGAAAGCCAAGTATGCAGTGTGCTATGTTTTCCTTGTTAATTAGAAGAATATACCATTGGTCTGCAATGTTTTGAACACATTTTTTTCTAATAATCTTGGAAAGGGGAACCTCTTGCAAATTGAAATATGAAGACAAAGGCCAGCATCTGTCTTTTCACTATAACCTAAGCCCAGCTCTTTCCTAAAGTGTGGATATAGTGTCTAGCTAAAATAGCAAGAACTACTGCACCATGAAAACTTGTTAAGTCATTGATAAGTTGCACACCCTTCTGTCTTGCCTGGTTAGCCTTCCTTAAATTCATTAAAAACCTCTCAAGTGGCTTTAGCCTCTCACTTTTTTTTTTTTGTTCTTCTGGATTAATCCTGCAGTTATTGAATTACCACCTCTGGGGACTAGGAAGAGAGTATAACAAGATGATAAAAATCTAAAAATGTCTCCATTGCTTGCCAAGTGAAATATCCCTACAAATGCATTTGGTTCATTGAAGCATCAAACTACAGATTGTTGAAGTAGCTTTCAGTAATTGTGAAGAAGAAAGATGAAGTGGTTTGAATACAAGCTTAGCACTTGAATACTCCTTAGTCATCAGAGATGACAAAGTTTGACTTCACAACTTAGTCCTTTATAGTTCAATTTGATTCTTGTAACCATTCTGAAGACTGAAAATGTCAGGGCAGAAGCTGTATCACTAACCAAAACGTGGTACTAAATTGGATGCTCAGTGGACTTCGGTCTTATGTTGTACTAGTAGGAACAAGATCTTGAAGATAAGCTGTCCCACGAAGTTGGGTAAGGAAATAATTGAAAAGGATGATTAATTTGTGATTTCTTTCAACTTTCATTTTAAATAATTTACGGTGGAGGCAATTAAGAAATTCTTCCCATGTAATAAGTTAAGTTGATGAATTGTGGTGGAGCAGAAATGTCTTAGATTTATTCTGGGTAAGTACAGTCTATCAAATTAAAGTTAGTCATATATTTTCTAACAGGCTTTCAGTAAACAAAGAAGCCTCACTGGGACTCGTTTTATAAACGCTGTTTGTAAGTGATTTATCTTCACCTCACTCTTTGAGGGTCTTGTCCAAGAATTAAGTGCAACTTTTACCTGATATTATTTTAGGAAGGAGAACAGTCAATACACATTAGTCAGTGAGTTATAGACAAAAGACATTCCTTTGCTGAATAGTTTTCATCTGATTAAAAGCTATTTAATGAACTATTTATAATATCTCAGTTACCACTTTTGAAAGTACTATGAGCAATGTTATGTTTCTGCACTGCAGGTACTTAGCAATAGTCATGTGGTGTGCTAAAATCCTATGGAGGCACATAAAGGATTAGAACAGCTTCGTTGTGTTAAAGAGTTAATTTACAGGAGAAACTAAAAAAATTTTTTTCATGGAGGATCATTTGAGTAGGACATTAGAGTGGGGACTGAATAACAAAATTTGACCTTAAAGAGTCTCCATATGTAGCTGTTTGGATGGCACTTTTGGAAATTCTGATTTAAAGCCTCTGGAGACTCTCTATCTCTTATCACGAATTTCTAATCCTGAGGACTTTTGCATCTTTACTAAACACAAACTAATGGTTTACTATGGAATTAATTTACTATAGATTAATGGAACTATTAAACAAGAAGGATCAAAAGTAAGGCTCTTACAAGAGGACTTAAAACAGTGTATAATTTCATCAAATGTCAGCTAATTCTCATTAACTGGTAGCTAAAGGAGGACTGAGGTGCCGCAGCTAATAGCATAGTGTCTTGGGTATTATGGACGCATTCAGGTGTATTCCTGCTGTGAGCAAGGAGAGAAATCCTCCAGGAAAGCCAGTGGCATAGAATAGGGCAGTGCAGGGTCAGCAACTCTGGTTTCATTGCTTTTCAGTACTCTACCACAATGGAGCAAAAATTTCCTTTTTCACAAATTCCTCTGTTTTAAAAGCTTAGCTTGATCAACCAGAAAAAAAAAAAAATAAAACCTAACAACCAAACTAAACCCCCAAGGCCTTTTATTTTTAATTCTGATCTTGTGGGGTTCCCACTCTTCCCCTCGTCCCTTCCCCCCCGGCCCCTAGTCCTACAAAATTTGATTTTACCCAGTTTCTGTGAACAGCAAGTGAGCTTTGTGACAGTGTTTTTTATATTGTGTCGAGCTTAATATCTGAATTTCAGATTTAACTAAAATTGACTTTTTCTTTCCTGTCCTAGGTCTATACTGTACCTATTTCCAGAAGAAAAGTCTTAAGTTTAGAGTGGCAACTCAAACTTTCATCTCCAGTTTCTTCCCTGTGAGGTGGGAATAGATTTCAAAGAGACCAGTGCACCTAGAAAAATGTACAAAGAACTGACAGAAGGCACTATTTCCATTTGCATTTCCTCAGTCTCACAGGTAAGTCTGATTATTGGAGAGATTTATCTAACTGTGTAACTTCTTAACATGCCATGTGCCAAGAACTATCAGTTGTAACTGCTACTTCTGTTATTCCCTGTACTGCCTGCTGACCTAGAGTTCTGTGTGGATTAGGACTCTGAAGAGTCTCCTGACTAAGCAGTCTGGAGTATCACATCTCAGATGCTTCCTGGATATCCCTTTCCATATTCCTCTGTTTCACTTGGTCTTATTCTGCTGTTATTCTAATGAGCCTGTGAAGAGGGTTCCTAAGTCTATACTTCCCTCCAGAAGGGCAACTGTCCCAGTCAGCCTGGCAGTACTGCAGTGTCTGCACAAATAAATGTTTTGCATTATCTTTTCAGTGCTGCAGTTCTTAAAATGGATTCTTCTTATTAAATCAACACCATAGAAATAAGTGCTTTAACCACTGCCATAATCTCATTAACTTTTCTTGCCACTGGAATAGACATATATATTTACAGTGTTCTGAAATAGATAAGCAAGTTAACAGAAGGTGAAAGTAACAAGAAAGCCGTAGAGGTTACTAGTATTTAACTTCCTTAAAGTGTGATTATCTGTAGAACCCTGTTAGCTAGAGCAGATATTGAAACAGAAACACCTGGCATTAAGTAGGTGCTTTATAATATATATAAAACAGATGTAATGTGTCTGTTTGTAAAAATGGTAGGTGAGGGAATGGCTTAAAGCTGTATTAGGGGAAGTTCAGACTGGTTATTAGGAAAAAGATCTTGAGGGTGGTCAAGCATTGGAACAAGCTCCCCAGGGCAGGGGTCATGGCCCCAAGCATGTTGGCATTAAAGAAGTGTTTGGACAATGCTCTTAGATATATGGTTTAACTTTTAGGGTGCCCTGTGTGGATTCAGGAGTTGGACTCGATGATCCTTGTGCGTCCCTTCCAACTCAGGATATTCTATGATTCTGTGTGTGCATACTGTTGAATTTTCTCCTGGAACTCTCTCTTCTCAAATCTTTATGTGTATATCACCAGTCTGTAATACATTTCCGAGTATTCAATGCAGGAATTTTCTGCCATCCTATTTGTGATTCTGTAACATATCATAGTTAATGCAGAGCTTATATTAATTTATACACTTATGTATAAAATGGCAATTAAGAAAATTATGTGCTTTATCTTTTTAAATGCATTAGTGGAAGAGGAGGTCAGAAGTAGGAGTCAGCACCATGTGACTGTTCTGCTGTCTTTCAATAGCTGATGTATGCATAGCTTATTGCAATTATTCCCCAGTGCTGTGTTAGGATCATTTTACTATGTCTTCATGGAAGCTCTTCATGGAAGTCTTGCCCTTCACTAGAATAATAGATCTGTTCTCTGTTGTCAGCCCCTGACTACGAATTAGACAACATACTTGTTCTCCCTAGCAGGGACTCCCTCAAACACCTAGCACGTAGCTGTATAAGAAATAAAAGGTTTATTGCCCCCAAACTAGGGCCATATATTTGTACTGTTGAAGTCGACCTATTTTCTGGTAATACAACAGACCAATTGGAGTTTATTCCTATGTTTTCCATTAAAATTTGTGGTAGTTTTTTCTATCAGACAAGATGTTCTGTTGTTAGTGGGTTTTTTGAGGTAATAAGGTATTAACGGCGCTTAAGAAATCTGTAGAGTTCTTTAAAACTTTCTCCATTTTGTGGATTAAAATGTGAGGTTTGAATTAGAATACATGGGTTATTTGTCCTTTTCAGACTGGCAAGGACAGAAGTAAGTCACACTTCTTGTGAATTAATTCAATAGTGGACTGAGAGATGCATGACACAAGTAGGCTGATGGTGAAAACTGTCATGTAACTTGCTGCTGTGCTTCAGCCCATCAGAAGCTTCTCCCCTTGTGTTCGCTGCCTCCTCTCAGGGGAGGAGAACTTTTGTGCTGGTACCTGTCTTGGTGAAGACTCCAGTCTCAGTGGAAAAAGTTACCAGATTCTTATGTTACAAAGCGATGAATTTCTTGCATACAAAGTCAACTTATACTTTCTAATGCTCATCTGATTAGTAACAGTACATTTTGACAATAATAGGATTATTTAAATTGTTGTTTAAAGCTACAGAGGTTAAATCCTCCGATTTGTTTATTCACCATTCATATGCACATCTTAGATTTCAGTTATTATTTATTCACAACAGTTAAAATCAGGGCAGGGAATAGGAAAAAGACAGGTGACTTTTCTTTTTTGTCCCCTAATTATTTGCTTACATAATTTTCTGAAGAGAGTTGAAAGTACTGATATTCATCATAGAGATGACAGTGATGCCCACATCATTTGTACTTGTTATGGTAGATCTAACAAAGATAAGGAAAACTAAATGAGAAAAGGGACAAAATCTATTAACTTACCGTAGCAAAGTAATTAAACCTGCATAAGTGAACAGGTTATCACAGTGTCATCTGATGTAATGAACAGTTAATCTTGTAACCGTGATGAATGCTAATACTATATTCCCTTTGTCCTTGTTTGTGTTGACAGGAAAAGAGATGTTATTGTAATTAAGGGGGACTCTTCATCTTGAGCTGCTCAGAGAGCGGTAGAGTTTTTATATCTGAAATGTGTGTCCATCTGGTGATTCCAGCCTCCCCATTCTGTTTGTTTGCTTGTGTTTTCACTAGTAGCCTATTTCGTACTGGGTACTGTGTGCCTGGTTATGTATCTGTGTAGCTAACTGATAACTCCTGCTATAAAGGCAAACAGTTTGTTTACATATCTAGGAATGAAATACTATTAAAATTCTCAGTGTCATTGTTTCTAAGCTGTCAAAAATTGATAACATTTTCATTCCTTTGCATATTATGAAATATTTTTTATGGATATCTAACTGAGAATTCATTGTTTCCAAGAACTTCAGTCTCTTTTGTTGCAAAGAAAATTGGCAAAAAGAGCTCTTTTTGCCAAATAATGCTCCAGGCTGTATTGATTTATTTGGAATGTAAAATTGTTTAAAGTATGCCTACATTTAATTCATAATGTTGTAGAACAGTGTGAACCAAATTTATGTTGTTATGCTACAACTTCTGCAAATACATATATACACTAGAGAAGAATTTGGCTTTCAAGAGTAACTTATGTGAAGGGAGTATAAAGAAATTAAGTTACTTATGGCCGTTAAGTATAGATCCCATAATATTTTTCACATACTAGTAATTATTTTGTTTTAGTATTTTCTACAATATTCATCAAACACAAGAGGGAAGCTGTGGATTGCAACTTCACAGTCTTAGGCCCAGTTTTGTAACTTTCCACATATCTAAATTTATTTGCTCTCAGTTGTTCATTAATAATTTTGTTAAATTCTAAAGGTTTCATAGTGTATAAAGCACTATATGCTTTGGAGTTAATAATACTATCAGCACTAGACGATTTTAATTCACTATCTTAATCACTTGTTGGGTACGATAACTTCACAGTGTTGACTGATTGTTTAGTAGCTGAGAGTAGGTGGTATGAATGTTTCATGGTTTCTTGAGATATTTATCTAATTTTTTCAGCTTCTTAATTGTATCATCATCCATGCCCTTTAAACTGCAATGAATGTGACATTTCTATTCCCTTTTATTTAACATAACGTGTCTTTATTCAAAATTCACAGATGTAAAAAGAAACACAGGGAGTGTAATTGTGAAAACAGTGTATTTGAGTGTGCCAAGGTGTAATGGGTTAACTCTAGCCAGCAGCTAGCTTACTTCCTCCACAGTGGGATGGGGGAGAGAATTGGATAGGCAAAAGCTGAGAACTCCGGGGTTGAGATGAAGCAGCGAAGCTGCGTGCACAAGCAGAGCAAAATAAGGATTTTGTTCACTATTTGGCATTGGCAGGCAGATGTCTGGCCACTTGCTGGAAAGCAAGGCCTCAGCATGCATAATGGTTACTTGGGAAGATGAAAGCCATAAGCACAAACCCTTTCCTCCTCCTTTCCCTGAGCTCTTATTGCTGACCACAATGTCACGTCGTAGGGAACGTCGCTTTGGTCAGTTTGGGTCCACTGTCCCAGCTGTGTCCCCTCCCAGCTTCTGGCACACCTCTGGCCTATTCGCTGAGGTGGGCAGAGTGGCAAAAAGGAAACCACAATGCTGTGCAAGCCAAAACACTGGTGTGTTATCAACACTGGTTTAATCACAAGTCCGAAATACAGTACCATATGGGCTGTACAGGATTAACTCCATACCAGCAAGACCCAGTACATCAGGGAAGGCGTTATCCATTCAGAGGAGTAGTTTGCTTTCTCCCTGTAATAAAGTTATTAACAACAGAAAATGTGAAGATCTGTATGTTATAAATACGACATCTGCTTAAAACTCTGCTGCCTTCTTGCTAAAAATGTGTTAGACTGAAAGGAGGGAACTGTAAAAACAGGTATGCACTTTTTTTAAAAAAAATTGATTGATGGATTGTCTTGAGCTCCGTGGCTGTGCCACCATTAAGGAACTTAGACTGTTTTCAGCCTTGCTGTTGTTTACTTCTTTTATATCAAAATCAATATTAGTTGTCAATGTTGAATTAGCGTGCTTTGTAAACATGCATTTCACATTATGTTGGCTTTCTGTTAATTTCATTTGTGATTATGTGTAATATTATATTGCTTTGTATGGAATTTTTCAAAAGAACAGATGGAGGTTAAAAAAAAAAAGGATTTATTAATAAATATTTTCCTAAAACTAACCCACTGAAGAATTTATGGCTTTATGTGAGTATTAGAACCAAAGGAGGAAGAGGGAGAAAATAATGGATCAAATGCAGTGCTTCTGTGCATACAGTTTTGTTTTTACCTGAATATCCACTTTATGGTAGAATGAAGTTTTGCTTGGTTTGAAGGAGCAGCAAAATGCAAGGATGTATATAGCTCTGACTTTGGACTCTTTCTTTGCTAATTGTTCTTAAGTCCTGGCAGGAGGTTGCCAGGCATGAGTTCTGTTGATATACAGCTACCTTTCATGCCTGTGAATATTTTGTGTTCTGAAAAAGGTGGCTAAGTCAGATGGTTTTAGAATTCCATGGAAAAAAATTATCATCTTGGTGATGTAAAGGCCATAATGCAGAGAATAGACTCTTAGCTCCCACAAACACACTTTCCCACATCACTAAACCATTGTGTGGTTTGAGTGGTGAGATTTGCCTGCTGTTTATAGCATGAATGTACGGGGAAACAATTATTTTATTAATCTATAACTTTGACTTTACAAGAGGTCTAGTAGTAAAGTAAAGGGCACGTATGGTCCAGTATTGTTGACTTCAGTATTCATATTTTTGCTTATTGGCTGAATTTCTGTCTGTGGCAGTCTTCTATCCCTGTAAACAGGATGTAATTCAAGATTTATTCATCCTGTCCCTCTCCAGATTGTTGCATGCAAACCAACAAAGAAACCTAAACCAGCTAAAATGTCTCATTTTGCTAATAAGAGTCCGTGTTAGGTTTCATCAGAAGTAGTGGAGTATTTGTCCAAGATCAATGTAATAACTTTCTAATTATAACTTAAATGACAATTCCCTGAGATGGTGAAAACTAATGCCAAAGCCATCCAAATGACATCCAAATCCAAATGACATCCAAGTGCAACACCATATCTTGCTACTTTGGTATTAGGTTGTTTAATGTTATAAACCCATAAAATAACAAATAAATACATAGCCTTCCATCTGCTGTTCGCCATTCTCAAAAGACTTGTTGCATTGTAAATAGGATGATGAAGCAGCACAGCATCATATTAAGAGGAATAGAGATGTTTTACTTCTGGTTATGTTTGATGCTGTCTTTGGTTTCAGTTCAGTGAGAAATGCTTAAATCTACCTTTCTTCATGCAGTCATTTGTGTCAGCAGGTAGGGATGGCTTGCAGAATCTGGGCCCTTGTTTGAAAGAAGAGTTTCTGTGAGATTGGATTGTAGTAAACTGATGTTTAACCCTTTTGACTTGCCTATGTCATGGTAAGAAAAAAATATTCTTAAAGGCTTGAATTTTGAGCATTACAAGGAAATTCTGTATTACATGCCATGCAGTCTATTTGATAATCTCTATTACTGCTGTTAAAGCATTGTTTTTCTTTTCTTTCCCTTAAGCAGTTATAATATCTCTTGATTTTCTTTCTTAGCATTATCATCAAGGCCATAAACTAGGGCTCTATCAGGCTGGGCAAATAAAATGCGCTATCGCACACTGTCACAAAGAGATGAAGTGTCATTAAGTGTGGCTGAATGCATTTTTCCCAGGAGAGAGGATTAACAGAGAAATGAACCATATATGAGAGATGCTGGTTATGCTGCTCATTTTATTTTTCAGAAAGTTTTTAGATTATGATAGTTTGAGAAACTGAATAGAACCTGTATAGCTCACAAATGATTGGAGAACAAGCATATAAGCAATTTTTCTATTGTTTTTTAAAACTCCAATCTTTCTAATTGTAGATAAGCATTGCCTTTTTCATAAAGGACCACATGCCTTGTCCTGCACATGTGGAATTCAATTTAAGTCATGATTCTTTTAACCTATAATTAAAAAAAATAATATTGTTTTAGACAGAGCCTTAAAATTTTCACAAAACCACCAAGAGTATGTCTTACTGAAGTTTACTTATGAGATATTATAATACGTTCTATTTTGAGTTCCGTTAAATCAAGTAAGTGTACAGGAGGAATAAGCTGTTGCCCCAGGTGGAGATTTGGCCCTTACTAACTCGCTGCATATGCTCATTTGTCTGTCTAGAAATAAAAATGTTTGTATACTGTAAATATGATTACTTTATTTCCTATTTTATTTTCCAACAAAATGTTTTTGTTATATTTTACTTCTGTTGTTAGCAAAATACGAAATTGCTGTCTCATAAGGCTGCTAGAGCTGTGTGCTCATGAAATTATATATATTACTCTTCCCACTTTCTTTTCATTGTAGAACATAAAGGACGCATTTCAGGTGGCCATGCTTAATTGAGCCTTCAGTATTTGAGCAAAGAGTTGATTTGCATGCTTGAATATATTTTGCACCTTATTTGATCACTAACTAATCAGTGCATACAGATGGCAATCAGATTTCTGATCTGAATACACAAATAGTAGCTTGTGAATGCAAGCAAGGGCTGTGAAGCTGCAGATTGGGAACACTACTCAGTTGGAATTAAAAATTATTAATATATCTCCTGTGATTATGAAAGTGCAGGAAATGAGGTTTTTTTCATTAGTACTTTGAAAGGACTTGCTAATGTATTCATATGTGGAAGATGTTGGTGAGAAAGTAAAAATTGGCCGAGGACTGACTCCAACTCTGTATCCCAATTTTTTATTTTTAAACTTTATCTACAAGAGTGATATACATCTTATCACTTACTGAGGAGCAAGTGAATGGAATGAGTACTTTCAAAGTATGTTTACCCTTTCTCAGTCTTTCACCTTCCCTGTGAAAAGGAAAAGTTTGTGTGCACGCTATGTGAAGGGGCCCACGTGTCTTATATATCTCAGATCATTGAGGTTATAACATTGTAATTGATTCTTGCTTCCTAATTGCTGTAACTTTTGTTAGCAGTTAAACAGTCTGTATGGATGGGTCTGAATTCCACCTTCAGACACAATGGCTGATTCCAGTTGCCATTTTCCTCTTTCTCCTTATTTTTTTCTGTGTTAATAGATGAGCTGGTAAATTGTAACTGAAAAGCATGCCATTTTTTCTAGGTGCTAGGTTTTTCTATTGTGCTGTACCTTCTTGTACATGTTCAGTCTTTTAAAATAATTAGTAAGCTGAAAGCTCTTCATATTTTCAAATTTGTGTATGTAGAGCAGCCGCACCACGGTGTAATGTACACAGGTTCAAAATAGTGAGATTCTAGGAAAAATTGATCTTGATTCTTTGTAATGTAAGTTATTGGTGACACCTTGATTTCAGGTTTAGTTCCTTTGCTTACTGGAGCTGAAGAGTCTAGCTTATTGCTCTGATTAAAATGTTCAAAGTAAAATTTTTTGAGTCCTGAATTGGACAGTCAGGAGTATCTAGAAGAACATCTAAACAATTTTATATGATCTTAAAAACAAACTTTAGAACTATATGAAAAAGTCTGTTAACTGTTATGGTGGGAGAAAGGCCAAGCTCTGTGTTTTTATGTACTGTTAACACTTACATTTCTTTCTACATTTCTTCTAAAGGATTATAGGCTTTGAAGGCAGTAAGGACGGGGGAATTAAGTACAATAGAGATCTGAGGTCCAACAGCAGTTTGTGTGAGAAAAGCATGGATCAGTGGATGTTTTATAATCCAAGTACCTTGTCCAGCCCATTCAAGTACTGATTTGAAGGGACAGAGGAAGCTCTAATCATTCTGCCAGTGAAATGAAGTTGAACTTCTAGATTACTGCTACTGTCAATATTTCTTCAAACATTTCTATATTCTCTTGTAAAACATTGTATTTTTGCTGTGTATTTCAACAGCTTTTGAGAGTGAGGTGCATTAGGCTGCTTTACTTGTCAGTCATGCAAGTAGAATTTTTAAAAAGTTTCTAAACACTGAGCCTAAAAATGTCTTTACTTCTAGAGTTACTTTTTTTCATCTTGTTGTTTAGTGGTCCATAGCCACTTCAGCCAAGAAAAGTAATTTCTTTGCATGACTGTTGTCAGCTATAAAACTCAGGCTATTGACCTATCAGCAGAGTTCTCCCTGAAAATAATTAAACTTCAGAACCCTGTTTTTTCAAGGAACTTGACCTCTAACTGGCTTGACCTTTGATTGACTCCCCAGCCTGCTTTGCACTTAACTGACGTTTTTGTGATGGTAACATCATTAAGGATGCAGTTTCCTTTCCTTCTGAAATATTAGCTACATTGGCAAAAGCCTTCCTACAAGCATTTTCATATGCGCGAAAAGCCACTTTGTTAAGGGAAAACACTGATGTTGCTTGTTGCATTAGGGTACTCATTAGATACGCTGCAGTGATAAAATGAAAATGGTCCCTGCATTAGGTGAATCTACTGGCATATTTCTTATGACTAGTAGTAATCCAGCATTGTAATCTGGCCAGCATTTTAATACTTGTGTACTTTACTGTAAAGGTTCCTTTGATACGCAAACTATGTTTTAGTAATCCTTTATGATGCAAAACAAGCTGCTGTTGATTTTTAACAGAAACTACTGCATAGCTGTTTCATTACTAGAAGTTCACTCAGCAGCAGCCTATAACACAAGATTGTTTCTCGTGTAAAACTTGTAAGATAAATGGGTTTTATATGGTATATTATTCAATTTACTTTCCTATTAAATGGGGTAATCAAGCAGAATAAGGCAGCTTTTCAAAATAACGAGATTCTTTCATCAGAATAGACATTTGTTTTAAATAAGTCATTAATCATGTAATTAAAGCACTTATTAAGAATCTTCTTCAATTTGCTTTCCTGTGTCTAAATTCAGTCTAGAAAGGCTATGATAAAAGAGATTGATAAAGCTATTTATTATAAAGAAATAAATATTGCTGGTATTTTGTATATCTCTTGCTATTCATCATCTGTATTCCATTTTACTTATTGGACCAAACCTTTCAAGCTCTGGGGTAGATTGGTTTAATATTTTCTTTTTTGCTAACTCAAATACTATGGGAATAGTCAAATTCATTTAAAATACTCACTTCTGCATCTTTAAACAGAGGTGTGAGTGAGTGCTCAGGGCTCCAGGGCTCTGGGGTTCTCTAAAGGCCTTTGCTGCTCCTGATTAGCTTTGCTGTGGTGACCACATTACATATAGCCTGTGTAAGTGCACACGTAGTCCCCAGTGCCTGTACCAGAGCACTGAATTTGCCCACAGTTTAGACTCAGTGTTGTTTTTTGGGTGGTGGGAAGCACCTTCTGCATGTGAACTTCCTGCTGCCTGGAGCAGGACCTGCTTTTTCACAGGCCATGGAGTAGGAGGCTTGAAGTTCAGAGATGTGAAACTTTAAAATTATGGTGACACTGTAGAAAATGAAATCTAGAAATAAAAATAGTTCCAAACAATTGTCTGTTAGATGATTAAGAGAAAGACTGGGATACGGGTATCAGCACACATTTCTATACCCTGCTGTTTGAACTACTTTTTGTCCCTTAAATTTGAGCACGTAGGGAATTGGGGAAAAAGTACAGTGAGTCACAACTACAGCACGCAGAAGCTTGATGTGAGCATCCTGCAATGGGCTATGACTGGTCACTAATTCTACACTGTCCATCTCTCAGTCTTCTTTAATTGATGCTAGGTGTTTACATTTTCAGGATCAAGGCTTCCGCTTATATGCAAAAGCGTATGACTTTTCTTGTTTGCCCTTTTTCTTTCTCACTGCAAGCAAACCACACTATTTTTCTCTTTGCTTGAATAAAATAAAAAATCTAATAATACACTCCACCCTCTTAATTCTGGTGACAGGTACAAACGAGAAGTTTGCAAAATATCTCCCTTTCCCTATCCCTACCTCCACGGACATACTTCAGAACTGGAGCTTCTGCTTTAATAAATTTTAGAAAAATTGATTTTTTTTCACTAAAACTTAAAGGATCAAAACATAACAAATAGTTCACATATGAAATCTCACACAGCCACTGCAGGGTAAGTGAGAAGATTTGCATGTGACTGTAAACATATCTTATTTTTCCATGGCTGAGCAGCACAAAAGTATAAAATATTTATCCCTTAAGCTGTTATCAGCTAAAAAGGAGAAAAAAAAATTAAATCTTTCTAGTAGCTTTTCAGACTCTAATTGTATTTCAGAAGCATAACTCTTAAATGGAATTCTTGTGTAAGAGTCTTAAGCTCAACATTTTAAAATCTAAATGTAAACTAACACTTCATAGATGTAAATTGTGAAAGGGTTTTTTGTTACTTTCTTGCTTTCCCAGCTTTGAAATTTTACCTCAAGGTCAGGTTAGAAAAGGGCTGTACATGGACAGGATTAAGTTGCTGGAATCCAGTGTAAATTTAAAACAGACAGCCCCTGCACAATTAAATGGTGTTTACAGACAGGGTTACTAACATCACTTTATAAAAGCTTCTGGTAAAAAGAACGTGCCACTCCAACAGTACAGACCAGAGGAGGATGTAGAACAGAAATTTGTCTGAAAGGCAAAACAGCTCCTTGGTGCAAAACTGGACAGTGGTGCGTTATAAGTCAAGGTCTTGCAGGTCTTGACATTCCATCTTCACTCCTTCATGAACACAGAGACCAATTCACAACAACCACAGATATTCTCCGCAGGAATTTATGGCTGTAGGTCATTTTTTCCTTTGCTTATCCCTGGTATGTGTTGTCTCAATTTTGTTAAGTTGCATTGATAGATCTGACAGTGACATGTGTTCCACAGGGCTGTTTAGTTCAGCAGGTGTATGGTAGGGTGGATTAAGTTTTCTTATATGCCCAGCTAATGAGATCCAAAAAGCAGTAAAAATGGGGTTCCAAGTCAAATGGTCAATAAGTATTTTCTAAACTAATTTAATATTTATTTTTAAGGCTCTTCTGTTTTGTGATAAAGGTGATATGATTACAATTAGGTGCCAATATTTATTCAAATAACTTTCAGAGCTATGCAAACCTATAGGAGAGCTGCAGCTCACCTCCCCTAGGGATGCCTCCCTTGTGGTGGCTGCCTCTGAGCTCCTTGTCTGGAGCCATGCACTGGACTAGGGTAGTTGTACACCTTGGCTGTACTTGAGGCTTTGGCTTGTGTACAGGCTGCTAATTATGATTGGTTTTGGTGATTAATATTTTTGCCTATTATTATGTTATTCTGCTTTTATTGGTATTGTCCAGTGTTACAGTCAAAGCTTAGAACTGGATTCCTTTTGTTTGTTAAGTGAGATTTTTTTTCGAACTCTTCACTGTTGCTTTCATGTCAGGCAGTGATTCTTGCTGACGCTTGAACATCTCGCATGCAGAATGACATAGATGGCAATGCTAAAGCCTTGTTATGGTACTATTTGTTGGAGATGGAAACTGTGTGATGTATCTATGAATCTAAGAACTCCCTTGAAAGCACAGAAGTGAAAAGAAACAGGTTGGTGATGGCTTTGCGTATGTATTTGCAGAGGGCTGCCATAGGGAAGCATGATGAAGCCACAGAGTCTCTTAACTACGGGAGACGAGGCCATTAGCTACGTCCGGGTACACTGATAATTCCTCAGAATTCATACTTGTAGCAATGCACTGTTTATCAACTGCTGATGGCCCAGCTGTCACCCTCATGGTGGAGCGTATTTGCTCTCCAGCCAGAAACTTGTCCTATTAACTTAGCCTTGGATTTCAGTTTACAGCACACTGGTCCTAAAAGATGGCAGTAAATTCTGTTGATGGAGCACAGAGACTGTGTTGCAGAGACCAAACTTGCATCTAACACCTCCCAAGGGACCTTACTGTGGCTCAGCTTCATGCTGATGCAATGCACAGCCCAATTCACTTTTTAAAAATGATTGGTTTGTTATTGCTGTGCTGAAACAATTTGACTGGTTTAAAAGGAAAAAAATGAAGTAAATCTACAGCCAGCATTTTAAAATTGTAGGGAAAAAACGGTCTAAAAATATGACGACTTGTAATTCTGTTATATTTTTTCTATTTTCCTGTGGTCACTTTCCATACACTCACAGGGAATTATTTCTGCCTATAGCTGTTTTGTGATATAGAAACAATTCTTTCTGTAACAGCATCTTTATACTTTCCCGTAAAATAGTTATAACCAATATTTTGGTACTTTCCTACATAAGCTAGATATGATTCTGGTGCATTGTGGTTTTCTTGTTAGAGTGACCTTTAGAAAAATGATAGCTGTGACTCAGATTCCAGGCAAGATAGCAAATTTGCAGCAGGGGTGGCAGCTTTTTAAAGTGTTGCAGTGGGTATCTCAAATCTATAAATGTGTTTGGAGCAAAAAGGATAACAAAATCAGAGGGGGAAAAAAAAAGCAACAGATACTGGTGGAAATACTGTTCTTCAGGAAGACAGAAAAGAAACATGGGGTAGGACAGGGAGACGAGTTTTGAGGAGTGAGGGTATTTAAGCCCTCAGTGTTTGATCTGGGACAGACTGGGGCAAGTGGATAAAGGACAAGAGTAGTGTTGCAGAACAGAGGTTCTGGAGCGAGATCTGAGGCTTTAGAGCACTTGGTGCCATGAAGCATCACTGTCTTGGCGCCTGTAAATAAAACTCTGCTTTTGGAAAGAAGGGGTTGGGGGACTGTTGGTTTAGAGCTACTGCTGTTAAGAGTTCTTTGCAGAATAACAGGTAAGGAGGGGATCCACAGGGGGGTGAAAAACTCATGAGCTGGATCAATGGTCTTTGCTCCATAAGGAGAAGTTCCTAGGCCAAACCTGAAAAACTGGAGGCAACAACTGCTTTCCTGAAAATACAGGTGTAAGAGCAAGAAATGCCCCATAAGCCACCTGCAAGGTTTCTAACATCTAGGTTTGAACTGTACTGGAAAGAGATGGTCTCCTGAAGGACCTGTGGAGAGAGCGTCATTCTAATGAATGCCGTGTCAGTCTTGCTGCGGTCTTGGATACTTCCGCAGTTCTATCAAAACTATATTTATTGCTGATTACCTGGCTCCTTTTTCTAAATAAGTGAAAATAAATTAAAAATTTACACTGGAATGCAGGGTATATAACCATTTCTTGAGAAACACAGTTAAAGAGAAAAAAGATTTAACTTAAGATGCTGTTTCATACCTTACTAAATTGCTTCTAGTGTATGCATCCTTCTTCTTGCAAGAAATATTGTAGAATAGGAACGGTTCATTAATATGCTGGGTAATGTCTTACACAGACTAATGTTACCATGCTGATTATTATTCTAAAAATCATCCATGGTGCCTGATTTCCTGTAGTATACTTGACAGTGGATGTGATTGCAGGGAATATTTGCATTTGTAACAGTGTTTGGAGTATAGTTCAAACATCCTAACTCTTTTACATAATCTGCAAATGGTGTAGGTTTAACATATCACTTAAATGTCACATCTGTATTTATTACACAATATCCCAAATTTACTCTGAAATTGTGAGATTATGGAGCTATTTAGGATCTCTGTATTTATGTTCCTTTAAACTCTCTTACCTAGCTGTCCATGCAGAAATGTTTGTGCCTTTCAGAGTGAATGGTTTTTCTTTTGCTTATCTTTGCTTTGTGGAACCCAGTCTCTGGCATTTTTGGAAGTTGTGAAAAACATCTTTCTTTCATTGGTACAGCACAGTTTCACTCTGATCTGTCTGTGGATTAGTATGTTTTCATTCTTCTCTCATGGTGAGAAGGAAAAATGGTTTTTTATGGCAAGACATGCAATTCAATTGTAAACAATTAATTTTCATTATTTATTCCTTCAAGTGAAAATTTCCTTTCCTCAAGGATCTTTGTACAGGTCAGGAAAATGCAGACACCCATGAATAATACTTGATCTAATTATGTGTATTCATTACTGGGGCAACATTGTGTAGGAAAAGTGGGAGTTCTGTCTTTTTTTTCTGAATAATCAGATTTTTATCCTTAGGCCACTGTTTCCTCCCTTTAGTGCAAGATAAGTCCAAGACATTAGTATATCAATAGTCTATTAATAACATTCTTCACTCTCTAGGAAAATATTCTGCGTGTGCAGTGGGCACAAAGTTCCTCAGTAATTGTACAACTAGGTGTGCTATTACTATTTTCACCCATAAATCCAGATCAGCCAATATTTCATGTGCTGGTACAAACCTAAAATGAAATTTCTAATATCAAGCCTGCATGGAACAAAACTTTGGCTGCCAATTATAAACAGGCACACTGAGAAGCCAGAGGGCTACAGCAGGAAAGTGCTGGTTGTCCATTCGGTGGCCAGTCTTCTGCAGTTGGGAGTCCTGGATGATCATTCCAGTGGAAGATGTCAGTCGGCTTGCATGAAATGACGCTGTGTAATCACACAACCACATGCCAACTGAAAATTCATGTTACTGATGTATTAGTGCCGATAATGCAATAGGAGCAATGTCTGGATTGATGGTGGGATGATGGAAGAATGATCAGAGCAGGCTCACAATACCAGTACGTCGATGAGGAATTTTTCAAGCAAATTTGACATTTGGGCCCAAAACTTCTATCGGGTGTAATGCATTGTAGGATCCCTTTTGGCGAAGTGTCTGAGAGGCTGCGTGCCAAAACAGCTTTTGTAGTTCATAGATATTATGTGCAAATAGAGCTGTTGTAGTGGTGAGTACTGACCTCCTCACATGGCAAAGATAGTAATTCTGTTATTGATTGAAGACTATAGATGCAGAACTTCTTGAGAACAAACAGATTCTTATTGAAGGACTACTTGAGATATTTGATCTTATAAAACTAACCTTAGATCATTACTTATCTTGTGTGCGTTTATCTATATTTAGTCAAAACTATGTTTTCCTTATTTCCTAGTATTCCTTTAATTCCTCTTGAAAACATAGTGAATTAGGGGATGACCTGAGACTGTTTTACAATAAACAGTAACTCAGTTTTCTGTTTTTTGTAACTTAAGAAACCATCATGATTGTTTTCAGAAAGCATTTCTTAATAACTTAAAGTTAGCATGAAAAAGCCCTGTGATTATGCTGAAGTGGAAAGTTCAGGTAAGACATCGCCTGCAAATGTTTTGTTTTCATCTGGCTTATAGCTGGCTTATAGCTGCTGTTCCCCATTTATCCCATGATACATTTCATATGTGTGTGGGGAGAGGAAAGGAAATGTGCTGTAAAGCAAACTATTATACAAGCTCCAGTTGAGCAGGTATTTTGAATGCCAATCACTCAAGCTCATGGGTGTC
Source organism: Stercorarius parasiticus (assembly GCA_013396915.1). NCBI lineage: Eukaryota > Metazoa > Chordata > Aves > Charadriiformes > Stercorariidae > Stercorarius > Stercorarius parasiticus. Next base: position 527,407 of record VWZL01003634.1, read on the forward strand.
TGCTAAAGCTAAATAGAACATTGGCTCACTGCTGAGAAAGAGAAGTATAATAGCCGTATACTTTGATGCTAGCAAGTCAGATTTCGAAAATCCTTTATCCCATGTAGAAAAAACCCATGTGATTAAGGAATTTAGTGAATTTCTTCTTATGTTGTAGTGTGTTATTCTGTGTGCATTTCAAGATCACTGTCCTCTATCCATGTCCCTTTTTTGAAACCAGAACATAGCACTTCTGTTTTCAGTTTTTGTTAACATTTTTTTTTAACTTTACTCATCGAACAATAACAGGAATATGTAGTACTCCATTTTTAAAGTTACCTCTTATTATTCAGATACCGTTCTTTCTTTACATAGAAAGTAAGATTAAGTGGGCCATTAACAATTATCAGGTAAAAATGCTAAAATAAAAATGTTTATTATTTGCACAAAGGTTGTACTGTTGTCTAAGCTTTTTCTTACTTCGCTGGCTTCCCTGCTATACATGAGGGTCATGCACACAGGATCACACAAGATTTGAGCTTTTCTCTGCTGCACTCGGTTATCAAAGTCCTTTATATTCTCCCCCATCATCTGATGTAGAGATGGTCCTTTGCATTCCAGTACTGGTATTTTCTGGAGTTGCTTAATTTGTCCCTGTGTAATTTTCTCTTTGATGGAAGTTAAGAATTCTACTTTATTATCAGTGAAGTATACTAGGTGGAAAATAGTTCTGTACTGAAACAGAACAGTTCAAAGGTATCTGGACAGGACAACCACAGCAGTGTCGCTAAGAAATAAAATGTGAATTGAATTCAGGGAGGGAGAATTGCTCCCTTTGTGTCATGTTGTAACATGACAAGTGTCAGGCTGCTAGTGCATTGATCTCCTTGTTTCCATGGTTTCAGGTTTACAGAGGCTCAAAAACATTGGTTATCTCTTATCTTGTATTTGGACAGGACACTTTTTAGTGCAGATACTGACACTTCATTCTGTGTTGGCCCTACGCCAAGCCTGAGCATGTGACTGTGGTAAACAGTGAAGTCTGTGAGTCAATGCTAATTTGTGGAACTGATGTGGAAATTAGTAGAAGGTTGAAAATTGGAGGGTGGGTGGGGATTTTGTCGTCATCGTTTTGGTTTTTTAGCTCACTGCAAAGAGAAGCTTGTTTGGCTTCTGAAATAGGTGAAATAACCATTCAGAAAACACTAGTTGCTCCATTATTCTTAATAAATACAGTAATGCGTCAGAAATATGCTGAATTATGTTGTTTTGACTTAAATCACCATAGGAAAATTTAGATATTAATTTAAAGGTGAAAATTAAAAGTGTAACAGTACTCTGTTTGTAGTATGAGTGGTCGAGAATTGCACAGCAGTTAAATTCTGCAGCTACTAGGAACAGGTTCACACAAGCTCATTTGTTTTATGAACATGAGGATTTGGTTACTCAGGGAGTCTCTTGGGAGATTAGACTTGGCCACAACAGTAGCCCCGGAGAGTGTTTTCTTGATCTCCTTGCATCTGGTAAGTATTAATGCAGATCAAAATAAAGACTTGTTTACACTGTACATGTGTATTTGTATCTTACTTTAAAAATGAAAGCAGAGGTTACAGCGGCTTCTGCTATCTCCAGATTCCTAGAGCCTTTCCGTAGTGCATTTTCTTTACTCATTCATCTCTTCCACCTTGCAGGAAAATCTAGTGGAGATGCATGCACACATTTCAAGTGCAAAGTTCATATAAAGTGACAGTACAAAGCTTAGAATAAATCTAATCATCATTGTAAAATACCACCTTTACATTTAAAAATACTGTCATAAGTACGTGGCTCTAACTCTCCTGACAAATCTCTTATGTTTGTTACTAGTGATGTGTCTTCTTCTTTGCAGCATGTGTGCACAGAGACACGTATCTCCCATGTTCATCCTACCTGCCACCCACGCAGTCCTTGCAGCACTCTTGTGCTCTCAGTACTCGATGGATTCCCAGAGCTCTGACTCCACTGAAAAAGGCCATGGCAAATGGTGACTTTTAAGTGTGACTCATGTCTCTAGTCCTTTTAATATTAGGACTATGTAGATTGAATGAATTACTGATTATTTGGAACTCTGATACTAATTATTTGGAAAAGTACTCAGTGCAGTTTGAATGTACAAGAGGCATGGTATCTCGCTTGCAGTCCCAAAGTCCAAGTTCAGAGAAGTGCCCAGCATATTTAAACGTATTTTTTGGAAGAACTTGAAAGCTCTGTACAGTGGGCACATGATTAATTTTCCACATATGAATAATCTCAGCACTTTCAATTAGATTTTAAACATATACTTAAAGTAAATGCCTGAATACTTAAATGCGTTGAGCACCATATAATGTTTCTAGTAATCAATGATAAGTCTGTCAAAAAGCAATGTATTTTCCTTAATCTGTGCAAGTGTGACTGTTTCATTATTGTGTTTAAGCACTGGCAGATTTCATGTGAGATGTGTTTTTAAGGTGGGATTTATGACCTATTCACTTTACCTTAGTATGAAGTTACATTTTGTACATGTAAGTATTGAACGTAATGCAACTTATTTGTTCTAAATAAACAACAAATGTTATTGTTGTCCAGGTACCAGAGAGGAGAAATTTTTGCATGTTTAATGCTCCACCCCACCTCCTGCTCCTTCACTGCAATGTTCAACTGTTGTTTTCTGTAGCCAGTAAAACTAAGGATTGATGTCTATAAAACAGCATTCCTTCAAAGTGTTCCATAGTTCATATTCACACTCCTTGCTATAATTACAGATTAAAGGCAAGTTCTCCCTCCCCTCTCACAGATTTATAAAACATTGCCTTATATTACTTGTAATTTTGAATGGAAATAAGTTTGATGGGTTTTATACCTAAGGGAATGGTTTAAAGAGGTGGCGAATGGTAATGAGGTGATAGCTCCACCAGACATAAAGTAAGTGAGAACATACGCATATAGTTCCAGTCACAAGAGCATTAAAACAAAATGTTGCAGTGGTAGTACCATGAGCAACATGCCTTCATCCTGCTAACTATTAGATACAGTGCATCCCCTAAATATCCTCTGAATTAATTTAGTGACAAAGGATAACTCTGGTTTTGGTTATAACTTTAAAACAATACTATACAACAAGAACTCATAAAAAGGCTTTGAAAGGGCAATAATTATTTATATTTACACAGGCTTTGCTGAGGAAATTCAGTAATTCTGTGTGCATTCCCATAAAGGCTTTTGTGATTGGATTTATTGTTTTTATAAAACTTCCTTCATTATGATGTCACATTGGATCACTTTGAGTACTGGTGTTTAACTTACGCATTCACTGCCTCAATTGATACTGTAATTCTGAGAGTACCCATTCCCAGTTTTCAGGTAATGAGTGCTGTGTCGTTTCACAGCTTTTAATTGCCATGTGGTATCAAATATAAAGAAGTTATTTTCTTTTTTTTTTTTTTTCAAATTGTCTTCACTAATTATAGATCACTGTGCATGTCATGATTCAGTAGGAGTAAATGGATGTCTATAGGATAATTACACACTTTTCTCCTTTTTTAGAATTTCTCTAGAGGATGTATACATGTCCTGATACTTTTAGAGAAATGTCTGTATAGAAGAATAAATAATTATGCCATGTTTTCCTAGGGAGAACTGCAGGTGTATAGTTTTTTTACTAATTTCATATGAATATTTATAATTTTTAACTAATATTGTGTATACGGAGCTGGGATCTGACTTGCAGTCAAAATGATGTCTACACTGTTATTTAAGTAAATGCTGCTGAATGTGTATGCATGAGATCTTTAATCTCTTTCCTTTTCTAGAGATTGTTTTTGTTTTGTTAGCTAAGAGAAATATTTTCCTCTGAGAAACGGATTGTGGTTGTCTTTCTGGACTACAGCATCTTGGTTTATATGTCCAGTAAACTACCTTTTGCATAGTTGTGTCAGTGAAATGAAGGCTTAGGAAAAAGTAAACCTCACTGAATTTTACAATTTTATTCTTCTCAATACTAAAATAATATAAAGTGGCTATCACAGAAATGTAAATTAGGATTATTTTTGTTGTTACTGTTCTGTGCTAATGACTTGATACAGAATCATGGAATCACAGAACTCCGGAGGTCATCCTGTCCAACCCCTCTGCTCAAGCAGGGTGCCCAGGACCATGTCCAGGTGGGTTTTCAGTATCTCCAAGGAGGGAGACTCCACAACATCCCTGGGCACACAGATTTCATCTGTGTTTCCGTATTTCTTGAGATTATCATAGAATGATAATGTATTGCATAATTTATAAGCTTTAGGAATCTTAAGTACTTTCTTGCAGTGAATCTGTATCAACCTAAATACTTTGAATGTATATTATCATAAATAATTGCTTTTTTCCCCCTGTCCTGGTTCCGGCGGGGATAGGGTTAATTCTCCCCAGGCTCCAGCAGGGATACAGGTATTCCATGCCATGTGAGCTATGCCCACTCGGAGCTGCCCGGGGAGGGGGCAGGAAGTCGCCGCTTGGAGAAGGCTGGGGCGTCCTGGGTCTGGTGGGTGGGCGGCGGTTCCGTAATGGTGTTTGTATATTCCTCTACCCGTGTTATTGTTGTTGTTCCCTTGTTCCTTTTGCTGTTCTGTTAAACTGCCTTTGTCTCAACGCACAAGTTTTGCCTTTTTCTTCCGATTCTTTCCCGTATTGGGAAGGTTCGAGAGAGTGGCACATGGTTCTCTGTTGCCGTCTGAGGCCAAACGACGACACCCCCATTTGTTAAATAGATGCACCGTGCAATAATAGTTTATTACAGTTTTCTAATGATTTATTACTAGTTTGCACTAAAAGCTGCCTTAGATATATTTATATTTTTTTTGGTTATGGTATCTTCAAATAGATGTTGGCATATTTCATGTTTTACTCCATGATTTCACTGAGTCTGTCACTAATTCATCCTTTACACCTTGTTTTACTTCCAGTAGTGTCAATAGCATCAGTAGCATTGTTTTACCTCACCTTGTATCATTTTGCTAAAGTTTGCAAAGGATGAACTATTTCATGTTTTTATAAAAAAAAAAAAAAAATCCATCTGTTAGCCTGATTCTGTCACTTACTAAGGTTTTTGAGGTTTGTTTTCATTTTTGAAAATTTCAAAATTTTTGGTGCACTAATGTGCATGAGAAAATACTATGGAGGGATTCCTGCTATCACTTGTGCTTGGTAGAAGTTCACCATGTAAATGTGGTGTGGAATATTGAGCGTGCAATAATTTATTCAAATTTATGATGAGCACACAGTGCCAGTGAGCAAAGACAAATAAAAAGTTTAAGGTCTAAGTCAATACTACTGAGGCCAATGGGAAAGTTTCAGTTGATTTCTTAGATTAGTCTGAATGGAAATGCAGCACTCGAATATTAGCTCCTTTGACATTTCACCTGACATGGGAACATATCATTCAGTATGGTAATTTTGCACAGGTTTGTAAAAGCAAATCCTCAGATATTTGGGAATGCCTTATGTCATTTACTGAGGACATGGTTGCTTTTCTTGTTCTGTTCAGGTCCAGATTGCATATGGATCACAGGGGAAATTCCATGTGATTGTCCAGATGCGGTGGATTTTGCTCACTAAAATGTTCAGTATTTTTCTTAAATGCTTCATTGCAGTGGGACTTATTACGTTCTTAAATATTTCATTGCAGTGGGACTTATTACGTTATTTGCTATATGTGATACGATCATCTTTTGGCTCAAAATGGTTATTTTTTGTACTATTTTGTTCTAAAATTTTAAAAAAGCAGCTGAGTGATATGCAAGTGTAAAACTATTACAATTGCTATGATTTGTGTGGTATTCTACTTCACAGAAGGTGGTTCAGCGCACAAGGAATATTTAAATGATTTGCAAAATATCATGTAAGAGCTTTGTATTAGGTGTAGACTAGGTTTTCCAGGTCAGTGTTCAAAGACCATTCCCATTTGGTCATCTTTTTCTTCTAAGTTTTCAGAGAATGCAGTCCATTGCATTCTCAACCTTTGCAGAAAATGAAGCCGGGGTCTTAGATTTTTGTTTATTATACATCCCTGTTTCATTCCTTAAGCACCGCTTACACTTTCCGTGCATCAAATAGTGTTTTTTGTGATAATAAATTATTTGAGCTGCTGAAGAGGTTTTTTTGTTTGTTTGTTTTTGTTTTTTGACGAATTGTTGGGTGGCTTGATTCCCGCCTCCCCCTCCCGCCCCCCTGGAAAATGCACAAACCTTGTGGAAATTCAGCAGTATCTGAAAACACTATTTCAACTCAGGAATCGTAGAAAATAGCACTTTCATAGGCTGATTTCTCAAGTGTTCCATGAGTGACCAGTAAGAAGTATCTGAAAGTCAAAATAAGGGCCCTATTGCCTGTCTAGGTAGATATAAATGAGATTAAAATGGGCATATAAGCAAGGAGTCATTTCTGTCTGGCTGTTCTTGTATTTTGTTTGCTGCACGAAAATGTCAAAATGTCTTAGGTCCATTATGGAATAGTGTAGGAATTGCTTACATTTCAAAATACATCATGGGTCATGAAAGCCAGCTCTCTTCAAGCTCCATGAAATGCAACCATGTTTCAGTGTTTTCGTGTACGGAACCATGTTGACCTGTCAAAGCAGGTAAGTGTTCTGTAAATGTTTTTGTCCTAATGGTGTTGTTCAGTAGGACAAGAACTGGCTAGTAGGAACTTGACTTCTTGCCTTATCCAGGTTGTACAGAGTAGTGTCACCTACGTCTGGAGTCTGGAACTTCAGTCAAGGTAAGAGCTTTGAAATGTAAACAATCCACTTTAGTAATGTGCGAAGACACCTTAGTTATATAGCGCAATCCTTGAATGACGTAGTTATGGAAGTGTGAAATGCACTTGTTATGCTAACATTGTGCAGCTGGTTAAATACCAACTTCATAAAAATGGTAAAAGCCTGTTCTTTGAATCTAAATTGTGAAAACAGAGATATAATATCATTGCTGAACTCTAATGGATGCATTATTCATTTGGGGATCTGTTTTTGTAATTGGCAAGAAACGTTTGCCTTGATAGTGATGTTGTTTTGGAGAATTTATGATTAACTGGGAAAGTTGTTTTTTTAGTGTTTTCTGGGTTGATTTTTTTGGTTGTTTGTTATGGGATATTTCCCTTTAACGTAAGTAAAATAAACGCATTATATAGGGAATGAGAATACAGAACTTTTAGAGGCTCTATAGGTCACTAGTGCTATTTTAATAGAAATGAAATGGCTAAATGAAGCAGTTGATACAGAAGCGTCATACTGATGTTGAGATCTGTGGGAATTTTTTGTGTTTTCCTGTTCTGGGATATACTAGATTATATTGCTATTTCAGAAAAAAAAGAAATGTCATCTGATTGTTAAACAGATTGGATTTATGGGCTTTTCCTAAAGGAAGGCTCCTGTGGATGTCCTGCATTCCCTGTCTGAGCCCTATGTCAGGCATTTTGCAAACAGATGCAACACGTGAGACCTTCCAAGACTTGCTGCTACCCCCAGTACTCTTTATTTAAGAAAAAAGTGTAGTTAATCTCTGAAAACCCTTCAGCGATGAATTGAGAATGATTTGGTGGGGTAGGGGGAGAGGAAGGAGGGCCAAGCTGACCTATAATTGTTTCAGTCTGTTGGAAAGTCTTGTACTTCCCAGCAGGCGTTTAGTGTATTATAGTTATGGTTAGATGACAAAACTAAGTTTTTATAGCAGCTCTGAACCTTTATTTTCTGTTTAAAAAGGGGAAAAATCATTTCATTAAACATTAGAAAGTAGAACTTGGGATATAAACTTTAAGCACCCTTTTTAATTTTTGATGGTAACTCGTTAAAAATGAATGGATACAGAAAAACTGGAGTTAAAAATTTTTCCCTTCTGGCAGTCTCTTTTGCAGCTTGTCTTGTTATTCTTTATCGTAGATTCTAAGAAATCTAAAATGCTCTGAAATCTGCTTTGTCTGTATTATTCCTTGTAGTATATCGATCCCTGATTTATATTCATATTGGTAATTGATTCTTATTCATCTGTGGGGCATTTTGTAAGCTGTCACCTCTAATGGAAAATGTGTACAAGTGATCGACTGAATATTAATTTAGTAGAATCACAGAATAATTCAGTTTGTAAGGAATCTCAGGAGGTTTCTAGTCCAACCTGCTATTTAAAGCAGGGTCAGTCCTTAGGTCAGCCCAGGCTGCTCAGGGCTTGATCCAGCTGGATCGTGAAAGCCTCTGAGGCTGGAGACTGCACAGCCTCTTTGGGCAGCCTGTTCCACCATCTGACTGTTTTAATAGTAAAAATGTCTTTCCTTATAACCAGTGGGTCCTCTTCAGTTTGCCTGGTATCTTTCACCCTCCTGCTGTGGATTGTTGTAGCTACGTCTTCTTGGTAACCTCGCCATGGGCACTGGGGTGCTGCTGTTGGGTATCCCCAAAGCCATCCCTTCTCCCAGCTGAACAAGTCCTGGACCCTCAGCCTCTCCTTGCAGGACGGTGTCTCTCATGCCTATCAACCCCCTCAGTTTTGTGCTATCTGAAAACTTGATGAGCAAGCACCCTGCCTCTTCCAGGCCATCGGAAAAGTTGTTAAACATAACAGGTCCTGGGAGGGAACATTGTGGGAGACAGTGCTGAAAGCCTGGTTGGGTTAAAGGACATCCACTGCTCTCCCCTCATTCACAAATCCAGTCATTCTATCATAAAAGGCAATCACATTGGTCAGGCATGATTTACCAGTGGTAAATCCATGTGGACTGTTCTCAGTCACCAAGCTTGGCACGTAATAAGCAATATGAAGGCTGAATAACTTCTCAAGAGCATGAAATGTGACAGTTTTGTCAAGCTATTATACTAGGGGAGTCATTTCAGAGGAACTGTGGTGTACGTTGGAAACACAAATGAAAGCATTTTGAAGGTCTGGAGGGTACTGTTGACCTTGTACCCTTTATCTCAGATTCATAGTTTCTTCATATCTTTGAATTTAATTTCTATTCCTGCTGTAAGGTCGTAGGCACAAGGGAAAATGGGAAAATTTGCTATAGATGTTTTTACTGCAGAATGTGAACACTGATTTTTGTAGTTAAATCTGAAATTTCTGTCAGTGTCTTGTCATTCTGAAATGTCTCTGAGGCACTGAGAATTTTTTACTTGGCACTGCAGTAAAATTAATGGATATTTTAGGAAGGTCACGGTCATGCAACTGGTAAGCCTATGTAAAAGAGGGAATCTTCTTTGCTGTTAAGCAAGTAGTAGTTGCCTGTAAAAGCAGAAATACTTTTAAATCTCTCATCTGTGTCTTTCATGTTTGCCTATTTAACTGTATTTAACTATATTACTGACCTAGAATCAGCTTATATGTTCTGTTGGCAGTGTTCTGAATACTAGTACTTGAACATTTTGCAGTATGATGTAACTTAAGTCAAGGTGGTAATATAAACGATTAACCACACACTAGTGGAAGGGATTGTGAGTAAAGGAAATGTACTAATAATTCAATTGGAGAAAATTGCACTCTAGTGGATTATTACGTATTAATTATCCAGAGGTGTTTTCATTTACTTGGATTATACTAGTGCTTCATGAGGCCTGCATGTATGAAATTCCTAGAGCAAGCACTGCAAGAACTGCGTGATTATTTCTCTTCTAATGCCTATGTATATTTAGAGTCTCCAATGAGAGTATCTCAGTTCAACCAGCTGTCAGTGGGGTTTTATTGAAAGAAATATTAGAATGGTGAAAGAAATACTAGAATGGCTTAATAGCACAATGCCTGCACCGTCTTATTTTTAATGTCCCGCTCCTTGCTATTACTTTTAGTTTTATGACATAGCCTGATACGTCATGACTAGACCCAAGCTTAAAGAAAATGACATATTCCATTTTCTAGTCAGAATGTTTAAGCCTCATGTCTCAACTGGGACAGAAACTGGAATGCAGAATATAGATATACTTTAAAGCTTGACTGTCAGAGCTATATGGCCCATAGGTAAATCAAGTATTTTTTTGGCATATCTGAGGAAAGAATTAATGAAACCACATTTTAAAACCAGTTTGGCAATGGATTCTGTTAGCTATGGGCAGAAATTAGAAGATAAAGGAACAAGGTCTTGGATATGTTTATTTCTTTGCCATTTGAATTAAACATCATAGATGATAAATTAAGCTAAATAACATCTGACAAAAGGTGTGGCATAGAGGATTTAAATATAGTAGATCAATTGTAGCTACTAAATCAATTCTACATGTAGTAGAGACTAAGTGTTTCAGTCTAGCTCTCAAGTATGCTTCTTGGATGCATTAAGGAGCAGTTAAGCAAGACATGCAAATATTTCTTAATCTAGTGCAATATAGTGGTACCTGAACTGTGGTGAACAAGTGGTTCCTGGAGTCAATCTTCATTCATTAACATGAAGCCAATGAGCTAGGTTTTATTACACCAGTATAAATATTCTAGTTTAAGAAACAATTTCTATTTTATATGAAATATAGAATATGAACCATATGTTGTATATGCTTAATGATCAACATTAATTTTGATAAAGAATTATTTTCCCCTTCCTTTTTTTAGGCAGAGCGGTTAGCAGAGTCTTGCAAGCACATTCAGGGTTAGTGAGTTATTCTATTGCTTATTGTGCAGTAAAATGAAATAACTGAAGAACACAGGAGTTACAGGCTGGTGACAGTGCTATTACTGTGCCTAATATATCTTAGAAGACAGTTGCTGCCTGTGGGGGTTATTCCTTAGAACGCATTTTCACAACTGTAATCACACCTCTCTTTCTTATGTGTGTCTTGCTAATCTTAGCTTTAAAATCTATAGTAGGTTTTTGAATTTCATTTGTTCACTTCAAAAATGCAATAAATTACACATAAAAAAAAGTGAGAATGAAGGTGATGCTAGTGAACAGAAACAAAGCTTGATAAATTACAAAGGCAACAGTTGTCGTAAGCCACCAAGCTGTTTGGACACTGAAGAATATTTAATAGTAATGGATATGACTAATCAGAGGCTCATCATGCAACTCTTATTCCTATTAATTGTTCTTATTTAGCCAACTCTGCAAGATTTGCAGAATGAGAACATGAGTGACTTGCATTATATGGTGTTTGGAATTACTCTGTTTTAGAGTAAAATCACCAAAGTTGGTTGTAGAGGCTGAAAAAAATCAAGAGCCTGTACGTTTTCTTTGTATGAATATTTGGACAAGGAAAAAAAAATATGATTTGCATAATCCTCCATCACACGGAGGTTACAATGCAAGATAGTATCTAAAGTTCCTTAACTTCTTTAGGATTAAAGTTGTAACTTAATTTGGAGGGTTATGTCTAATGATCTGTCATTTATAATGAGCGTTTGTGCCGCCTTAAGGGTTTGATTTTAAATTGTGATGAAAATAAACTGTTAAGAAGATAAACTGTAAAAAGCGAATTCAGGTCTTATATAAAATTGTTCTCAGATCTATATAATAATTTTGTTCTAGCCTTTTAAATATTTGATTTGTGTATTACATCACTCTTTTTCCATTTCAGAGGTACCTGAAATGAACTAGAAAGAAGAGTGCTATTTGACTGTTGTCTTAATTATGAATGTTCTAGGTCATTCAAGTCATGCACTAGTGAATTTTTTTTTTCCTCTTTCTTACTAACTTGTGACCCACTTCCAAGGTTATAAATACACATCTTATCAGTCAGCTATTAGCAAAAGATACCAAGAATGCAAAATTTCTTACATATTTGTATGTTGGGATAGGGAACAGAAATCATCTGTAGTAGGACCGTACTTGCAGTCGGTCTTGAAGAATACAAATACATATACCAACTTTTATTCTTTTTCTATGAAAGAAGAAACCACTATCTCTTAAAAACAAAAACTCCCCAAATGCTTAACTGATGTTACCACTGGCACTTCTTTAGGTCTTTCCCCTCTGATGTGCGGCTGATGTGTCTTTTCTCAAGGTACTGTTGCTCTCATTATGAATCTTCTAGGGAAATCATGAGGAATAAATTAAAAAAGGAGCAACGTTGTTGTCTGATTTGGTTTTGCTGCTCTTCTTCGAGAGATGTGTTGAGATGGATCCAGATACCTGTTACCTTGCCAACCATAAAGTAAGTGTATGCGAGTTCTTTTATTAGTGTAGATGAATAGCTATTCTGTCAGTCCAGATTTCTGGTGGAGATGTGCAGCCCCAAGGCATGCATAATCACTACTTCTTTGATGATAACTTTCCCTCCCTATAAGAGAAACGACTATATAGAGCCCATAGCAAAGCTTTTTCAAAGACAGAAAACTGGCTGACTTCAGCAGGGGAGGTCATAGGAATTACAGACAAATGTACAAAGGAAGACTGTCTGTCAAGAAGAAAGGATGAGTTGGTCAACCTAAAAATAAATGACTTTGAAATATACGAGACATGCTATGCACTTACATATCTGAAGCAATTTAATCCAGATATGGTTTAAATGTCCCAAATTGAAGCCTTTTGTGCAAAATCGGATATTTTTTTGCTAAAATATAGAATCAAACTCCTGTGAATAAGGGCTTATAATAGAAATTCTGACAGACTACAGAAATGTAAGCAGGCATCATTATAATGAAAATTTTATTCTGATTAGTAAGAAAGTTCAGCTAGATCAAGAATAGAGATTTATTTTTTTTTTTCTGTTGAGGAATTGAAACTATGCTTAAAGTTGAACCTGTCATTCACTTAGAAGAATGAAATTTATTTTTAAGTCCTTTTTTTAACACCTTTGTAATTGAGTGGGTGCAGTTCTTTTTATGAGTTTTTTTACTTTCTCATCACAAGTCTTTTGAGGTGGCAGTGTTTTGTTGTGGTTTTTTGTTTGGTTTCCCCCGCTATTTATGTGAGAATGTGTCCTTGCTCTGGGTCATGATTCTGTTTAATGTTTTAGTGTGATTTTTATCACAGAAGAAAGGACAATATGCAATAGATCACAACATGAACAAGGTTATTTCTTGAAGGTTATTTACTGTGATTTTTCAGTAGCACTGTGGCACGGAATCTTGACGGTTGCCATTAGCCTTGAATACAGGGTTATTTTATCCTTCCTGAGCTGCTGAAAGACCTTTTAATGAAAATACAAAAGCCTTCTGCCAGGAGAAGGTAAAAATGTCTGATGAAAGCAAATGTTTAAAGAGCTGATAAACTGTAAAACTAAGATAGATTAAATATAATATTTATTGTTATAATGTTGTTGTAATTTATTGAGAATATGTAGAGAGGTTGATGGAAAACCCAGTCCTCTCTGTTTTGTGTGGATCCTAAATCTGGCCTTGCAGAACTCTACATTAACCTCTAAAGCACAAACCTACTTATTGAGGCAGGCAGGTGTAAGAGAACTAATGGTCTTATCAGATAGCCATAAATTTCAAGAACCCTACCTTAAAAGTCCAGACTCTAGGTCTATCTGTGTATACTGAAGTATGGTGTAAGTGTAGGAGCATCACTTTAATGTGTATGTTTTGTGCTGGTTTTTCTGATTTATCTTCCCAATATTCCTAGCTTCAATAACTTGCACAAGAATTTGAAGTCTTTTAGTCTGCTGAATGCATGCTAGAAAACTGAATGTACAGCAATGACTTTATGAAGGTCAGAAAATGTTTAAAATGGCAGATTACTTCAGGGTTTTGAGAGCTGAAAAATTTGAACTTTTTTTTTTTCTTCCCCCCAAAAGTAAATTAATTGCAGCTGACAATTGGGGAAAAAAAAAATGAGGCAGTCTATTAATGATAAAAAATTCAGAAAATTTAAATTAATCTGTAATGATTTGCATTGCAGACTTATATTTGCTTTTTATGTGTAATAAATGATAAGTATGTTTAGAGAATCACATTCCAGAAAGTAGAGGAATAAAAATAAATAATAAAAAACCCCCAGGAAATACTAAAATTATTTAGAAACTGGAAGCTTACCAAGAGGAAATATCTGTTGTACATAATTTTCTAACTTAACTTTTTATGTCTTCCCTATTGTCCTGAATGGTGTTATTTTTTTTTATATTTTTATAAATATATATATGTGGTCACTGTTTTTAATATACATGTACACGTGCTGTATAAAGCAGATGACTGGCAACAAGATGATGACACCAATTGTAAGACAATGTAACTGTACTTGAGAATGGAAACTAGTTTATATATATTAATACATCTTATAATTTTTTAAGTTTTCTAGGCATATCTTTGTAAGTGATCTTTTGTTAGATTTCCCTTATACCATTTATTGTAGTATCAATTCTATGAAAATACTCTGCTCCACCAGAAGTAGCATTTCCTTAAGCATTTCAAGCTGTCAGAGGTATTTTTAATAATTAACAGAAGGTTTGTTAGAAAAATGAGAAATGTGAACTTCCTAAGCTTTTTCACTTATTGACAACCCAGATGTTAAGGGAAATTGGTCTGCTCTGATCCATCAAAATCCATGCAGAGGAAATTTATGTTGATTAGAAGTCTAATTATCAGTCCTTTTTTGAAATGTAATTGCTTGTAAAAAGTACAAGAATGAACAAGTAGGAGGTTGTTACCCTCTGTATAGATTTGGTAAAATGCTAGCCAGTGGGGCATTGCTTTCCTGGTCTCATTTTTTCTCTGTGCTTTAGCCTTGATGTGGATATAATAGTATCTTCTTTTATTTCCAGCCTGATTTGGGTTCCACATTCTCTGAAAATTATTCTGGGTCTACAGAGATGTAAGGGAGAGAAAAATAGAACTGTCAGTCTCTTAAGAGAGAATCAGGATATTTTGGAACTTAATATATATAACACAATAAAAATTGGCAGCTAGCTCAGATTCATCAGAGGTTTTTTTTTTTTGCTTCTGATCTTCAGTCATGCCCAACTGAAAATGTTTAGGAAAAAAAAAATCTGTTGGTCTTGAGAACAATGCAGGTATATGGGGGAGATAGTCCAAGGCTACTTGTCTCTCAAATATGTAATTGTGAATGGGGTTGTTCATTTTTATGTGGAAGGGTCTTTTAGCAAAACTGAGATGTCACTGAAGATTCAAGGGAACAACAGAAAAATCTGTGAATTCTGCCAGAACTGAGATTAGTACAATAGCTTATAGAACCACATTATGACAGTAAGACCACTCTTTCTCAGAAGAGTCTATAAGTGTACAGCTTACTGGGAAAATGGGCAACAAAATTTAGGACAAAAGTAGTGGCATAAGTAGTATTGTAGATCTTAGGCCTTACCCGTCTCAGAGCCAGTGCCCTCAGTTGAACCTTAACCTGACACCGGCAGGCATCGGCCAGAGGAAGTTAATCCAAGACCAAGAGCTATAAGGAGAATTTTCTGCAGCCCACCCCTTGCTCTGACAACCCCTTTTCAGCCTTACTTAGCAGTGTTAGGCTTACTTTGTTTCCAAATCCTAACCCTAAGAATAATTGTAGGCCTTAATGATATTTTTATGAGAGCCTGTTTGGCAACTTTTAATCTTTTTGGAAAACTTGTTGGTCTTTTGTCCTTAGGCTGAATGTGCTATAAATTCATATGCTGTAGTCTGAAAAGACAGGCTGTTAGTCTTCTCAGGTAGTTATTCTTACATATTTTGGTTTATACTAAAATTCATACCGAAGGGAGATAGTTACTTTTATGGTATGGAACAATTGTAAAGATCTGTCTAAACTCAGATTTGTTCATCTGAAAGTCTGTGTAAAGACTGTGTATAAAGAGGATTTTCCTCCGTTCTGCAACTGCTATATTCTCTCAATCCTCCAAAGTAATTGAAATACCTAATTTTGTAGATGTTGCATTTATGATGTGTACAGAACTGTGTGCATAACAGGGATGTAAACGCTTCTACATTTCACTTCAAGGAAGAAGTGGTCTCATGTGACTTCAGTGAATATTGCTGCCACACTTATTTTCAAAACAAGTTCAACTACCTCTTTAACTTGAAGATAAAACTTTAACATATAATAATATCTGGCATAGAAACAAATTTTTCTTCTTCTCTGTGTGGAGGGAAAAAAATCACCTTTGTTTACTTAGCAAATGCAGAGTGTAATTTCACATGGTGTGTCTGTTTTACTGTCTGATTTTATAGAATCACGGAATGGTTAGAGTTGGAAGGGACCTTAAAAGATCATCTAGTTCCAACCCCCCTGTCATGGGTAGGGACACCTCCCACTAGACCAAGTTGCTCAAAGCCCCATCCAGCCTGGCCTTGAACACTTCCAGGGATGGGGCAGCCACAGCTTCTCTGGACAACGTGTTCTAGTGCCTCACCACCCTCACAGTCAAGAATTTCTTCCTGATATCTAATCTAAATCTCCCCTCTTTCAGTTTAAAACCACTACCCCTCATCCTATCTCTACAATCCCTGATAAAGAGTCCCTCTCTGGCTTTCTTGTAGGCCCCCTTTAGGTACTGGAAGGCTGCTATAAGGTCTGCCTGGAGCCTTCTCTTCTCCAGGCTGAACAACCCCAACTCTCTCAGCCTGTCTTCACAAGAGAGGTGTTCCAGCCCTCTGATCATCTTCATGGCCCTCCTCTGAACTTACTTCAAGTGGTCCATGTCCTTCTTATGTCGGGGGCCCCTGAGTTGGACGCAGTACTTCACATGGGGTCTCATCAGGGTGGAACAGAGGGCAAGAGTCCCCTCCCTTGACCTGCTGGCCATACTTCTTTTAATGCAGCCAAAGATATGGTTGTCTTTCTGGGCTGCAAGCACACATTACCAGCTCATGTTGAGCATCTTGTCAGTCAACCCCCCCAAGTCCTTCTCCTCAGGGATGCTCTCAGTCCATTTTCTGCCCAGCCTGTATTTGTGCTTGAGATTGCCCTGACCCTCGTTAAAGGAAACAACCTACTTTCAACACTTGTTTTCTTCATGGGCAAATTGTCTAGGTTGTAATTAACTATGTAGGGTGCAGAGATGCTGGTGCTGCCTTTGCATTAAATAATTTGTGTCTGGAACACTTACAGACACTTTTGCTGTCGTGAGACAATTTAATGGCTTATGTCGCTATTAACTGACGTTATCTCCTCCTGTTTAATGTTCATCATAAGCTGATAGAGTTTTTTGGTTGGCTAATTATCTCTGGCGTCGGTCATTGTTTTACTTCACTCAGGTTCTCCCTCTCCTTCATTTCCGGGAACAACTGTTAACGAGCTGTAGTTGGTGACATCTTGCCCTTGTACAAGGTGCATGGAATGTTCTTGTGTGTTCACTGCTACTGTGCCCTGCTGCTACAGCAAGTGGAATTTTGCTTAGGCACAATGGGGTGTCCATGTAATGGAAGGAGACACTGATGCTTCATTTAGAAAATCTGTACTGCAGTAAATAAGCTTTAAGTCAAATAACTGAACTATTTCTCAGTATTTTTCCTTCATTAATATTCACTTTCAAAAGGAAACTATTATTGTGGAGAGAGATTAATTTATACAGTAAGACATACATATCTTCTAGAAGGATGCTAATTGCTGAGTGATGACCCTGGTGACAGCATACTGATTTGTTGTCTTTTTGTAGGCTTAAATTAAATATTTGTTTCAGAAAAGGTCATGCTTGTTACTTAATTATGAATTATTAAAAATAATTGAGCATTGGTTTACATCCTAGTAAACAGGATATAATAGAAATCTTGTCTTCTCAAACTGTGGTACTTTTTTAAGGTTCTTCTGTTGTTTATATAGCAATTGCTTTCAGATTGTCCATGTATTTTCCAGTAGGTTGTCCCTGATGATAACTTTCAGATTCTTTTTATACAAAATGTCCATCTTTGAATTAAAATACATAATTTCCTTCTAGTAATGCTTACCTTTTTTGGAAGATGTAAGAGACAAATTCATATGCCAGATTGAGACATAAAATGAGAATTTTAATTTATAATTATTTGGGCTTTGGCCAGTTCTCCCTAAAATACTGGAATTGGGGTTTGGTCCAACTAGACATTTGTGTTTGATCCCAAGTAGCTTTAAAATAATCTTTTCCTGTAGAACAGGTACAACGCATGATTTAATGTATTATTGCTGCATGCCATGGAAAGCTTAATCTTGTACATTAAGTTAGTATGCAGTGAAATAGCACACTTTCTTAGATCCAGAGCCTCAAAAGGACTTGGGTCCCAGCTGTGGGGTGGAGTGCCCAACTGTAATTACTGCCTCACATTGTGGAGCCTAACTTGCCTTCAGTTAAAGTTTTCTAGTCATCTAAGCATGTAATGAAAGTTTGCCTCCGTTTTATCACAGTTAAATGACTCAGCACCTATTTTGTGCCCAAGCCTACTTCAGAGTCTCTGAAAAAGGGTACTCCAACAGTTTATTGAGAGAGGCTACATTCAATAAGCCTGTTCTTGGATCCAGCACAGGCATGCGCTTGAATGTATTTCGTTCAATAATGTAGGTCCATTTTGTTAAGGTATGGTAATTTAAAATCCACTGTCTGTCTGCGTGTGAAGGACTTTCCCCTATGTTTTCTACATAGGTGAATTTCGGAGCTGGAGGCTTTGGCTAATTTGTTTAGAGGCACTTTCTATCCTTTTACTGAAACTGTTCCACTGTACCTTGAGCAACCAAATAATTGTTGCAGCAGAAGAAAGTGAGCAAAACTGTATGAAGGGAATTGGGAATTCTGAAAAGGCCTGTTCTTCAACTTGTACTTCAAGATGAAGTCCATTTAGAATAGACATATGTTTGATTGAAAGCACAAACTAAGTCTTCAGAGCAGGAGTCCTTTTACATTTGTTTTTTCTTTTTTAATTTTTTAACCATATTCCTGCCACTCTTCCCCTGTTCACATTCCCTCCCATGTGGTTGGGAGATTTTGGGCTGCCGCAGTGGCTAATGTTCTTCCTGCCTGCCAAAAACTCTTACGAGTATCCAATACATAGTTTTTATTCTAGATCAGTTGCTTTCAAATTTTTCTTTAGTGTGTGGACCTCTTTAGAAAATACATTAGTAGTGCTGTACAGCATATAAGAACTTGCTTTTCTTTCTGTACAGTGAACTCTTCTAGAGACAGTAAGGGGGATGGATTGTATTGTTTACAGAAGAAGCAGATTTGTTGCATCTCCATGGTTCCTGTCTGAGAACACCAATTCTTTTCAGATAGCAAACTGTATTTAGTGCTTGTTTGCTGCTTCACGTGACCTAGATTTAGATTAAAGATGTCTAAATAAGAAACTTTATCAATTACAAGTAATTAGGTTTAAATCCCGCACTTCTTTCCACCAGAGGATCTCCAGAGCTAATGATTACTCCAAAGTAAGTGATTTACCTTGAGTATATAAGGTATACGTTGTAATATATTGTTCTAGCTCTTCAAATGCTCTTACTATTAGCTTGACAGATTCAATAAAAGCAGTAAACTTAAGCTTAGAATAGCTTTAGTCTTATTCATAAAGACAAGCCATCTTTTAAGCGTGTGTATGTACATGCGTTGTGGGAGTGGGGCATTTAGAGATTATAGCTCTAGGGGTCTGGTTCACTTGAAGTTAATTTATTTTCTTATGCAACTTGATTCCTTTTCACTGAAGCTGAAAAAAAAATACCAATTTCTATGAGATGCTGCCCCTTCAAAGTCATAACCAACGCTGCTGATTCATGTCGAGATTACTAAACCTTCAAAAGTTCAATTAGCTCAATCTGAAATAGAATTTCCAAAGGCAGTGTTGTCCTTTGAGGTAATATAAATGTCAGGAAAAAATGTACTAGCAGAATAAATATCATCCACTCACAGTTAAATACTAAGACTGCAGATGGATTCTACCTATGGCACTTAAACAAATAGTGCCATATTGTAGAAAAGGTTGCAAATATGCTTTTTAACCCTGAACATTCTTTTCAAGAAGAATTGATGATAATAAAAATAGGCTTGCAGAATTCTAAAGTAAGGCACTTCTTACTTCTCCAAGGTGTGTATTTCTTTCTGAAACTTTCTGCTTTGTTTGAAATTGAATGCACTAGATTCCATTTCTTTGCTGTCACTGTTATTTGTGTATTGGTGGTATTTTAAGTTCTTCAGTTTCACTAAATTCTGAATTTAACTTCACATAGAGTTAAAGTGAGAGAAACAAGAACTTTTCAGTTTCATGAGAATTTAGCTGTTTTGGTGCATAGAATTTTTGGTGTCTAGTGCGGCATCCATGGACCTGTTCTTTGGAAAGGTGACAATTGCATGCTTTGGGCAGACTTCACTTCTGTTAACCTGGTAATGTGAAAAATGTATATAGGATAAAAGTAGTCATTGGAAAGGGAGACTGAGAGACAAAGTGGTTGAAACCTAGTCCAAGGTAACTGTTTTTCTTCCTTCTTTTTTTTTTTTTTAAGGGAAAAAAAAAAAATTCCCCCCCCCAAACCTTTGAGCTATGGTGACAACCTTAATAAACTGAGGTGGTCGTGCTTGATTGGCGGGTTTATTTGAATGGCTTAGTAAAGTCTTTTATTGTGCAGTAAGTATTATGTAAGAACAGTGGTGTTAATGGCTTGCCTGCATGGTCTCAGACTTTCAGTCAGTTGTCACAATGAGAGTTTTGTTTCAGAATCTGTTCGTACTGCTCCTTCTCTTCATGGTACTGGGAAACTTTTGTGTTATGTGGTGTATACAACTTACTGTTACAGATCTAAGGCTTAAATACAGTATAGGCTTAAGGCTTTCACATAAGCAGATGAGCAGTGGAAAAGAGACAGTGTAAGTCCTCACAAACATTGCAGAAGCAGTGTTGTCATTTGCGCTTGGATTTTTGGGGGTTTGTAGTTCACTGACACTAGATTGTCTCGATTCAGTATACTTCATAGAATATTCTTCCAAGTGCTGCCTAGATACACAATGGTACTCCCTGTCCAGATGTTGTCAACATCTTGGCATCCTTTCTATAGAACACCTTAACGTAAGACAACATAGAAAGATTTAAGCAGGCAGTAAGTGGAGTAAAAGCACTGTTTTGTAAATTAAATTGCTTTTGAGAACTCCTTGTTTCAACCGTGGCCTGAAAATTGTGGAAAATATGCAGAAAATAAGTAACATATTTTTGCTTCAGCCAGACTATGATAGAAGGGAATAGATCGGGATTCCAGTGTTACATGTGCACAGCTGCAATACGTGGGGCAAGGAGGAATAATTTAGTAGGGATGCTTCTTTTTCTCACAGTAAAGCAATTAAAACAACAGGCTGGGTTCAGCATTCTGATCAGCAACAATTCTTCAATGAGCCCAAATGGAGAATGGGACAACCTGTCCGTTTTCAGTTCTTGGGCAGTGAAAATGCTGGTGGCATTATGAATCAGTTACTGAAAGCTGGTAGAACTATCAGGCATAATCTGAGCCCTGCAGTCTATTTTGAAACATTATTCTCAAAATGGCAGATTTTAATATTGCTTGCCATCTTTTTTCTACTGCTGGTTAATGTTTCCAAGATGCAGAGCTGTGATAATGACCTACAGAATCTGGTGTAATAGCTCAAGCATTTTTCCAGGGAGTAATGGAGGGATTTCTTATGAACAGCTCGGTTTTAGGTTTAGTGTTGAGAGAAGTAATTACTACAAAGTAATTGCACGGCTGCTGTTTTCATTTAGAACATTAAGTGACTATTCCAGCACAATTTAGGATGAAATCTGGTCAGATATTGAAAAAAATCCCATGTAAGTATTCATGTGTGAGAATCGTGCTCTGTCTGATAAACATCCCGGATCTGTAAGTGAAAGTGATAGTGGAAAACAAGCAACACTTCAGATTTCTTACACTGGTCAAATGACCCTACTGCTGCACAAGACCTGGGTAGTGAAGGAAAAGAGCTAGATGCTGGTTGAAAGTTTCATTTTTCCATGACATGTCAGCTTTGAACTTTGTGTGGTATTTGCCTTCATATGTATTTGACTTTTTCTTGCTTAAAATATTAACTAAACAAGATTTATGGCTATTATGTTTTGTTCTCAGTGGCATCAGTTTTGATTTTTTTGTTTTGTTTTAAACCTGGGTGAGAATCCCAGCAGGCCAGTGCACAATCGGCATAAATCAGAACCTCTGACAGTGTTCCTTTGTATCCCAGCACTGTGCTGAACATGGGGTTCTAAGTAAAGGTAAAATAACTCTCAGTTGCTCTGCAATGAGGCTGAATGCCAACTCAACTGGCAGTGTTTGTGTCAGAAACATGGAAAATGCCCTATGAAGTAGGAATTGGCTTTCTGACTATTTATCTTTTGTAATTACCAGAAATATTAGAATGAGCACAGGACTACATTAGCTCAAATAGACTGCTTTATTATTCACTAAAAAGTTACACTTTTGTGATATTATAATTGGCTTTTGTGATATTATAATTTTTGTGACTTTAAGTGTTGAGTAAGAGAAGAAACTAATTAATACTTGAGCAGGAAATGTTCTCACTTTTTGAACAGTCTCAGCAAGAGAGAAATAACTGTCTTGAGTTTTTCCTAAATTGAAAACTGTCAGAGTAAGCCCTTTATTCTTGCTAAGAGATGACTTTAAAGTGTGTCACGTGATTTTATGCAAAATATATGCTTTACAAGTATATATATTTGGAAGAACCTGTGGGACAGGGGAAGAAAAAGTATTTGAAAAGAAAATATCCCGCATCAAATTTCGGAAGTATTAGCATAAGTAAGATTAATGTGGAGTTTGAACAATGGTATATTTTTAAAGCTGCAAATAGCCTGAAAATAATGAACTTACTTTAAACCAAACAAAAATATTCATAACCTTACTTCAAGTTTAGAAATATACTTTTCTTCAGTTTAGAAGTTTATTTTTAATTGAATTGTGACATCAGAGAGTGTTCACACTGATATTTATGTAAGAGACGGGGAAATTCGAGAATGCTGTAGAACTAATTGAAGTTCAAAACTGTTGTAATTCATAGGTTTATCCAGAAACAACTATTTTGTTTTATAAGGAAAAAGAGCTTTTTTCTGTTGATGATTTTGAAGCACTGCTGCCACCAAGGCTGGACTACTTTCTTGATAGACCTGTGCTATTTAAAGAGCACACAAAAAGCTATCAAAGGAAATACACAAAGAAAGGACATACATTTGACTTTTTACTAGAGGTGACCAGTAACAAATGTAGTTTATCTGAAGCTTGTAAAGAATGTGATTATTTTAGGAGGTCAAGCATGGGAAAGGAAAATAGGAACACCTGAATCTGGTAATACTTTGTGTTTAATAAGCACTTTGTGTGTAATAAGCAGCATTTTGAATTGTGAAGTCATATTCTGAAGGTATTGACTTGAGATAGATGGGAGTTTCAAAGAGTCAAAGATAAAGGATGTGGAAACAGAAATATACGCCATGGCAGAGGCTGATCGTAGGCTTTAAGATATGCAAGCTGTGAAATGGGTTTGATAAGTTTTATAAAATGTGTAAACTGGTAGAAGGACCAGTTTGATACTAGGATAATAGCAAGACTAGAGGGGGATGACTGGGAAACATACAGCATGAAATAACTAAGAGAAAGTTGAATGACTTACAATTAACCAAATCATATTTTCCAAAATTAGTAGTTACTAGATTCTTGTTAAAACCAAACCAAAACTCCTAAGAAAAAGAAATTGTTATAGTTTGCCAGTTGATCATAACTTACCATGTGCAGGTACTATATGTTTCATTGGTTGCTAGAATTATTTCAGAACTTACTGAAAGTATTCAGGAACTAGTAATATTGTGCTGTCCTTGCTCTATGCTGTGGTAAAAAAGGACTTAATTTTTCTCTTTTAAATGCTGCTTATCATTCCATGTACTCTTAATCACGTTCTTTCTGCCTTCAACACTTGTATTTTACTTAATTTTGTGATTTATTGTTTACTTTTTAGTTCTGCAGTTCTACATTTCAGTGTTCTTAGGTCTTGTCAGCACTGGAGATATCCGTATCCTTCGCCGACTACATTAATACAGCAGCAGTCCTAAGGCTGGATTTGTGATTATTTCATGTGTTTTCTGAGATTGAGACACATCGGACTGGATGGCTCCAGTTGTTGGCTATTTTCTTACTTTAATGAAGTTAAAATTGAGGTTTGTGGTATTGTTTCTATATAATGAATTTAGATTTGATTTTGAATCCTCTAGCATCAGTGATTGTGTGAAATGGAGCACCTAATAATATTGCAAGCAGAGGAACAACTACAGTATTTAGAATAATCTACATTGTTTTTTCTGTGCATGAGGGTCTTGATTTATTTCAAAACCAAGAAGTAGGTTTGTTCTTCCAAAGAATGAAAAAACACGTAGTATAAAGAAAAGGTAATGTACTTGAAAAACCTTGTGAAATAAGTCATATCAGTAATTAAATTTGGCATGGAAATAAACAGTCCTCTCTAATTTAAAAGTATAGAAAGATTAAATATACAAATGTTAACTCACGTCCCTAATTTTTAATCCTTGGGAAAATAATCCCCTTTCTCTCAAGTTCTGTCTGTGTACTAGGAGCGCGCTTACGAAGTTAGGAGGGTTGTACAACTAGAAATTAGTGAAATACTGATAACATCCTTTCTGAGTAAAAGCATTAATACGAACTTTAATATGGTCCTAGTGAGTAGTAGTAATATGAAATTAATCTGTTGTTAATAATACTGTCAAATATAGCTCTTCTGCTACAAGTAGTGCAAAGTTACTCCATCCTCCTAGTTTGTCGCATGCAGAATATCTACTCAAAATTCTAGCATGCAATAAGTATTTGTTGGAAATAACAGTTCAAAAAGTCTGCTTTTGACCTCACTTTATGATGACTTGGCCTCCTGCAGTAGCTGCCAGCACACCAAGGCTCCAGCAAAGATTGACAGGACAGTAAAATAGATACTAAACTCTCTAACCTCACCAGAACACAAGGCTATAGGATAATAAATAATAATGTGATGAGAAATTATTTCTGCTCACAGGCTATAAAATCTTTGATTTTCTTTTTTGTGTCTCACCAACTGTCTCCCACTACATTACTGGGTGGCAGTACTGTAAAACAGAGTGGGTGCTGCTTTCAGGGAATTGTCTAGTGTAAACGTAAGACTAAAGCCAGTTTAAGAGTAATAATAAAAGTAGTATGTAATAACACTGAAAATTACCTCCCAATTCAAGGAATTGCATGAATCATAAGTTTCTGTGGTACTTTATCCGTAGAGTAAAAGTAAACCAGAAAAACAACACTAACGATAAACCATAGCAAACATAATAAGAGTATTTTTTCTGAATAAAAGCACAATATTTGAACCGTGCTATTTATACAAAGTAGAACGAGTCTAGACACAGAAGGAACAAAGGTTTACTTACAGATATCCAAAATGTAGGTCCACAACTTGGGATGTAGGATAACTGTGTCCTTATTTCAAATCAGTGGGAATCAAATAAACAGAATTTCTGACATCTTGGCAAGATCTTAAAAGATGATGATGCACTTACTTCTTACAGCTCCCTGAAAAATTTTATTTCTGACTCTCTTATTTAAGGTCCTGTTTTTAAGGTCCTGTGTAGTGGTCAGATAATGAAAATGTGCAATTCTCAGTTAGGAAGGTGAGAGAAGCCTTACTTTAGACTAGGTTACATATGGCTCAGAGAGGCTTAGATGATTATGTTATACTGTATAAATGGAAAAGAGTAGTTAAGGTCTCTAGATCTAAAATGTATATATGCAAGATGATGTCTAAGATGAGACAAAACCATTCAGGTTCATGCACTATCGCTAGTTTCTGCTATATCCATATGGTGAAAGGGTTAAGGGAGGTGAGGGGTTTCTGGTTTTGTTGTTGGTTTGTGGTTTTTTTTCCATAAGATGAGTTTAAATAGTTTCAGGCTGAGCTTCTCATTAAGTAGGAAAACATTAGAATGAAATAACTTGAATAGCACCGATGTAACCTGTCAAATGAATAGATCCACAGAAACAATTACTGAAATGCTTTCATGTGCAAAGTGTATCGTCAAACCTTGAAAGTGTTTCAAATCCCATCGATCTGATAAAGACTCCACTGACAGCATTGACAGGTTGCAGGTACAAAAGCTATTTTCTGTGTCATCAAGAAATGACAAATCGTTGGTCATTAAGTGGAAGAACGGTAACCCAAGAATTTGACTACATGATTTTGTATTTTATAGTATAATTCTCCATATACCACATCCTCATTGTCTTAACAATTCTGCTTTAAATAGCCTGTACCTGTCTTTATAAGGTGGGGTTTTTTTTTTCCTTCTTGTTTTGAAAAAGGTCAAGATATAAGCACACTTACTTGTGTAGAAATAGAAGCAGCCACTGTCCTACATACTTTTCAGGAATTGCTATTTTGATCATTTTTTTTAGAGTATCAAAATGTCAAATTCTTGCCTTCAAGGTTGGAATGGAAATTTTAATTAGGCTTCTGGATCCTAGTGTTGTAGCGTAATGTATAGTATACATAGAAGTACAGAGACTTCCCATGCCAAAACCATTAAATTGTTTTTTCATGATAATTGTGACCTTTTTAGACCATTTTAAAATGAGCTTCATAGTTTCTTATTTTTATATCAGACTCTATATATTCTTAATTCTGTATCAGACTCTATATATTGTAATCCTTTGGGAAAAATCCTGCATAATTTAGTATTAAAGCAAATATGTTTTGTAGAACTCTTCAAAATCTCAGCAGTTCGAGCTCATATGTGATATATGTGTGTGATGCTGTCAGTAAGTGGTGCCACAGTTAGTATCCTATAGTACATTTGATAGGATAGAAACTGTAAAATACATATTAACTATCAATATTTTTGATAAAATATGGGTGGTATTACATGAATCTTCGGAGGAATCTGATTAATAGTTTTTGTCAATGTAAATTAAATTTGAGAGGCATTACTCTGTTGTAATCGGGCAAAAGAAGCATAGGTGATTTGAGCTAACTGTAGTTGGTATGATGTTTCACAATTCACGTTCAGGCATGTAGGTAGTGATTGAAGAACATCTGTAAATGCATCATCAGAAAAAAAATTATTAATAAGCCATGAAGTTTGAGTTCAGATCAGCCTGGTTTATTTCCTCTTTAGAAGCATCAGTACTTCAATTCTGTATTTCAAGTGCATATAGTAAAGCAACATCTGTCAACAACAGTGGCTATAGTTGAGAAAGTTGAACTTTTCATGTAGTGCCTACAAATGTAAGTCTCTGATAAGAGCTATGTTACCTTGCTGCCGAACATTTGTTGTGAAAATGGCTAGAATATCTGACGTGGTTGAAAAGCTCAGTGGTTACTGTAGGTAATTGGGATGCAGGCAGTGGAAGGAGCAAGGTGGTAGGAGGACCTCAAGCTGGTCAAGGTTCCCTGTGGACACTGTGGCATGTGTCAGGAAAGTGCTGGCTGCAGGAAGGGCAGGGCTGGTTAAACTTTAGTTCGCAGCCTGGAAAACGTGGTGGAAGTTTCTGCAGCTACAGGGCAGGCCAAGGAAGCAGGTATATTCTGACTATGTACACGTAAGTAATGCCAAGAACATCTTCAGTCCTTGGGACACTGCAGAGTGTGGAAGGCACATGTCCTGAAGGCACTGAACTCCTTCCCTTCTTTCTATGGATTGCTTTTGCTATATAGCGCATAGTTTAGTTGTATATTTTTAATACTAAGGTAACAAAATTATCCCTACAAATTTTATGGGCCTAAGATGGAGACTATATCTAGATGTCATTTCATTTTATATAATGAAAATTCATTTATTTTTCTAATTGAGAATTAGGATAGCTTTATAAGTCTGCTGTGGTGTCCCTGAGGACATTGACAATGAAAATGTAAAAGCCACATGGCCTCCACAACTCTCTCCTAAGACCATGTTTCTGTCTTGGAAGTAACACAGTGTAATATGAGATACAGCAGTTGCCAAGGTAACTGTTCTTTTTTAGTTTGATAGCAGCAGGTGAATGATTGCCTGGATATCCACAGTCATTTGGTGGGGCTCTAGTAATTCAGTAAGGATGTACACATTTGTCTTTAGGCTTATTTTTCTCTTACAGAGGCTTTAACTAAAATCCTAAGGGACATGGTAATTATTAAAATATTATGCAATACTATTCAATAATTATTATTCCTGTAGCAATGTGTTGTTAATATTTTATTAAGATTTTAAATGCAGAATATTAGAGCAAGGTCTTCCTATATTACGATGGTTCTTTTCTGATAAACTTATTTTCTGATTATTTTTCTTTTAAACTTAGTTTACTGTTTCAAGACCCTTCAGAAACTTACCTAAGTAACTCCACATTTAAATCTGGAACTAATGAGACAAAAGCTGGAAGCAGAACTTCTGGTGTGTGGTGGTTTTTTGTTTGTTTGTTTGTTTTTTTTTATTATACCATCCTTTAGTGAAATTGGTAAGATGTTTGAAAATAAGACTAATCTCCCATTCTAACTCTGCTGCAACATTCTCCTGGATTTAAAAGAAAATACACTTAGCAAAGAGGCATTCAGATTTTATGCATGGGATGCATGGGAAGGTTCTCAAGAAATGTGACAGAATAATTATTTTCTTGACCACAGGCATGGCTTTTTTAAGTTGCTGTTGGTCTGAATCCCATCTGTATAATTAAATACTCAAATTTAGAAGATCCAACCTGTTCTACTGTATTGGGCTGACTTCATTTTGCACATTTAGAGTAAAATTTTCAGGGATTAGAACCTAAGTCTTCAGTGTGTCATAATTAGGATTTAGATTTAATGTAGTAATAAGATTTATAGCTTTAGTCAGTCTGTTGGCAGACCCAGAAAGAGAACCTGTTGCATCATTTAGACCCCAGTTTGTTAGGTTATTACATAAGCATAATCAGAAAGTGAATTTCGTTAGTAATCAGAAATTGAATTTCGTTAGTTTTCTGTGAAGAAAGTCGTAAATTTTGGACGATCTAAATATGTTTTAAAGTTTTCACGTGTGTATAAAGTTGACCATACAAGCCTTGGGGAATGCGATATATCTGTGGCCTGAATTCGAGCTGCTAAAATACCTCAGAATTGAGCAATCCTCTCATGGTCTCTGAATTTTAGCTCTATAGCATTTCTTGAAGGAAAAGGAATCTTCCTTCCTAATTCTGTTACTGTTTTGAATAATATCAACATCCCCGAAAGGACATTACAAGTAAGCTGATGGTACATTGGTAACATTGCTAAATAAAACCATCAGCTATATCTATGAAGAGATGGACAAGACTGGGTCAAAGCTGTTCCACCTGAGAATCAAATCCATATTTTCAGTGGAATTATTCTGTAAACAGACAATGATGACACTCTGAAAGATTTGCTGGAAATCTTGTATGTATTTATTTTCTGTAGTTTTTTTTTCTGTATACTTGATTTCTGAAAAGGAGGATTTGTGCTGGAAACAAATCTTTCAAAGATGACAGTGAAACTGCTTTATAACAAAAGTGTAGTCTGCTTTCTCTTGGTTACTGAAATAAAATGCAAGGTACGGCATTGTTGTGTGGGATAGGCCATTCTTGGCTCAGAAGTAGATTGTTTCGTCCCCCAGAAAAGGGTTGGGGAACAAGTAGATTTGTTTTAAGCATCCATCTTATCCAGGACTACCATCTGACAGATAGACTCAACATCTTGACACTATTGTAAATGTTAATGTTAGCTCTGCCTTTGTTTTGATAGCCTTGTCAGACACTTATTCATCAATAGCACTTATTTAAGTAGATCAGACTTCTAAATTTAACAAAACTACTGTAATTCCCTGTCCAAGGACACATTTCTTTGACTGAGGTGTGTAAGTCCAAACAGATGTGATAGTTGTTTTCTTTTCCCTTTATCACTTGACATTAAATCATGTAGCTCAAGTGAGTGACCAGCAGTGACCGGAGCACAGCTCTAAGACTCTGGGTCAACTTAGGAATTATATGAAGTGCATCAGCTGGTAATAAATAAACCTCTAAAAGACTTCTGGAGAAACTTTTTTAAAAATTATTTTTTAACGTTTAATTATTTCAATAAATATCCTCTGTCTGCCTATACAGATTTCCAAATTAAAGTCCGCTATTAAACAAATGCAAACAAAAAGAATGTCACTTTAGCTGCTAGCCATTTCTGAACAATAGAAAGAAAATGCCTTATTAATACATGCTTACTACCTCTGCTTCTACATATCATGCTTTTGATTAATAAAGTCTCCCATTAGTAGAGCAGGATGGAAAATAGAGTCCTTTCAAAGTGAAAAAATAGTACTCCTGGTTATTTCAGTAGTGTAAAATTGACTCTCCAGTATGATACAATTAATGGACTAGCCTTGAAGGTTTTGACTTCAGTAAAGTTAGTTGTTAAAAACAAACAAACAAAAGCTAAAAAACAATCAAGAAAACTGCGGGTACACAGATCCTCCTAAAGTTGCGATTCTCTGTGGTAATTGTGTTATTACCCACCAGAGGTGGAATATGGCTCCTAGAAACTGCAAGTTCCAAGTATGTGTTTCCTTCAAAATAGACTATTATTGCAGAGGTGAATCATTCAATCATCCAGATGTTGTGTTTTTAAATTTTTTTTAGCTTATAAATGTAAAGGTAGGTACTTTCTGAGAATTTTAACAATTTGAAATACAGACCTGTGAGTCCAGATAACATATTTGAAACGTTTCAGTATTACATTTGAATAGAAGAACAACTTAATTTTTTTTTTTAAATTATGATGTTTAAAGTTTGACTTTTTTATGTCTGCAAAAGCTGCAGAACAGATGCAATATTTACAAAAAGGTAAACAACATTGTAATGCTTCAAGACATGGTAATATTCTGTGAAATGAGTGACCTTTATTAGTTGACACAAAACGGTATGTTCTGCAGCAAACTTCTTCGCATCTTCCTTCATCTACTCTTCTTGTTGCAGATTTTTGATACCTAAAATGGTAGTGTGAATGGCACCTGTGAACAACTGCTTAAACAACCTGTTTGAAGGAGTGGGGGTAAAATTTTATCTATCTATCTATCTATCTATCTATCTATCTATCTATCTATCTATCTCTATATCAGATTTTCTTAGGTAAGTTGTTTCTTCTTTAAAATATCAGCAAAGTAGCTTTCAGGCTACAGATTAGTTTAAAGATTCAACTTCTGTCTCTTGATCAATAGCAAATCGATATATCAATAAAAATATGTCTGTCTATTAAATCTTGTATAGTGTTTCGGTGCAACTGCTTCTATAAACACTTTTTTCCATATTTAAATGATACAGAAGCAATTTTACTGGCTATACTGTTTGACAAAGTAAATTAGTTTTGAGGGGAAAAAAAAAGCTGAATATTTGTGAGCAAGCAAGTGCTTGGGCTCATGCAGTCAAAAAGTATAAATGCATTATTTAATCTGTTTTAGTTAGAAGAGCTGAAGTAGTTAACAGAAGTGAGTACTGTGAGTGAAGAGGTAAGTTGAAATAGATATATTAATATGTTTTGGCTAATTGGCTATATTACTGAAACAGTTGCATGTTTAATGGTGGAGTTAATTGAGTCTTGTGAGAATCAGAGCTCTACAACCTATTTCTAGAAATAAGTTCTGAATGCTGTTTGCCAGGCAATGGGAACCCAATGTGTGGGTCAGGGCTTTGCTGCACTGTGGCAACAGAAATAACATTACAGACTTCATGTGTGAATTACTATGCTCTTATCAACAGGAGAATTTATCAATGTAATTTAAAAAAAAAAATAATTGAATTTTAAGAGGATAGACTTCTTCCTTTTGCTTATGAATACTACAGTGATGTACTCTTTAGAAAAAGCAAGCTACGCTGGTTAGAAAAAATGGTTAATCATAGGTTGAACGTGTGTTGGGCCAAATGTCCACCAAATGTTGGTAAAATCCTAGTTTGACTTATTTTGACAGCATAAACAGTATTTAGGGACTTAATTGTTGAATGTGTGCAAATGTCATCTAGTATAATGTAAAACTTCGTCTACAGCTTTCAGTAGGCATTCTCACATTCTGTATAGTGTTGCAAAATACAATCCAGGCATTTATGAGTGCAGATGGCGTTTTTAACCAGCTGTACCACTGTGATGTAAAAGGAATTCCATCTAACATAGAAGGGCACCTCATCAGCTGAGGGGAATGTAAGGAGAAATGGTCTAAATGAGCCAGTAGAAACATCTGTTGCACTCATAAATTTATATGAGGCTGTTCAGCTGTATAGAATTAAAATTATGTTTCACTAACACTTATTTTAATAAACCATAAAAAGGGATTGCATTGCAAATTATAGATGCTGACTGAATTTTAAAATCAAACTAAATGCTTAGTCTTGTACTACATTTTCAGATCATGATAACGTTGTGTCTCCCTTAATAAAGTTAGAAATTAAGTAATTTGGCAAAGAATATTAATAGGTTTAACCTGCAGCTTTTCTAAAGAGTCATAGTTGGGCTATCAATGATTAAGAGATTTGGAATACATTTTGTATGTTAATCTTCACTTAAAAGAACATTAGCGAACAATCTCCTGTTTATCCAAATTGAAAGTTTCTTTCATATTTCTGCATCTTGGAACTAGTCAAATGGCTTTTTAATTAAGGTCCTCATTGGCTTCAATGGTTATTAGGTGCAATTTATTTATAAATTGTGTCAATTATTTTACAATACTTACAGTGTTAGAGAGCTCTTATCAATGCTGGTAAGGTCATGACAAGAGTTTCTATACACTTGAGGATATAGAGAATGAGTCATACATGTATCCCAAATGTGAGATGTTTTCCTTAAATCTTAATGGCAGAGCTCTCATTCACTTAAATAAGACAGAATTTCAGCCTGTTTTCATCTCTTTTGTTTCTTACCTGCAAATTAACTTTCTTAATGTGTTTTCAAAGTTGTCCTGCTGTCAGTTCCCAGTAATTTTTTTTCCCTTTTTTTTCCGGAATGGTTAATTCCACTCTCTACTCATGTTGACTACTCGTGTGCCCTCCTTCCTTTATAGCTGTGAACTGCATTGATGATGGATCTTTTCAACTTTTCTGTCATCGTTTTCTTTTACAGGTATAGCTCATTCTGCTTTGCTGCTGCAAATACTGTTTACGCTTATCGTTAGTCTTCAACCAAATCTATTACAAGTGCCATAACAAATCTGTCTCAGTATCCTAATGACCATTATTTTAAATGCGACAGAGGTTTTCTTATGTCTGTCTTGACTTGCCAATCTAACTGACATAATTTGGATTTATTAGAAAAGTTCTAAATGCTGTTATATTGTAATTTAAAAGTCCTGAAGTAGAGTGAAGAATATGCAAGTTGATACTTTGCACGTCAGTTTTTAAAATAACCCATTTAAAAATAAGCAATTTCATTAATACTTGAAGAGCAGATTACTTACTGGCAATGCTTAGCAACATATTGAAATTGTCAATTATATCAAAATATTTGAATATTGAGTCAAATGAAACATTGAAATATATTTATCTCTTTACTTCTGATTTAGAAAGAATACAATAATGAAGAAATTAATGGTCTGAAATTTGATTATGTGCACTACTCAGAGAGAAACTTGAATGTTTCCAGCTCCTGAAGGAGTAATTCTGTCAGGCCTTGTTATGCTTGACTTTATCATCCTTGGGAGCTGCACTTTAAAGTTGGTGTTTATTTGATGTGTATTTAATTTTTGACTGTGAATTTGTCCAAACACGTGCACACATGTACACACATGCCTTCTTTTATGCTATGAAGATAAGCAGAAAGGGACATTGGGAGGATGTCAGTCTATGTTTCAGATGCTTGTGGCTGACTGCGTATGCTGTAATACATCTTCAGTTTGACTGCACCTTCTACTAACATTCACTGGGTCCTGCCTCAAGGTGGAGCTGTTATATTTTCAATGGAGATGAAGACTTGAAAAGCATTTTTTTTTGTTTCTTCCCCCAAATCCTGTTTCTGATTTGAATAGATGATCGGGTTGTCTTGGTAAAGAAAAATGGCAAGCCATCTTCCTCCCCCTCAGCAAAAGCTGGAGTCAGCAACATGTCACACAGGTAGATGGGCCTACGACACTGACTGATTTTTATTCAATCTGACATTACCTTTCAGAGATTCAGGAAGATGCATACCTTTCACTTAGAGTAGATATCCAGCAGGATTATGACAATATGTGCATACCAGCTGTCAAAAGCAGTGCTATTCTTGTTGTGGCTTTTTGTAATTGGGAACCTTTTCCCAGAAGAGTGTGTGTGTGTGTGTGTGTGTGTATTGTGTTCTAATTAAGACTGTAAGAGACAGTTATGGCAGGCTGTCAAATCAATGGGATGCTGGGTATATTTTGGTCTCCGTGCTATAGTCTAAATAACCTTTTAAGGACTCTGTTCTCTCAATGGTAAATAAATGCTGAATGTTTTATACTTAATAGGCCTTTGAGTAATGCATTCCACATGGCTTTATTGCTGGAATGAGACCTTATCACTAAATACACAACAGTGACATGAGGTCATTTCAGCACGATGAAATGCATACATCTCATAGATGAACAAAGTCAGTTTATTGTGAAGTTTAGTTAAACAGGAATACTCTAAAGTAAACATTGGTGGCAAATTTAAGAAAAATTAGGGAAACCTAAAAGTACTTTCTTATTTTAATCATCTTTCAGTTTAAATATTGTGAACATTATTGTAGCTGGATTTGTGGAAGTGACGCTCATTTCCCTCATGTTTTTTCTGTTTGATTTAGAGTCTTATCTTTATTCTGGTGACTTTAAAAGTTAACTATATCGCACATTTGAAAAGCTTCTTGCTCCGGACTGTATGAGTGAGAGATCTGGCCAAGCCTGTCTCTTAACAGGGGTAACAAATGACCTGTTTGTACTTCATTTTGGGTTAAAAAAAAAAATAAAAAATTCCAAGTGGTCTCAATTTCAACTAGGGATGACATTTACCAGAAGTGAGAAGAAATTAGATCAGGCGCTCAACAGCATGTAAAGATCTGAATTGGGAGCAAGACTGGGGAGCTGTCTGATGGGCTGCATACATAGTGCCACACTGGTGCCCTGTGAACTATTGAAGAGGCTCACATTTTGAAGCCACTATTCTATATGGAGTTCGGTAACATCTGTTTTGGCAAGACATTTATTCACCTAAAAATGCAGCTTCTAATTGCTAGCAGTATTTGTAAAATTGGGTCAAATTAGCTTTGGCTGTCACACAAATGGAAAAAGAAACATTCTTGAATGGTGAAGCATTTCACCATTTTAAACCAACGTTTTGATCATTTGAGAGTAGACTGGGGGCAAGGAGACTTGGAGATCATGTATAAAACCAAAGGCATATTCCCTTTTGAAGTGCAAGTCTTGGATTCAATGGATGTTTTAGTTACATGTTACAAATGGATGATTTTACTGGGGAGGACTGGTCCCTGTAATCCCATTGCCTCCAAAGCATTTTATTTTTTTTACCTCTTACTTAGAAATTTTTTGTAGGAGATACTTCTGGTATATGTATTGATTCAGGCAAGGAGAAATTCACTTCCAGTAAGTACCCTTAGCCACTGGAATATATAGGTCAAAAGCACCAATAAAGCTGATTCATATCTCAGTGATGTAAATGATAATTCTATTTTAATTCTAAATCTAGTCCTTATTATTAAAAATCACTGCAATAAAAGTATTTCCAGCTGGATGAAATCACTTAGTTTTCCCTTAGCCTATATAATATATTTTACTTTATTTGAAAAAAATGAAAAGTTCTGACATAATTTTTTGAAAAAAATTCTTATTCTGTTTGTTCACAGAAACTTTGTTCTCCCTATTCCCAGGTTACTCCTGGGCTATCAGAGTAATGGTTAAACATACCCAATACGTAGCTAATTTAGAAGATCTTATCCTTAGAAAGAAAATAAGTAATGGGAATTCTGTACTCTCTATTCTCTTCTTGTCAAAAACCAAACTATAAAAATGATCTTTAATTTTTGCTTTCTCAGCATTTAGAAGAAATAATTTGATTGCATGGTAAGAGTTTTATAGGTTTATCTATCAAGGAGTTAAAGAAAATCTAAGTTAAATCTACTTTGTACTGGAAGGTTTATGTTTATTATTATTCCTTTGATGTAAACCTTGTCCATTTGTGTCCAGCTTCTTGAATGGTGAGGTGAATTTCACAATCCTACACTTCTGCTTAATAGAAAAGGTTGTAGACCTCTTTTTACCTTTTTTTCTTTTTTTTTTCCAATGAGCTTGCTCAGAGAAGGAGTTAAACCTTGGGTTGTAGAATTAGTCTGTTTACCTTAGTCAGAGTGTTGGTTGGTTGTCTTACCTAGTGTTTTCCAGAGTATTTAGGGGCATGTTTAACATCCTTGATGAAAACAGTGTTGAACTTGTCTGCTAATTGGAGTCCAGGTGTTTTCTATTATCTGGCTGTGCAGTCAGTACTGCAGCTGTGGCCCTGTTTATCCCCAAGTTTTCTATGACTTTGAGGCCTTCTGAGTCTAGTTTTTGAGGAGTAGTTTTGGTTCTGGTCTCACATGCTGTTGATGGTTCTTGGATTTTTCAGGTCTGTTCTGAGAAAGAGCAAGATAATTCCTGATAGCAATACGCAAAATTATCTGAAACTGATTGGAGGCTAGCTGGAACTTGGAGCACAGTTTTGTCAGTTCATCCTAAATTGATGAGAATGAACTTGGGCCTGCTATCAGACTAAGAAGCGACTGGATGCACACTTGCCAGTTGTCAGGATTGGGCTGCATGGGGCTTTATTGCGGGACCATTTAGGATGCCTGTATGGTTGTGTCCTCTTTGTTTTACAGGTAAGTTTCTAAATTTCAGGGCTTGAGTTCAGTAGAATTAAAATAGGTACAACATAAGCTGTCTGTCCCTGTCCCATCTTTCTTCTTGGCTTGTGCTGTAGAACGGAACATTCCGTCTTTTTGCTCAGCTTTTTATAAGTACTGCAGATAGCAGCATTTAAAAATCAAACAGCCAGTTTCCGTCCACACTCTTGCTCCTCCACACCAGTTCTAGTTGGCAGCTTCAGCTCAGCTTGGATTGGAGTGGCCGGTGTTGTCAGAAGCAACTTTTATTATCCTCTCAGCAAAAGTTATCAGAAAAGCATAGCAGAAGGAAGAAGATGAGCTGAATAAGCTTCTAACAGGCTAATAAGGGTAAGTTCATTAAATTCAGGAGGGTTTGAATATCTGAAAAGCATACTAATGTTCAGATTTCCTCAGAAGGGCTTGCTTCAGTCTTTCTGCCAGAACTGTGTAGGTGGATTTCACAAAGATACTGCTCGTCTTCTGTCAGGCAAAGATATGTCATCAGGAAAAAATCCCTAAAATTTATGAACTGCAGACTCACTTGCATTTTTTCATTCTTTACTGATATTTTATAAGTACAGATAAAGTAATGAATAGAATATTAAAAACATACCCCTTTTTTTTTTTTAATCTGTATGTCACAGATTATTAGAGCAGCACTGGTTTCCAGCGCTGTTGTATGGTGGTCTAAAGAAATCTCAAAGAGAATAATTTAGTAATGTTAAGAGACTGACTTGATTAGAAAAGTGAAATATAAATGACAGCCAACTTTTCCTGGACTTGTCCTATCCTTCCTCTCTTTCGATCCCATGATCCCAATCCCCAGCCTCCTCCAGATAGTTTTCAGACAGAATGAACTTGGAACGTTTCCTTGGGATTTTGGCATGTTGTGACAACATACAAATATCAACTGCACTTGTTTAGATGGATCTGTGCTGGATGAGTAATTATGATGTTTGCAGAAAGTACAATATCTGAGAGTACTGGACTTCGTGCCCATAGAATGGGTACACAGTTAATCTAACACATGCTGAACAGGTACCACCTGTATAGAAGAAGAGATCCTATACAGAATACTGTTCTGTGAACTCGTTTTCTAGAATAAGTGTCTTTGCCATAGTGGCCTGAAGGAAGGAGAACCTGTGGAAAAAACGCTGCGTAAAATGAATTATCTAATAAAAGTTTTTTAATACATCTGTAAATGTTTATTTGTGCATAACACAAATCATGAGATTTTTTAAAATAATTCTGAAAAAAAAATCGAACTCATATGTTATTTTTTCTATCAGTCAGGCTGTTCTCATATCTTTGCGCTATTTAAAAGTTCTGGAAACCTTGCCCTTATAACCAAGATAACATTTCTTGAGCATTGAGTTACTTGGTTCTGTTCATGCTCTTTTGCTTTGCCCATCACCAAATTATTTGTTTGCCTGATCTGTTCCTATGGGAACCATGTGGTTTTAATTACATGCTGTGACACGCGATTATCTTTTTGCTTTGATAAGATTGCATAATATCATTCCATCCCTACAATGAAAAAAAAAAACCAAGTATTTTTCAGTTGGCATAAAAATATCGTCAGAGGATAAACTAATGATGATAATTCCCCTAAATTCTGTTAGAGTGGTATTTTAGGGCTTTTTATTTGTTCTATATTTTTGTCCAGGTGTTTCTTGCATGGTTTTAGTCACGTATGCTGCCATGGGCAGTGTCAAAGCAAGAGTTCTGTGAGTGCAGCGCTTGAAAAAATAGTTATGACCAGCATTATTCTGGAATGTGCTGTCTGAGAAAAACATTAAAGCCTACAGAATCTGAAATCCTTAATGGAGCTTGTCTGGGCCTTTTAGTAATGAAGAATTTTCAAGGTATAACACAATATATTAAGGTGAAAGTTGATATAATTTCAGGACTATTTCTCTTTATGTTGAGAGGTCTCTGCTAAGGGTAAACTGCTGAGTAAATTCTGTGAATTACTGCAGGTTCTGAAGTGAATTCTGGTGTCCCCCCCCTCTTTTTTTTCTCCTCTCTCGTTTGAAAGATTTTAGGGGAGCTGAGCATAAATCTCTTGCAATAGAAGCCAGGGAACTGTATTTAGTTTCTAAAGTTTAACTCCTTGAATTAAGATAGATGATATGGATTTTGGTTTGTGTTAAGAAATTACTATAGTCTTTGTGATAAAGCAGCAAGCTTACTTTTTTCTGGCCCTCTTAATGGCAGCTTCCAGACAAAGTAACCTTACTGTTACAATACACAGGGGAAAGGTAAGATGGGGGTCAGGGTCGGGGGCGGGGGCAGAGAGGAATCCTATTTTTAGTGGTTTTAGTGCACTCCTTTATGCTACGTGTTTTTTCTAACCTGACATAAACAGAAATATATAACAGCTTGTAACATAAAGCCAATACATGTGGTGGTGTCTAGTTATTGAGAAGAGAATGACTACTTGGTTTCCATTTTAAGTCAGAAAACTTAAACTGTAGTTGTGTAGTTTCATGTTTCTGACTATTTGTTCAACTTGCAGAGTAGAAAATGCTAACACTGTATGCAGGTTGAACCCAATAGCTTTATGATTTCATGTCAATCTTTAGTGTGTTCATTAGGATATAGATTGAAAAGTCAGCATTTTGTTGCATGGTATTCACAAGTGGATGTAATAGTTAATCTATTTTCTTTTGCGTTTCTATTAGTCAAGTTGGACCTAATTACAAAACATCATAGATCATAACTTAAAATGACTTGTGTGCTTGTATAGTTGCTTTTCAAAACCAAAATATTTCTGTTTAGACTTGCCATGCATCTTCAGACAGAACAATCAATGGCTTCGAATACAGCGATTTCTCTGTTATCAGTCACGCTTGATTTCTTAGTGTTACTGACCTTTTACTAAAGTGTATACTTTCTAGAGATGAAAGTTATGTATGAATAAAGTGGGATTGTTTTATAATTACAGTGCGTTAGGCAACCAAACAAATAATCTAAGTCTGTGGTGTTCATACACACACTTGCTCTGCAAACAGAGTTTAACTGCTCTTTAATTGATATGGACTTGTCGAGTACTTGTAACTGCATTTGCAGGAATTAATAATTATTTTCCGATATTGCATAATCCTAAACTTCACTGATGTCAGTTGTAATCAGGGGTGTTCAGAATCCCAAAAAACAGACTCATTGTAATTTATTTGTGCACATTTATGCACAACGAGTATTCCAGTACTCTTTGTTGACTTTAACAGTAAGCAGCAGCCAAATCTGACCTAACAGTTTCAGGACAATAATTGTCATGTTATTCTTTTGCTAATCTTATGTTATTATAGAAATTGGTTTTGCCCATGCATGTGTTATGAAGAGAACTAATGTCTCTCTTAACCTCAACTTTGTTACTCAGTATGTACAAAAAATAATGCCTCTGTTGGTAGTTTGTATTTTTGAATCACATTCAAAAAGAGAAAGTTTAAAGAAAAGTAACTGCATTATTCCAAAGCCCTGTCACTCACCTTTCAGAGTACGGCCAATGGCAGTTGTTTGTATTGCAGGGTGTTAAAGGAGCCTCTGAGAAGACTTTCCCTCTGAATCATGAGGTTTGGACTGGACCTTTGGTTGTTATTTTCTAACACACGACAAGGAAAGTAGGCTGCTTTCATTCATGACTGGTAACTTTCCTTTTCCTTTCCACATGTAATTAATCGTAGTATTGCAACATGAACCAGCAAACAACCTTATTTTTAATTAAATGTGTGTGTACTTATGGGAATAGCATTCCTCTGCCTCTTTCATTGTTCTTGAACGTTTTTGTAAGTAGAGTGAAGTGTCTTCCAACAGCTTGAATATGATAAGTTTGTGTTCATCCTCTTCAATAAGTCAGAGTTCATGTCGTCGCAAACATCACCTGAAAAAGTCTTCTGAGCTAGGCTTTTTGTGTGGTTTTTGGTCATTTGCTTTGTTTTTGCTAATTGCATTTGTTTTTTGATTGGCTTGTAATTTTTTTTTTGGAAGATTTTTCAAAACATTGCAGACGTCGTAACAATCTGTTGTGCAAAGCTGTTCTATGCTTAGCATTTTAAGTTTTTCATTTTGATTTCCCTTTTTAAAAAAATCAGCTTTAAGTGCAGTGTTGTTCACACAGTGAAATACTTCTTTCTGGATCGTGTCATTTCACTGTGTTACTGTCTCACTGCCTAAAGCAATTGAACAGCTGTCCTTAATAGTTTAATGACATCATTGCTCAAGTATTTGCTGTATTTAATTCTGAATTTCCACTCAGAATATAACCTTCCTTTGGAGTAATGCTTAACACTTTATGTGTATTTTATCTGGATCAGTATTCTAAGTCTATTTTCATTTTTCTCTAAGGAATATCCTAGTGTATGAGAGTACCAACTTTACTTTAGGACAGCATTCACACAGTATGAATTGAACAAACTTCAGAATCTGTGAAGTGCAAGATGCAAACTATCAGACTTGACAGAAACTTCTTTTTATCACAAACCTGACAAAAATGTATCAAGTAAAAAATGTTTAACTTGTTATTTTCTACCTTATTATTACACTACAGTGGCCTTTTTATTTTTTTATTTTTCCAGAATTCGATTATTACAAACCCTGAACTGAAGCTTTTTCACTGTAATATTATTAGATGTGATGATCTATATTAGTTTGGGTTTTGCTTTTTTTTTCTTTTTATCAGGAGCAGTCTAATTGGTCATTTTATGACAGTAGTTACATTAGTATCATTCTTAGTACCATAAATTATTTAGTTATGCATGAATACACTTAACTTTTTCCTCTTGTTGGTAGGGTTGTACCCAGTTAATCCAAACTCAGGATTGCATTGCACTAGCATCTCTTGTAAATACAGCTTTTTTTTCAGTCTTAAGAAAAGCAACAAAGGGAAAGCAAAGGCACTAGCAAAAGAAGCAACTTGCTCAAGGAGTTCTGAATTCCTATGAAACTAATTATGCTGATGGATCTTGGAGCCTTCAGCTCTTATTTTCTATAGAAATTCTCAGTCTCCCTGGGTTTTTTTTGTTGTGTTTTTGTTGGTTGGTTGGTTTTGTTTGTTCGGGTTTTGATAGGGAGGTTGCTTTGTTCTATAATTAACATCATTGTCTTTTCCCAGCATGTAGAAATAATTCCAGCAGTTTGAATTCTGGACAGGTCAACTAATCTCCTGTTGGTTTTAATTTCTGTTTTTAATGCAGATAGGACTTTTGCTTTGTTCTCTGGATTCTTTGATAACCTTTTCTGTCTTCAAAAAATCCAGCATCCATACTCTTTAAGTTTATGAATTTTTAAATATTAGTAACTTTTTGCAGATTCAATGTTTTCTGTTTTGGCTTAATCAGTACTCCTTTTATTTTATTTCATCATGGGAATAAATACAGTGGTCTGCTGATACGTATATTGTACTTAAACCCTTACCCTTGTTAGTACTGGATAGGGGGGTAGTACTTACTAACCCTTACTGGTTAATAAGGGATAGATGATGTTTTGGATGTAAAGTGACCCTTTTAGTGTTTTTAGATTAATATTTAAATTCTGTTATTGCTAAAGAAAAGTCCTGTCGTCATTTCTTCATTTCACAATTTCAAGTAACACTTGGTTAGAAATACTGTAGTCCCAGTATGCATATACATATATGTGTGTTTGTTTACATATATGATATGTATATATATGTCTTGTTACACTTATAGCAGAGTTTTGTCTTGTCTGCTGATCTTGGTATTGTGTTCCCATATGCCATTTATGAAACAGCCAAAACGACAACTATCAGAAAAGCTTCCATCAAATTACACATTGATTCACCTTATGGAAGAAATACAGAAGAGTCGATGTGGCTTTTAATTGAGGGAGTGTTCTAAGAGATGCATTTTGCAGTTGAAATGTGGAGCAGTTCCGTCAAAATCTCTGTATGCCAACATGGTCACCTGCAATAAACCTCTAAAACTTCTAAATACAATGCATGCAATTCCTGCACTAGCATTGTTAATTATTTTAGTAAATTGCTTGGAAAAGTTTCTTTTTGAAACAGAAAATCCAAGTTTTCAATGCAAAGCTCTGCTGCGGGCAAATTCAGAACCCATGACATAAAAGTTCACATGAAATTTAATTACCAATTAATATTTATATTACTAGGTTGTGTTTTTTTCCCAGTTTCAGAATCCAGCCTGACATAGATTTCATTTTCAAATTCTCCTTTGTATTGCTTAAATAAATTTTCATCATTCAGGCCACTAAAAAATCTTTATCTATCATTTCTTCACTTCAAATCTGATTGAACGTGATTGTATATCAGTGGAAATACAAGACAGGACACATAAATGCAAGTAATTGGTTTTCTGACATTATTCTTCAGATTTTGTTATTTTCAGAGATGCAAAATTCATATAAGAGCAGAGGTAGAATTATCAGATGGTGGATTGATGTTTAAGGAAACAAGAGAAAAAGGTAGATAAAAAGTGAAATGATCCCATGTTAAGATTCCTACTGTTCTGAAACTGTGTAGTGCACACTTTATTTCAAGTGTAATTTTTTTTCTTCAGAATCAACTTAATTAAATAGGCATTTCCTGCAGGGCTGCATATGCTTTGAAAGCTGTGCATGCATGATACTTTGGGCTGCTCTCACACTTCCAGAACATCTTATTTTCTTTTTCTCTCATGTAAAAGTTTCCTAAATCCTGAATCATCTGCTTGAGCTGTGATGGTTACAAGTTATTGTAGTAATAATCAAGAGGATAATTCACTGAAGTACCAGTATCAAACCCTTTGCAGGTAACACTTCCTTTTTCCTACCTTCACTCCCAAGTCCCTAGCTGGGATTGGCTCGGGCAGAGAGGGAGAGTGGTGTACACTTTTTTGCCAATACTAGGAATTCTCTACATGTTTAAGTAATACATATGTGAAAATTCATCCCTTCAGCACTTCTAAGAAACTTGTTACTTTCCTGTGGCTGTAGAAGGAGGAAGCAAAGAATATTGATTTCTTACTGATTGGATTGGACTAAGGTTTGGATTTAAATTTGTAGTGTTTGATATTAGAGCTTAAGCTCAGTTGATGAAGATATGTCTGTCCTATGTGGGGGGTAAAACAGAATTGTGGATTTCAGCAGTAATCATTCAAAATAGTTATGTGGCAAAAAACTTAGAGCAGGAATAAAGGAATTGAACATTACTTAACTTGTAATGAATATCAGTGCTGTAGATGAAACAGCTTTGGAAGACCTCTATATTTTTTGTTGGAAATATTCAACATCCGATCTGCATTCAGAAATGGAACCACAATTATCATGACAGGATGAGATGATTTTTTTTTTTTCCAGATTAGAAAGAAATGCTGTTAGAAAGAAAGTCTGTCAGAAATCATACCATAATAATTAAATGTGTTCTAGCTTATAATCATCCTTTCATGGCACTGAAATAGTTTTGCTTTGTCTGCTTTCTTAAAAACTTGATTCCATTGCTGAGATGCTAGAGTTGAAGGGAAACTATAAGAACTCATCTTTTTGTTTTTTATTTTCATAGTGGCTTTTTGGGAAGTAATCTCCTTTTCTATGTGGGTACTTAAAATCCACACACAAAAAGAAAAAACATCTTTTAAATAGTTACTCAGAAGCATGCAGACGAAGGTTTAAGGGAGGCGGAGGAAAAGAAAAGCCTTTCATGCAATCACCTCTTCAAATATTATACAAAGAAATGTGACTCATCAGTAATGGACCCAGTCCTGCTCATCTGAAAAGAAATAGCTTGCATTCAGTTGAGATTTTTTTTTTCTTTGTTTAACAGCATGGAGACTGTGTGTTTACAAGGCCAACATTCTTAGGAATAGTTGAGTTTC
This sequence comes from Stercorarius parasiticus, assembly GCA_013396915.1. Classification (NCBI taxonomy): domain Eukaryota; kingdom Metazoa; phylum Chordata; class Aves; order Charadriiformes; family Stercorariidae; genus Stercorarius; species Stercorarius parasiticus. The sequence continues at coordinate 571,891 of VWZL01003634.1, forward strand.
TTAGTCCAGCTTTCAGTTACTGGCCTTTATAAAGGTGATCCTCATTCCTCTCATCTTCTTTTCTTTAAGGTGAAGTCACGTACATCTCTGGCTACTATGGCTGTCTCTCAACAGCAGTACCTGGAAGCATTTCCCTGACACAGGTGCATTGCACTTTGCATCCCTCTTCCATGTAAGGGAGGATCGTAAATGTGCATCATTCTCTCACAGTCCCTTCCCCTCCAGATCCTGATACCACATGAAGGATGTGATGATTTGGCTGGAAGGAAGCATCACGTGTCTCAGGCAGGTTTGCCCCCCTGGGAGTTAGGGGACCAAGGCTGGGGAATGTCCCACAGCATACACTTTTCCTTGAAATCAAGGTGTAGTGGTTGGCTTTGGGGTTTCTTGGGTGTGGCTTTTGGTTTTGCTTTTTCTGGTGGGTGTAGACAAATCCAGAAAGTTTTGACAGTTGTTGCCTGAAGCTTAAGCTCTAATAAGAAGCACAAGGAAAATACCTTTATGTCTCTGGCACAAACAATGTGGTGTGCTCAGAACAAACTTACCTGCCAAAACAGCAGGGAGCATGTTGATGTTTCTGGGTGTTGCCTCTCACGTATTAGCAATAGCTGTGGAAAGGTGGACAGTCTTAAAATATTTCACAAAGTATCTAGCTACAAAGTGACATTCTCACAGGACGAGTAAATACTAAAATATCATGGAAATGATGCATTCAAAACCTCATGTGCTGTGAATAGGAGATCCAGAATTTTATGCTTTGATTTAAGGAATTGGAGCATCCCACCCTACACTGTCAAAGGACAAGAAGTATCGGTGGTTTGGGATATGGTGCTGCACTTTGGATCTCATCTGGAAACATCTTCTTTCTTAATTTGTGCGGCTGGACTTCATAATTAAACTGTTAAGATCTTCCTCTGAGTTTGACAGGACTTAATAAAAAGCTGTTAGTTTGTTTATTGGTATTTTCACCAAAATAACTAATTCTGAGCTCTTGTGTAGTTAATTCAAGAGTTACGGCTTTAAATCTTAAGCATGACCATTGTTTTCCAGAAGAGGATAAAGCAAACTTCTAGTACATAAAAATTCTTTATAGGTATCTTTGTATTCTCTTATTAAAAAAAAAAAAAAAAGGCAATTTATTGGTTTTGCAAGGAAGTAAAAGTCTTCAAGTCAAAATTAATTTACACCGCAATTTCTTAGTGAAAACTTTGCTTGTAGCCATCAAATGTCTCACCTCCCTTATACGTTTCATTATATGAATTATAGTTAGTTCAGAGGTACAGAAGAGTAAATTTACATAATAGGTTTTCTATATGATTTTTAATTATTATTTCTAAAGGGGTTTGGGATTCATGGATTAAAAAGTTTGTTAAAGGGCTAATACTGTTTTTTGTACTGTCTTATGGAAATAACTATTTTTAGTCAGTCATATTGCTACAACAGCGTGTTCTGCATTAACAAAAAAAGTTCAAAGCCTGTTAAAGTCAGTCTTTTTCATGGAATGAAGATGTTAAAAGCTAAAGCCAGAAGAAAATTAACAGCCCGGTTTAAGGTGCTAATGCCTTGCTCACCTGCTGCCCCGTTGCAGAGGCAGTTGCTGTCCTTTTTATCATTGTTCCCTGGAATTATATTTGCTCTCATGTAGCTAGCTTATGGCCACAGCTTCATAAGCTAGGGCATAGTTCTCTTTGATCCCTGCTTGACAAAAAAGGCAGAGTTCTGTGGTTTGAGTTAATATTCTGTGGATTATTTCTATTTTCATCTATGTAGACTCCTGCTTTTTTTTTTTTTTTTCTCTATTTCTACATACCATGCAATGTAAGATATGCCAACCAGCCTGGGAATGTGGAACGTTAGCTTTCTTCTCCCTCCTGGCCACCAGGCAGTGGTATGAGGATCCCTTTTACCTGTCATTCTGGTCTCCTGAGTTTTATACTGCTGGATGCCTGGCAGACTGGTTTCAACTGAGGGAAATACCCCATAATTTCATAGTTGTGCCATTCTTTGGGATTGTGGGAAAAGTGGGTTTATCTCCACATGCTGAAGAAAAGTAGAATTTCGGACTTGTACTTTTTGGCTAGATTATTAGAAGGTGATCACTACCTCATTTTCCAGCATCTTTTGGGTTGAACTTTATATGCTAGGTAAGCTCAGAGCATGGCTAGAAAATTAGGCACTTCAGGAGATATAGGTAAGGATTTCCAAGTTTCTGGATACCAAATGGGTTTGGGCGGAAAAGAGTAGCTGCCAGATCCACCAAAGAAGCATTCTATGAGGTATTGATGCAAGGGTAGATTTTTAAATGGGTAAAAAAGATTTCAGAAATCTACGATGCGTGGGGGGTCTTAAGTGCTTATACACACTGTAAGACCTTGAAGTTCCAAGGTGTTTCACTGCTGCTTCAGACTTGGCTGTGACTGCTCAGCTACTTTGTCATAACTGCAAGTTTTCAAATATGTACATGGGAATAATAAGAAGAAAAAGGAGGGGGGAGTCCCATTAAAAGCAAACTGGAAATCTGGCCCATAAAACGTCAGTTGGACACTGATTGTTCTTCCCCAACATATAGTTAAGTAAAACAGTTCCCTGCTGTCACCCCTCTATAACATTACGTTGTTTCCATTAATTTACTGTCTGGCACATGCTCCTTTCTCATTGTAGGTGTGATCCAGCATTGTGACATGGACAGCTGCTGGGTTGGCTCATGCAGGGCTGTGGGTGGTCTAGCATGGCTTCTAGTTAGACTAGCGATCCAGTCTTGTAATTTGTCACCTTCTGCTGGCAATTGTAGTGAGGAGGTGAAGAAATACTAGATAGACTTTAAAAAAAAAAAAAGTCCTCTTCATCTCGCTGGCAGCTCTTCTCGAACAGCTGAGGTGCACTCGCATCTCAGCGAGAGGCTGGGCTGCCGTTATTGCTCCCTGCTCTGTGGGAAGTAAGCCCAGGGCTTTAGTACCGTTAGCTTGGCACTGTTGCCAAAGAGTTTACTGAATCTCTAAACCTGAAGGAAGCTTACATCACTTTGCCTAATTATCTGTACCTCATATCAATTTGTATTTGGTCTACCTAAGTAAATAGTGTAACGGCATAATATGTTGTATTGCACAATAGCCTGTTTGTTTGGTTTTTTTTCTGTTTTGGTTTTGTCTTTTTAGCAGACTACCATATTTGCTGGTTTACCTGATTCTATTTGTCACACAAGCCCTAGGAGACAACACAGAACACAGTTTAACATCAGATGGGAGCACATACATTCCTAGTTCTGTTTGGATTAGGATGTTTCTTGAAGACTACAACCAATGTCAGCTTTCTGTTAATACAGTGGTCTAAACAGTGGGGAAAAAAAAAATTCTAAGTCATTAGCTATCAAGGCCCTGTTGTTATTCATATCTTTTAAACCATAAAAGTATGTATGATTGAATATAGAAACCTTAACATAGATGCTTCAAACTCTGGATAAAGGAACACTACCAAAATTACTTTTGGGCAACTTTTGTCTGCTATCTGCTAGGTGAGGACTAGTTCTTGAGGGTAGCACCAATGGCATGGTGGAAATAGAATTTTTTTTTTTAATTTTTTTTTTTGGTATTTACAACTGGTACTCCTGATGTATGACTTGTGGACATCGCTGACAGGAGCCTGGAAGCAGTACTTGCCTTCTCTGAGAGAAATGAAAGAAATAAAAACCTTTTTTATGTTATGTTATTTTGTGTAGTGTCATGAGAGTACGAATATGCTTTTGGCTAGACCACTTGATTATATGGCTGTGGGTAAGAGATCTAGTTCAACTGTCCCTTGCTGCCAGAGATAAAAATTGTGCTCATTTCTGGAGAGCTGGTTATCAATTTGACTACAAGAGTAGCCTTACAGTATTTTGGTTTTTTTCCTACTAAATTCTCTTCTTTTTTAATTTATACCTCTTCATAAATATGTCTATAAAAACAGCTGCTTAATAGATGTGGTTTTAATGTAATGTAAGATTACAGTTTAATATAACAATTTACTGTAATGAAGTAAATATCAAGTACTAAATAGAAAGCAGTTTCAAACATGTTCAGAAATGGCTGGATATTACTTTGCCAGAATGCCTTGCAATAGAAAGTTGGTCTTTTAACTGAACTAAATATTTTTTTTTAAAGTGACTATTTCCCACTGGAAAAATTTTGAAAAAACAGATACAGAATTTTTTTCTGGTGCTTCTCTCCCTTTCCTTCTCCTGCCCCCACCAGTCGAAAGGAAACTGAGAAATTACTATCAAGTATCTCTTGTGAATTAGTTCAGATGCCTCACATCCCGCACACTTATACCTAAAGGCTGAGTTGTCAATGTAGATTGGTTCCCATGACATGCTGCAGTGATCCCATAAGATCAGAGGGTTTTTTCAGTGTTTTAACAAGGATGAAAAAGCTGAAGAACAGTTTTTGTTAGGGGCCATGGGACTGTTTCTTAACTAAACATGCTAGAAGTAAGAGGCATTAGTTGCACTGTGTACTGCAAAGCCTTTTACAATTCTCAGAATATCAGTGTTAAAATTGGGTAATATCTCGTTATGTGCCACAGATTTTTTCTGTGGTCAGAGAGCGCTTGTCTTCCTGATTCTTGACTGCAGGCCAGATCTAAAGAATTTCTGTTGGAAATTTTAAGTTTTGCTCCCAAATCCACAGTGTTAAGAATCAACAAAGTGTCGTGAAGGTTGGCCAAAATGTAAAATGGCAATAATCTTGTTTCAGAACAGAAGGAGCTTGGAAAAAGTAGTTTTTGTAGTTTGCTTGGTTACAGGTGAGCACAGGATATTTGATTGCCTTCCTGGGAGAGAGGGCTAGTGAGGAAAAGACAAAAAATAAAAGAATTTAAATTGTGTTGAGTTTATTGACACTTAAGTTTTGAGAAGTTAGTTCTGCACTTAGACTCGTCAAGCAAAAGTAGTTTTTCCTTCTCCTCTCTGTGATTCATAGCTTGGAAAACATATCTGACTTTGAAACAACTGATGTGTTTTCTTACTATTCCTGCTATGGTGCCAAAGTCAGTTCTCTCAGAATATCTGATCAAGAGGCTCCCTGAATACTACTGTTCATCCTTAAATTAGAAAAAGAAGTGTAATATCAAAAAAGAATTGTATAACTTAGAATAAAAATCCCAAATTCTTAATAAGTGACTGAAGGAGGATAGAGAGGAACAAAGTAAAACGTTTGGTAGAAATATAAACACATGCTCACTCTTTATTGCATTGATATAAAGTATCTCACCCTTTTTAACTTCCCCATAACTCTTGTACTACTGAAATGCCACAAACCATTTATTTTTAACTTTTCTGATGATCAGAGAAAATAAGCAGACTGAGAAAGAGCTGTTTGTCAAAGCATGTCATAATTATTTTGGTAACTTGCATACCAGGTGTCAGCTTTTTACTTTTCTAAGGAAGTTCAACAATTGTACAGCAGCTTTTAATTTTTTAATTTAATTTTTAATTTTTAAAACTATTTTAAAGTGAAGAGAATTGGGGAGGGGGGGAGCCTAGCAACTGGTCATAATGAGATGTTTGTGTTAATTTGCAAGCTAGTTGATAAAAATACCACTGTATTTTGGGGCAATGCAAGGATGCTTCTCAATATAGAAGTTTTCACAGTAATTTTACTCCTGGAAATTACAGAATACACAGAATTCCGGAACACAAAAATGTGCATCTGTATTATGATACTGGCAGCTGAAATAGCAGTCCCTAAACTCTGTTAAGAATATATAATGCTGGAATTTTTGAAGGAAAAAAGCAATCACTATTTATATTTGTGCCATATAACATTAAGGACTAAAATTTCTAACTGAAACAAATCAATTTCCTGTTTAAAATTAATTAATTCCCACCAATCTGCACCTCCTTTGTACTGTTCTTGAACTAAAAAGCACTATAAAATATAATATGTTCAAAGCATTAGGTTCAGATCTGGAAGATCTTGCTACTGCTAAGGAATGCTTAGGTGCGGTGTGGCTTTTTTTAAATTTTTCAAATGACATTTAAAATTTGTCGAAAGTGTGAAACAGACTATTTTAATGAGAAGATACAGATTGCACAAGAAAGATTTATGTAGGAAGGTTCTGCTCCTATTCCACATTTTATTCTTAGTAAAAATAAGACAAAATCTCCTAGCAATAACTTTAAAATTTAAAGAGAGAAAAGAGAGCACTCTCAATTTTTTGGTGTTTTTTTTTTTTCCTTTAATGCTTGTTTTACTTAGAAGGAAGTACAGCTCAATGTGAGAGGTGAAAATATAGAAGGCCTTATAAAGTGTCATGTCCTGTGAACCCATGCTAGTAAAGTACATAATTTATGTGTTATTTCTGGAAGTATCTGGAAGTTATTGAGTCAACAGATGAAACGTTTTATATTGCAGGTGCATATGTGAAACAGCAGTTACAGTGACTCATTGCTGGGAATAAGTTAAAACTATAAATCAAAGAAGAGCACAAGGTGCAAGCAGTTGTACATTCAGGAGGAGAGTGAAGCCTCCAACCGTTCATTCAGCAACTTCTTGCCACTTGGATACCACCTCTCATTTATTTCTCTTTGTGGTGAGTAACCGTGCACTGGTGTGCCAGCATTATCACCTGAATAGCATCCAGAAGCAGAAATATAGCCCTGACATTTCTGGTCACAACTGAGTGAGGTGGCAAAATGTTGGAAGTTAGAACGGACGTATGGCAATATTGGAAGTATCAGACCACCAGGAATACTAGTCAAACACAAGATTTTTCTGTTGCAAAAAATACCAATTCAGATTGCACTACAGCTAATGAAAGCAAAATTTCCATTCTACTAAAGCCAACAGCATCTTCCTGAAAACTGAAGAAGCACGCTAAAACAAAACCAATCTTTAAAATGACATTGCTTAGAGCTAATATGTAGTAAGAGGGTTTTGTTGATGTTTGAGCAAAAGGAGAGAATAAAATTAGAATTGAATGAGAGGAGCAGGAAGTTAGAAAACAATCCTTGACTCTACAAAAACGAAGCAGAATATTTGCTTCCAGTTTTACAATGTAGGGAGAAAACTGATGTGGATTATTTTGCTGTATATTTTTGCATCACATTGCTCCTGATGCAGTTTATTGCATCTGAAAAGAGACAAATTCTTCTAGTGGGGAAAAAAGGGGGGTGGCGGGGGGGCGGAAGAGAAGGGAAATTACTACTGTTCTAGTATGAACCTAATATGTTTTCCCTTCAGATATTTGGAAGATTAAAGCTTTTTTTCCCCCCACCTTTTTTTTTTTTTTTTCTTCCCACAGATCTATGTAAGAGTTTATGTGGAACAGGCTTACCAAGTCCAAAATCTAGGTCTCCAAAGCATTTGTTCAGTTACTGTCAAATTTTGGAAGCACCTAAATGTCATATTCTCTGAAGTTATTAAGACTAAATATCTCTGGGTGCCCCACAGAAGCTGGTGAGCATATCAACATTTAACTTGTTGCTGTGACAAGAAATTGCACTGAGGCTTTATACTCGGGTATTTTGATAAATTGAATTTGTGCCCATTTTAAGGCCTTCTTACCATGTTAGGGAACAAATGAAAATCAGGATTTAGAGTTTGTTGTTGTGAGATATCAGTAACTTTAAAAAAAAAAGTTTCAGCTTCTCCACAAAAAGGGGAAAAATAGTTCGTGTTATATAAAAGATTAAATGTTGAAACTTAAATTCCTTAGTAGACCAGGGGGATTCAAAATAATTCTCAGCAAAAAATGCTCCTGCTGATACAATTAATCTCGTTTCATCTGATTTCCTTTTAGTCTGTAGTGAGCTTCATTATTTCAATAGATTGATTTATTTTTTTAAATTTTTTTAGGTCTTGTTTATGTTATGCACCACAGGAACTATGGCAAAAGTTCTATTAGCCAGTGCAGACTGGAAATAAGATTTATTCTAGATTATGCAGGTACTGCAGCAGCGTGACATTAATAACCCAACTCATTCAGAGCATGCCTTGAACTCCAGTCTGTGTTTTTGGAGTAAGGTAAGGTTTGCTCAGCTGCAAGAGATGACCTGTTATTGTTTCATTCACTAGACACCCTTTCAGAAATGTTAAAAAATACTTAAAAGCGGGAAGATGGGAAATACCAGTGCTTGCTGAAAATGAAAGGAAAGCAATTCCAGCTATATTGGCCTATTTACAATAACCAATTCAGTAAAGGTCATTGAGCTTGAAGTTTGAAGAACTCAAACCTTTCAGAAAGCCTGTGGTGAGGATCGTTTGAAATCCAGTAACATGCAGTATCATGGCTGTGCTTTTTGAAAAGTAGTCTCGTAAATAAAAACAGAAAATGAATGAGAGAGGGGGTTTTGTTTTGTTTTTCTTCCATAAAGTACTCTTTCCCTTTCTGTCAGCAGAATCATTTTTCTTTAATAATAAGTTAAAGTTACAGATCTTGGAACCTAAATTATTCTCATTACCCTGCATTTTGACAGTTGTCAGAAGTTTCTATGCAACATATTACGACATAGCTCATACAGAAACATCTATAGAAAATGAGAGAAGCTCTTTTATTGGAGCCATCTTAGTTGGGCATACTTACAATTTCAGTTATTTTAAAAAGTGTTTTAAATATAATTAAATGTTAAATATAGTTAAATGTACATCATTCCACTCAAGACTTATTTGGGATCTTATGTGCTTATTTTTCTTCTCATTTTTCTATGGTTTGAAAAACAGAATGTCAGTATGCACCATTTCATTAATTGATAAATCCATGTGTTAGGGCAATTTTGTAGCTATCTACTGTGTTTGTTAAGCTAGTTATTGAAACTATGCTTAGGGCTGACTGATGGTTAACAAGCGTAACTCACACCAGTCTTCAAGGTTTGGAAGTTTTTCATTCTACGTTGTCACAGAGGGCAACACAGAGAATATTTCTGAGGTTTTATCATACAAAGTTCCAAGTGCCGCCCTGTGGTATAGAACAATATGGTTCAAATCTCTGATTTAGAGTAAAGTTTTTCATCCTAGATTACCTCACATCAGACGGTCTCTAAGAGTAAGGGATCTAAACCTTATCTCCATTTCATGCACATTTCAGGTTGAATAATCCAGTTATAAACAGTATGTGATGTTGTGTTATGAAAGGCGTTTCATGTTTCTTATGAAGTTTTCCATACATTATCTGAACTTTCATCCTCAGAATGCTAATGTATTGGATTAGTCAACAATGGATTAGAGAGATCAACATGAAAGTTACTTTGCTATCTAGATAGGAAAATAGAATTTGTTAGCACTGAAGCACAAACATTGACAAGAATCATGAAAGCTGCATTTTTATACAGTATTGGGTTAGTATGTAATTATAGTTAGTATAGTAAGTATAGTTTTGCAGGTTAAAAAGAGCTCTTCATATATGATTATTTTCAAGACAAGTAAGCAGGATAAAGATGAATGAGGTCCATTTGAAAGATGAAGGAATCTCAAATCTTCATCTTGTGGAAAAATGGAATTACAAATATTATGGAACTACACCAACACAGGGGAATTTTCAAAGCATTTTCCTCTAGCAAACATGGTATTGATGCCCTACAAAACTAAATGGGGGACTCGTGCTTCCAGATATAACCCTTCAGCTCTGTTAGACTTAAGAGGAAGCTAAGGATTTGATATTTTTAGAAAACCAAAACCCATTGTAGAATATTGTAATGCCCATTAGATTTAAGGTGCAACTACAGTAATCATTTATAGTTTTCTTCCACCACATGTTTTCCCTGCTTCATTTCAGTAGTGGTCATTCATAGCCTCTTATTACTCTGAAATGGAAAAAGAAATCTACTAGAGCTAATTACATCCCTCTTAGTTATTTATACAACATAGTTTTCTAACTAGAGTGGAAAAAATGGGGCTACAACTTCTGTTATTAGAAGATGCATTGAAATGTGTTCATAAAGTAGGGGAAGACCGTGAAAAAGAAAAGGTAAAAGCTTCCCAAAGCTAAGATGCATTTTGTCTCTCATAAGTATTTATGGATGACTTCTAAGTTCCCTTATATATTCATATGCTGTCAGGTATGCTTCAAAAGAAAAGAAGTAGAGTTCCAAGTTTCCTTAAGATATATTTCTTTGTTTCCCTTAAAACCAAGAACAACTGTGTTGCCAACCTAATTTCTGTTGTGAAATTGCTTCTGTGATATATAAGAAATTAAAGAAGCATTTTACAGTCCAGGGAATTTCACTGTTTCTTCCGTGGCATGCTGCATTAAAAAAAAATAAAAGGAGAAAACAGTGCACTTACTTTTCCTCTCAAAGCTATTGCATTGAGAATTATTTATGCAGGCCTTATGGACTTTTAATAGCTGTGCTATTGCATATGCATGAAAGTTCTCCATCGTTCTGCACTAAACTAGATACCTACACTTTAAATATTAGCTTATTGATAAGCCTAAAATGAATCAGTTTTAATATGGAAAAAATATCAGAACACTCTATAATTACCTCTTTCCACTAATCAATTTAATAGTGTTGGTATTTTATTGTATTTAAACAAATATTCTATTCCGTTATATGTGATAACAAAGGAGATATAACCAGTGGTCATTCACATAAATTCTAAACATGACAGGGCATTCTTAAGTTGTATTTTCAAAAGGTTTTTATTTTCTGAATTCATCTATGTAGTACTGGCAACAAGTGTGTAAATTTATAGTGTTGAGGCTACTGAAACATTATTTCTCTAGAACATACAGCTTCATGCATATGTCTAATCTTTTTCCAACATAATTATGTTTAAAATAGTGTGGGTGACTAACCATGCCTATACATGCTCCTGATAATGTAGTTGATGTCAAATGAGGCAAGACTCTGTGCTGGGGAGACCAGCCAGGTCTCATTCAGAATGGTGGCATGTCATCTTTCCTGAAGACACATTAGTATCTGTATGTCCTAGAATTCAGGGACATTATCTTGATTGCAACTCTTGGTTTTACTCGCGGGCTTCCCACTCTGTATCTCACAGATGCAATACCAGTGGAAAAGAGCAAAGGAAAGGTCTGGGAGTAGGTTAATGGGAGGGCTGAAGAGTACAGAGGTCCAAACACATACAAAACTAGGTGCAATGAATTCGTTCAGAGCCTTTAAGTATTGTTTGTGGCTCAGTTCCAGTTCTATAGATGTTATATCAATGTGAAGGAAAAGTATTAACAAGGCAGATGATATCTTAATGGTTTTGCATTGAAGACTATTGAGCAGTCACTCCATTGTTTCAAAGGATAGAAAAGATTTTGATCTTACTGACAAAGGTTCCTCCTACAGAAGTTAGTAAGAACACTTATTTGCAGACATTCTTTAAATGTCTGTCAAAACATGTTCCTATGTAAGTCTACTTTTAGTGTTCTGGTTTTCTTCTTTATGCATTAGTCAATACCAGGAGAAAGACAAACTTCATATAAGAGTATTCGCCCTTTTTTTTTTTTCAATGGGAGGGAATTGGGTAGTTGTGAGTTAGCCTGTTTAATTTCATCTAGTTAACTTTGTAGGTAGAATTTTGTAGTAGAATTTTGTACTTTGACTCAGGTGTCCTCTGTGACTTTTGAAAAAATTGTTCCTATTTCCAAAAATTGTGAAGCATCTATATTTGATCTATTTTGTTTTAAAGAAATTAATAAGGACGACAGATATCCAGGTTCAGTGCCTGGTTTTACTGAGTTGCCCTGTAGTCTTTGCTTAAATTGGACTTCCACTAATTATGTCAAAAAAAACCCCAGTGGTTTCTTAGTTGTCAGTGGTTGAATCCATGTGGATAAGCATTATGGTGAAGAGAGAACTGCCTGGTAATGGCAGCGGGTTTTGAAATGCTTTGTTTACAACTATGGAGTCCTATTCATTTTGAGTTAAATTTTTGAGAGAAAGCTGAAGGATATTTTGTTTATTAATTCATATATACCTACTATATGCCCATAGGCACAGCTGCAACAGATACCTCTGGTCAAAAGAATTTAATCTACATGTGCATTTATATGAACAGAACATATCAAAGTATTGAATTTGCTGTGAGATATGATCCTTCTGTGCATGAAAATATTTTATTTCCTAACTAGTCATGCTGCAGGCTCTGAAATGAAAGTTGTTTTTGTCTAAAGAAAAAGGCCAGTGGATTTATCATCTTTGGTCTTCTTTAAGATTTAATCTAGATTCTGTTTCAATCTATATTTAGTCTAAATCTAAAGGAAAAATGAACACAGATTTATAAATTAATCTGAAAAAAATGGGTACTAATTATTGTCAAGTGTCTTTTTTTTGCATTTCAGGTGTCAAGTTTTTCCTTATATCTTATAAATAATATAAATAATTTTGTACCCTTTGTAGTTATCACAGTGGTTTACTTTTTTACCCTGTGTTAATAATGAACATCTTTTTGGTCATAGCCATAGTAAGTATGTAAACTAAAATATTTTTCTCTTACTACAGCTGTTTTCCCTATGTATGCTTGAAGCACAGTAGCAGTGGAATATAAAGGAGACATAATGCTTATTGTCCATTAGCCACCTTTCATATAGTACTAAATTGAGTTTCAAATGAGGGAAACGGCTTGTGAGTAATTTCCTGGCAAAATCTCATCTTTCTGCCTATATTTCTGAAATTCCTACCTTATTGAAATGTAACTTTTTTACAAAAAGACAAAGAAAACACTGCTGTAGAAAGGAGAAAAATAAGTGTGTTAGGAAATAAATATTAATGCTGACCTAATGAAAAGTGCATACGAACAAAAAAAAATTGGTAGGACATTCTAGTATATATTTCCTTGTATTCCTCATACCATTCACTGCTGAATCTTTTTCTGTTTTGATTTCATGCAATAGCTTTTATAAATGAAAATGCCCAGTCTAACCATTTCTGTTTCATCAAGTTAGACTGTTAGAATACTATTAGAAGAAGGGAGTAATGATGCATAAAAAGATTGAATTGGTAGTGCAATAGTAATATTTTTTCGGATACAGGGCAACTACAAAATGGGGAAAAGATTTTGCTTCTATTATTAAATGCTTGCTGAGTCAGTGAGTGCTTCAGAGAAGAGTAGAAAACTTCAGTCATCCACTTCAATATTATTTGAGTACACAGAAGTGCTATAAGAGCTGCTGGAGACCCTGGGTTTCAGACCACAATTGCACCCCTTCACAACAGCTTTCAATTAAAATGGTAGATGTTTGTGTCTTTTCCCACCCACCCCCTGAGCCCAGTACAGCGAATGGAAGCCTGTTCCTAAACCTGACTTTTTGATGGTTAGAAATCTTTTAATAGGCAGTTTGCATCCACTCTTTCTTGTTCCAGTGTTGTTCTCTATAGTTACTGTTCGTGCTCTGAATCTGTTTATGGAGAACTTTCATAGCTCTTTTCTCGACCTTTATCTTGCTCTCTCGATGTCTGTTTGATAAATCTGCTACCTATCGTATTCAGGATTATTCTACAGTCTGTCTCTGGCAAGTCAGTCTCCTACAACGATGTGATTCTTCATAGTATCAATTTTTGTAATAGAATTATATAGATCTCTAATATATCCAGCATATCTAACATATCTATGCAGGGTACAGGCAGGAGGGAAATGGACTCCACTAAACTTCCTTTACTACCTTTGCCAATTTTCTTTATTTAAATTTCCTTCCTGAGACCGATTCTTTTTTTACTATTTAGTTGATCGCCAACAAAAGGTTGGATGTTTTGTGTCTTCACAATGCAGAAGATATGTTTTCTTATTGCCATTTTTTGCCTTTATCAGGTGGCAGCATCTTTTAATTTCAATCCATGTCATATTAAAATGAGTAATATCACTACCATGGATAGATACTGTAGAAAATCAGATACTACTGAGTGGGTGAAAAATGTCTAGAAAGAAAAAAGTCATATGCTGGATAGAAAACTTGCTATCTAAATACCATATTGAAAACATGGTATGGAATTTTGTCGTAGATGTCCTTCTAATGTTGCTATAGGCCTCTTGTTTCTGGATGAACCTGATAAGGAACGCTGAGAGAATTGAAAATGGGCAAGACAATAAAAAAATCAGATCTTTAAGAACTGATATCTTTTTAGCTAAATATGAACATTTGTTAATTAGCAATTTTCATCAGTTTAAAAGTATATGTTGAGTCCTGTATTAGGGAGTAATTGGGGTAGAGGAATGACAGCTGTATTTTTTTTAAGGACTACCACATAAAAGTGTGTAATATTTCTGTAGTGACGTAAATGTAATTCTCCTTAAGTAAGCTGATTCATAGCAATCTAAGAATACAAAGGCCAATGCAAAGGCGTCAAAGCAGCTGCTTTAGGTTTTATCAGGAAAGGAGCCAGCCTGGAGAATCAGTTATAATAGGTTCCCTCATGGACCCCAATTATCAAGCCAATGAGGCAGAGAGAGAAGGTTTTTGCTATTTGTCTTTTTAACAGACTTTAGAATAGAAAGTGTTAGTGCTATGGGAAATATACTGTGGGGTTTTTGTCATGCTGTACTGCTCCACGGGAGAATGAAATTTGATGGATGAGGAAGGAATTGATTTTGTGCAACTTAAGATGATATGATTGTTTGTTGCTATTGAAAATTCAGTGCTCTGTCAGAACCACCAGAGAATGTAGCTTGCGATTTGAGACAGTTCCTCCTCCCACACTTACCTTAACCACTTGGCTAACAACTGCAGTTTCACTTCTCATTCTTAACTGGTGAGAAATAGATCTTAATTTCTGAACTAAACAAAATTTCATAGGTGGTATTTTTATTGTTGACGGTAGGTATAATTACTTAGAAATGTTTTCAGATGCTTTAAGGTGGTGACTTTTAGACCACTTTCAGAGAAAATGCAAATAATTTCATGAAAACACAATGAATATTTTTACCAGAGCTCTGTAACATCAAACAGAAGGTCATTTAAACCTATATAGCCCGGAAGATGAGAATAAGATGTGAAACAGTTTTTAAGTGGACATATCAAATGTGTGCTACTTTAATGACAAGTACACATGATACAATACAAGGAGAGAGTTCTTTTATCACTATGAATGTCTCTTCATTATTACAGACAAGCATTTCTTCATGACGGGGGAGGGGGGGAACTTCAGTTTTGCCTGCTCATTTGTCCTAGGCCCTCACACAGGGCTGCTAGTTATCTATGTGTTAGAAAACCTTCCATGGGAAACTGATACAGTAGCAAAGATCCAAATTGTTTTCATGCATTTTCTTGCCTGTCTCCCTTTTCAAATGCATAACTATTTGCATTTGAAGTTTTGTTTTGTCTTTTGTTTTAAGAGATACTAATGACTTGGGGATAATATAAAATCACAGTAAAAAAAAAAATCAGAAAAAATGATTCAGCTTAAAAGAAAAAATATATCACATAAAGAAGGTTGTAAAGTAGCTAGTTACAGAAACATACAATATAGTTATTGCCAGGAAAGCATTCTTTTTTTAGTGTTTTTAGAACAAGGTAACTTAAATCTCTTAATATCTGCTCCATCTTCAGCTTTTTAATTATTCGTATAATTTACAATCTATAAACGTAGTTTGCAGATGACTTTAGTTGCATTCTGTTTCTATCTCTGTGCTGTAATGCATATTGCTATTGCTGTTATTAATAACTCTTAATAATAAATTCCTATAAGCATTGCTGTTTAGGCAGGGTAAGGAAAGGACTCTGAAAATTATGTCATCCTATATAATTAAATATTTTTATCATGCGAGTAGAAAAATAATTGTAAAGCAAGAAAACAAAAGGGGTAGGCACTCTACTTCGCGTCATGCGCCCCCATCCCCTGCAATGTTCCCTGGACAAAATTGAGGGTAATGACTACCCATGTGGTAATCTAATGTCAGACATTTTGTGCCAGCATGTCCGATTTTGATGAGGAAAATTTAAATTGTAGAGCAAATATATACTTATTTTGGTTCTGGAACCATGGTTTGCAGTATAACCGTCTCCATTATCTGCAAAGACAAAGTGCCAAATAAAGGCACAGAATGAATATAAACAGTGTAGCTTTCAGCTACAAAGATGAAGAAACTTATGCTTTTGATTCTTATGAGCCCATTTTCAGTGTGTCAGACTGTGTTTCTTACATTGGAATTCTGCACATGCATAGGAACTGAAATCTTTTTTTTTTCCTATTTAATTTGTTGTACTAGAAGAAGCTATTCTTCTACATGGGCACTGATTTCCCAAGAAGTGAAGGGTAAGGGTCCAAGATGTTGTTTTATCTTTGTATTAGGTGAGTTTATTTGGAGAAACCCTCTGCACTTTCAGCAAAAACTACTTGTCTCCTATAAATACATACTGTCTAGTGCCTAGAAAGAACATGGTCTGATTCAGTCCAGGATCTCTTTTTGGACTCAGGCTGCTGAAGAACTTCGTAACAAATCCAGCATACTTGTGAATGCCAAGGGTGTAATAGTCTACAGCCGACAGGCCATTAATTAAATGCAATATCATTTTGAATGCAAATAATCTTTTTTTTATCCTTGTAGTTCAATTAATGACTTCTGCAAAGATACCAAAATCACATAGTCCCAGTATATTTTTAATAGCTAATTAATAACAAAGCTACAATAATACCAGCTAAATAGTGAAAATACAAACCATCCATTTGTGGAACATTGTTCTTTTTATTTTCCTAAACTTCTATTATAATTCTTCGTGGAAGTAGGCTAAGAAGTTTGCAGGGTGATTTAGAGGAAGAGCTAAATGCTCTAAGATGTAGTTGTCAAGGAATGGTTACTCTTTGCTTTCCACTCTCATGTGAATGAGCCATTCTGAGATGCAAACAAGCTTAGGCAGATCAAAAAGCTGCTACATACATCTTTAAGATTGACTCTGTGGAAGAGTCAGCAGCTAGAAACAAGAATTCAGAGTCTGATGGCGTATTTCTTTAATCAGCATAAGGATTTAATTGATAAGTTTCCTGATACAGGATATACCTCTGATAATCCTTTGCCAACAAAACTGGCTGTGGCACTATGATCTTGCTGCTGGTGAGCACTGCATACAGATTGCTTAAACTAAATTGATCTTCCCTTCCGTGTTCTAGTATGTACTTCACAGAGATGGAAACAGGCAGATCTGCCTTTGCTAACTGTATCGTTGACTTTGTTAGCCATCTACCCAGAGTTCATTATATGATTATTACAAAGTAGAAGTGGAAAAAATAATCATAGTGTGAACAGTGTAAATACACGTCCTAATGAATATTCAAATTGAGTTGGGTTAGAACACACTTGTCATTAAACATGACTGTAAATGCCACTAAGTGATCTCAGAAAGAATTACTGCTTCTTCACATTAATATTTTGACCATGGGTAGTCCCTGAGGCAAGGAGCACTTTTTCTGAATGTGTCTGAGTGGTTCCACCCAGGATTGGAAAAAGTTTCGTAGTCCCTTCAGATCTTGAACTGATTAGAAACAGAATTATTTCATTAACTTTTTTCTTGGGCACATTCCTCATTGGATTACAGAGCTATGTAGTAAGAGCAAGGAAGGAAATGGGAAATATTAGAACCTCTGGATTTTCTGACACAACTATGACCAGCCTGCCTTTGTGCAGCAGATTCTCCTGAGCAAATTGTTTTCTGCTGTGGTGAGATGTCAGGCAGGTGGTCTAGCTTCCACCAATAGTTTCCTCACCTGCTGTAGAATAAGTTGATAGAGTTTTTCTGTGACAAGCAAGTAAACAGATGGCAATCATATATTTAGTTTCTTAAAACCACACTTAAATATTGGTGGTTTGTTTTGGGAGGTCAAAATCCTTATTGCAAATGATTGTCATCTATTGAATGTGATACTCCTTGCTAATGCATGGAAGATGGTATAAATTTTTGGTCCCTTTGGAAATTCTGCTTCAATTTAAAAAAATTTCCGTACTTCAAACATGACATTTTGTACAAGCTGAGGAAAAAAAAAAATTCATGGAAGGAAGATTATCAATTTGATCAATTTGATAAGTGATTTTTGAGTTCTGACAGCTATGCTTAACTCTGAGATGAATGCCAAATCTTATCCTAACCCAGTTCTATTTACGCCTCAGGATGTGAAAAACATTTCCACTTGTTACTGAGAATGTAACTTTATTCAGTGTTCAGAAGACTAATAAATCAGTGTTTGTAAGGGATGAAAAGGTGCTATCTGAAACTCAAGGGTTCTTATTGTCTTACCTTTTACAGGTACGTACTGAAAAGTCAGGAAGGCTTACACTTATTTTTTTCACTAAATTGTTGTATCTAAATAACAAATTTTGCTGTAGTACTTTTCTCACTTGGTACCCCAGTGAAATAATTAAATTAAGAGTTTAGGGAAATGTTTAATACTGAGTGACTATATCCCTAGTTAATAAGCTTCCTAAAGCTTCGTAATTGCACATAAATCACCACGAAGTTGATGCTTTCAGAATTGACTATTACAATGTAACTCTAATATATCACTATAATATCAGTACGTTTCAAAATTATCCTGAAACATTCCCAAACAACGTTTCTGTCTCAGCTTCTTCCACTCTAAGTACTCCGATTTACTTTTCATACTGTTACTACCAGCAATAATGTCTTCAGTCTAAGAGAGAGAACTCCTTCAATCTATAAGTTGAAATTTAAATGAGATATTTAGCATATGATAACAAAAATCAAATAACTTTTAGAGTATTGTGAGATAAGACCATTACTTCTTTCTAGCCTTGTTTATATTTTAAAATATTCCAAGCAGTCAGGAGAGACCAAACTTACGTTGATGAATGATTCTGTTTTGCTCATGAGTTTTCTAGTTTAGCTTTTCATTTCCCTGGCATTTTGGGGTAGTAGAAAGGGAGGGATGAAATTAACATGCATTCTCCATTCTGCATGAAACTGTTGAGCCTGTGTAATTCTATGTTGTTACTGCTTGAGGAATTCTCCTGATGGGCATATTACACAGTCCCTCTTTTCCAATCTTTCTGAACAGTGGTTTGGGGTTTTGGATTTTCTTTTTGTTTGTTGTTTGGGTAGTTGTTGGTTTTATGTTTAGGGTTTTTTTTTCTTAATTCACTCCAAGGAGAAAGAGAAAAAGGAATTTTTGGGGAGAGTTGTTCTACCATGTTCTAAAGAGAATTGGTAAATTCTGTAGAAAACAGGAGGGTAGATGGTTCAGAAGGTCTCATCCAGTTCTTAGAAAAATATTCAGTGTTCTAGATCTGTGTCTCAGCAAGTACTTTAAAATACAGAAAATTTTATTTAATTTCAGGAAGTACTCTTCTTTTCTTTTTAATGGCAACCCCCTAAAATTTAAAAGCCCATAAAATCTGCAATTACACAGAAAATTTGGAAAAGAAAGTAGCGTAGTACTTCTAAATACTGCACTGGTAATTGGATATCAGATGGCATAGCTACTACTGATTATTGACTTCTCTGTTCTTCATCTACTCTAACTGCTTAAAGGATGACAGAAAATGTCACTGCTTTCCCTGAAGGTAATTGGAAAATCTAATTTGTCTTACAGTCTTTCAGTGAAACTGAAGATAATAAATTAGGAAGTATATTTTTCTAGTCTTCATGGACTCCTATGTGGACTCCAGCTGCTTGGAAAGCAGCTGTCAATGAAGGCAACATTTTAAACTGAGCAATGCATGTGCAAAATGGTAAAGGATGTTAGTTAAGTTTTACTTCAAATGTACTCCTGATACAGAGCTGTTTTGAAAAAAGTACAAACTATAACCTTATATGTATTAGGTGTGTTTCACAGATGTTGTAAGTCCTTTCTCCTTATTGAAGTACTTCCCTTACCCTGACCCCAATGAAATCCAAATTCCACAACAACCAGAAATTTAGTATATTTCTTCCAGTATAGCATTTCCCTGAGCATTCGTACCTAATTCAAAGTAGCGATCGTGAGATTTACGTATGTATGATGCCTTCTTAATGAAAGATCCTTAAAGTTTTTCATATAATATAGCAACATTTAAATTAATGACTGAAATACAGCCTTTTCTAGGAACTGTGACCATTGTCTGTCAGTAAAAATAAATACAATTGTTTTCCTTTTTGTACTAAAAAGTATAAATAGCTGGACTTTTAATGAGAGTTTCATGGCTTGAAATGTGATTCTCTTAGGGGTTGCAGAACCTCATAGCTTGTCAGAGGCAAGGCTCCCAAACTGGCGATGTGTCACCAGTTTGAGCCAACAGCAAAGCTGTGCACATATTCCTCATAGGCTAAGACACACACACAGCCACACACACACAGGACTGTGAAACAGGGAGTCCCTCACCCAGGAAAAATTAGAAATGCAGTTTAATGAGAAGGCAGGACAGACTGTGCTGATGAGGTGCAAGGCATGACCAGACAATTTATGGACCAGCGCTGTTTAACATGCACTGTAAGTGTGCAGTGAAATGCAAATAGGTAGTTGTTTGGTTTGGTTTTTTTTTTTTCTTGTAAAACCTCATAATTCACTAAGAGACATGCAAGAAGATTGTCATTCATGTAACTGGTTGTCCTGGTTTCAACTGGAACAGAGTTAGTTTTCTTCCTAGTAGTTGCAGTGTTTCAGATTTGGTATGAAAGGAATGTCAATAAGGCATATTGGTTTAGTTGTTGCCAGGTGATGTTTAGATTTTTCAAGGACTTTTTTTCACCTTTCTGTAGAAGCTGAGAAGGAGCCTATACAGAACGATGGAATGGACAATGGAATATCCCATACCACAGATGTCACGCTCAGTATATAAATGAGGGTTGGACAGGGGATGGGAATCTGTGATTACTGCTCGGGACAGTGCCAATTCACCAGGTGGGGAGAATGACTTGTGTCATTATGTTTCTTGTCATTATTATTATTTTCTCTTTCGGTTATTGTTTCTGTTAAACTGTCTTTATCTCAACCCACAAGGTCTTTTTCCTTTCCCTTTCCCCTCCTTTTCTCTCTCTTCTCCCTGCCCTACTCAGGGACAGGGGAGAACTTCATGAGTGGCTGCATGGTCCTGGCTGCCAGCTGGGGTTAAACTATGACACCAAATATAGATTAAGCAGAGGACAACTGAAAGCAAAGAAATGATGCAGTAATAAAAGACTTTTGTCAGACCTTTGGAAGAATACCAAGGCTGGAATCTGAAGGATAACGCATTACAGTGTTCTGCAGTATTTGTAAAGTGTGGGACTGAAGAAGCAAATAATTTGTGTGTGTGCAAAATTTGTATTTACCTTGCCCTGTTTGTTTTCTTTTTCTCATATTTATGATTCTGCAATTTCGGGATCTTTGTTCTACTTGGGGACCTTAACCTTGCCATTTTGTGTACAACAAATAACTCTGTCCTTGAGTATCTCCGTGCTGTCGAATCTCAAAGTACAGACTATGCAGATGCTATAATTATTTGAAAGGCCACTCATATCCTAGGATTTGGTTTTTACTTCCTCTACTGAATGAGAGTAATTTTTAATAACTGGTGAAGAAGCAAGAGAACTGTTTTTATTTCCTCCTAATGAAAAATATTTACTATTAGGATTATATTATTCATAATCCAAAATTCTTAAGAAGTTTATCACTTAGAAGCCTACTGAACACTAAAAAGTTTTCTGAAAATTTATTGCTTAAAAACAGATACCTGATTTAAAGGACAATTTTGCACTGATGCTTTCTACATTTTGTGCTATATATGCATATATTCTTTTTCAATATATAATCTAGTAAGTATGACCGTTCACACTGAGAAGTGTCCTCGTAATTAACATGTCATTCCTATAGTTGTAGCAGGGCTATGTTCTACTTCCATTTAAGAAGAAATACAGCAATTAGTGCTTAGTTAATTATTTAAATGTTGTCTGGCATATAGTATATGCAGAGGACAGCTGAAAGAAAACAGAGATAAGGGAATTCTAACATAAAAAAATGCCTTTTAACAGAGCTTTGGAAGAACGTCAATACTGGTATAAAAAGGGTAAGGGATTACAGTTTTCTGCAATATTAATGTTTGGTGCAGAAGAGCCTTGTACTGTGTCTGTGTGGGTGGGTACAGCTATCAAAGCATGCAATGTGATGAGGAATAAAAGTCAGGGAACAAGGAGTGAGAAGCTCTGGCCCATTCTGCTGCTTTTCCGGGCGAAAGAAGTTGTGGAGAGCTGAGTAAACAGGGGAAAGACTAGGGCATCCATGGGAGCTGGCTCGAAAGAAAAGCTGAGATGTGCTACTCCTTCTGTGTGAGGAGCCTAAAGAAAGTTGACAGTGAGATTCCTACAAAATGGGAAGGACACTGAACTCCACCAAGCCAACATTGAGGTTAATTAGGAGCTTAGAGGGAAAGCAACCCCTCCATCCCTGCTGTTGTCTGTGTTTCTATCCTGATAGGTTTCCACGCTATGTAGGTAGTTTTGGTATTTAATTGAGTTCTGTTAAAGCTCCCCAGTGAGTACTGTCTGGATCTGGTGGTGTGCTAACCTTTATTTGGACTGTGTGTGCTCTCTTCTGTAGAAGGGTTCCCAAGTTAGGACTTCCACAGTTTCTTCCTCAGAGAACCGATTCAAAGAATTCACTTAGCTTCTTTCAATAATTTTGTCCTTTCGTAGTACTGTCTTTATACCATGAATACCAATTGGCATTATAGACACTTTAGCAGGCTCTTTCTTTCTGAGCTGTTCGAAGAAGGATTTAGAACTAGTTTTGATCCCTGTATCTAGCTGCTCTTCAAACTCTTTTTTTGCCCTTTCTAACTACATTTTTAAATTTAATCTTCTGAAGTTTAAGATCCTTTCTTTAGACTTCCTTTGGTTAAAATTTTGGTATTTTAAGGTTATCTTCTTATTTCTATCCCATGTATAGGACTCTAGCTTTTGAGTGGAAATGTTTCTGGATGAATTGCTGTAAACCTTCCCCTATTAAATGAAAATTCAGCATTTTAAGATAAAACAAAACCTCTCTAAAAGCACAAGACCAGCTCTTTGCCCTCAAGACCACTCTCACCAGTATGTGAAAATTTGTGTTAAATTTTATGAACAAAACCCTTCCCTTACCAAAAGAATTCTGGAAGTAAAAAAGCTTTGCAGAGAAGAAACAAACAAAATCTAAAAAGCCATGGGCACATAAGCCTAAGAGTAATGGCATAATTTAAAATATTTTTTTTTTACTAAAAAATTATCTTGAAGGAAAGTAAATGTAGAAAAATCATATTGTGCAAGCCGTAACCTTCCTAAGTCACTTCCTGTGCATTGTCTCTTTCCCAGCTTTACCTCCTTGAATATGAAAATTCTAAACTTTTTTCCAAAGCCGCACTTACTAAAACATCCTAAGCCTATTTTTGTTCTTTGAACAATAAGTACAGTAAATAAATTACAGTATGTTGTCTTTTCATAGCATGGACTGTTAAGTAGTTTTCTTAATATACTTTACATAATTTTTCAAATAGTTTTCTGTATACTGATATTCCCTTGCTTGTTGTTTCAGGATGCTGAAAATTCTCAAGTTTATTACAGTTTATGCTTATATTTGTTTTATGGTATAAATGTAATATTACATTAATATATCTATTGCCTGCAATGTTTTCAGAACTGTTTCCAACAGAATACCTTCTGAGACAAAGGCATGAGTCAAAGCCGTATTCCTCACTCTCCCATATTATTTGTATATGTCTAGACAGACTATCAGTTGACCAGGTGTCCTGGTTTGAGGTATCTTTGCAGAGCACTGGATTAGTAGTCCGGAGTCACGCAAGTTACTGCAGGAAAAGGAAAAATACAGTGAAAGGCCCTTTAAGACTGCAGAAACAGTAAGACAGACCTTACAGATAGAGCTGTGCTATTTTTATCATGTTAGAGACTGGTTTTTGAGCAGTGGATATGTTTCAGCATACTCACAGCAGGATGCTCTTATCTGTGGAGTTTGGGGCTCTAAGTGTTCCAAGAGTTTTGTGAAATAATAATGAACTAGATGACGTTGATGTGAATAATGCATGTTAAGCTGGAGAAAAAGTGAATTTCATGGGTTTTATGGGACCTGTATTGCTAATACTGATCCACTTGTACCAGAAGAGGGAATTCTCTTTTCTGGAGTTGAAAAATCTGAGTGTCCGTGCCGTCAGTGCTAAGAAATACATTGATAAGCTGTGCACAGGGATAAGAATTGTACGGTTGTCAGCTAGTCACAGTTGTGTCTGAAGACCAGGGTTACCTGATTTCATGAAAGTGCATTGCGGGCCTGGGTACCTGTTTTTCTCAGTTTCCGTACATGTAGAAAGACAAAAACACATTGAAAAAGTCATTAAACCATCATAGTTGGCATAATTATAGAGAGAAAAAAAAAATGGCCTTAGTTCCAGTTTCTAGTCAAACTCCAGTCATCACACTGAAAGAACTAAACACCATGGCTTCTTGAAAATGTGTTGAACTTTGCACTTTTAAATTGAAAGGATTTTATTAGGTCCTTCATAGATCCTTAAAGTTTATAAGAAGTTATATGAAAGGATGTGATTATTCAGTAAAGATGTTGTGAGAAAGACCTGGGAAGTACATTGAATTATAGAATCATAGAATGGGTTGGAAGGGACCTTTAAAGGTCATCTAGTCCAGCCCCCCTGCAGTAAGCAGGGACATCTTCAGCTAGATCAGGTTGCTCAGAGCCTCATCAAGCCTGGCCTAAAACATTTAGTGTTCCTCTCCACGGAAATCTTTAGTAAAAGGTGAAAGATTTATACAATCTGAAGAGAAACCAGAGTATTGGGTTTGTTATTGTCAAGTTATAGAGTACAATCCTTAGAGGACCAATGCATTTTATGGGTCCATCAAGCACTTATGGGAATAAAGCAGAAAAGCTGAAAAATCTTGATACAATTGATTTTTAACTTAGGCTTTGATACATTGTAAGTAACTGAACTGAAGAAATGTTT
Organism: Stercorarius parasiticus; assembly: GCA_013396915.1. NCBI lineage: Eukaryota > Metazoa > Chordata > Aves > Charadriiformes > Stercorariidae > Stercorarius > Stercorarius parasiticus. The sequence goes on from VWZL01003634.1 coordinate 596,718, forward strand.
ACAAGTAGTCTGAAGTCCAAGCTTTGTAGTATAAAGTAAACAAGCTTCTTTCTTTTATTACTTCAGTACCCAAAATGGTAAACTATACTTGGTAGAGAAGTCAGCAGATAACGTATTTTCTTAAAGAGACTTTGAGTGAGATCAATAGATGAATATGTGGAATGGAGAACATAGAATTATAGTACTACTAATGAAAAATCCATTGTTACTCACGTGTTATTCTTTATATTTTTATGTACTCGTGCATGTTTGCAGGAAAGAGGGTGAGTCATTGGCAAACCATTGGTAGCAGTTCCCTAGAGACCGTAAGGGACACCTGTTATGTTCTGAACAGTTAGGATTGGATGCCTAAGAAAAAGGAAAACAGAGAGAACACCTTATTAGTGTGATGATTTTGGGGGACCTGAATGGAAAGTGTTAGTGTTTTTGAATGTGCTTAGGTGTCCTAAATTTTCATGTAAGGGAGCTTTTCTGTGCCAGTGCCACAACCTTGTGTGAGATGGCAAAGGCTGCCTAGTGGATCCTATGTACCTTTCAGCATTTAGCAGCAAAGTACCAAAGTACATTTGTGGATCATGTGTTGGAAACATCTTTAGCTTTCTAGCTGAATATCTAGGAAAAACAGCTCTCAGCTGGAGAGCTGGAACTATAGAGAGCTGAAGACGAGATTAGCCAGGTGGGAGAACTGGGGCAAAAGAACAGCAAAAAAGCAACAATCAAGCAACTGTTATGTTCTTGGAGAAGTGGTCTGTGCACAAGGGAAGGCATAGAAGAGAGCAAGAAAATGCGTGTAGGCAATATTGTGGATGTAAAGGAGACACTGATAGACAACATAGCAATAAAGAAAAGATTACTGTATCGGGGAGGCCTGTATAAAAATGAAGTTTGAATTTGGATTTCTGGCCATATGAAGTAATGTAAATTTTTCTTTTCAGTGTAGTGTTTGGTTTTTTGGGGCTTTTTTGTTGCTGTGGTGGTTTTGTTTTGGTTGTTTTTTTCCCAAGACCTAAAGGCTAGGGTATAGCTGAGATGTCTCTGGACATGGAGTCTGACCATCTCAGAGAGCAGCAGTATGGCATATGGCTCTCCATTGCTCCAGGAGGAATCCATACAATGATTCACTACACCTAAAAAAAAAAATTACTGAATCATGAGGTAGGACAACAGTCAATGTTTTTTTACATTCTCAGTTTTTGTTGTTACAGAATATGCTTTTCTGCCTGCTGGACTGCCATGAGACTACATCACGTTTCCTTTCACCCACTTGTGTGAAAATGTTCAAAGAGTCACAATTGTGCCTTAAGCTTGAACATTCATTGGGACATGTATTTGTAATGAAAGCTAAAAATGTTGAAACATAAGACGGACTGAAACCCTCTTGGGCTTAGTGGTTTAGCCAGCTGCCTGTGCATCGTTGGATACTGGAAGCTTGACCCTGTGACAGCCTTTGGCATGGGGCTGCAGACTGTAGAAATGCAGCTGCTAAGGAACCCAGCAAGCAAGCAAGTGAAAAAAAGGCAGGCAGGATTCTGCTGACTGTTTTTCTGAGGAACCTCATCAGAATCAAGCCATCTCCATAAAATATTGAGCTGGAAAACACCGGTAAAATCATACCTCCAAATTTTCCAACTGACCAGAATTATAATTCCAGTAATGTTGTGTTACTTAATAATTTTTTTGGTAACAAGAGCTCAAGGAAGATAAATGATCAACAGTTTATAAATTAGAGCCAATGCTGGTTGTCTGAACTCTCTGGAAAAGATCACTTTAATTTTATTTTCTTTAATTTTTTTTTTCTGCAAATTTGTCAAGGATGAAACTGAAACATAGGAGGAAGTGTGTCCTTTTTCCTCAAAATCCAGAACTGTGCTGTCTTCAGGTGGTAGCAGCTTGCTTGGGATGAGATCACTCCAGTGCCCTAGATACTGAGGCTTAAAATATTTGGGTGAACTAATAATACCAATAACTAGAGCCCATATATACAGGGTTACCTGTTTTATGAATATATACATACTAGATATAAACCTAGGTATCTATTTAGATTTATTAGATGGGGGGACTTCCTTGATCTACATGAGGATATTAAAAACTATAGTAAATCTTTTTGTTCTACCTACCTATTCTACCTATTTTATAAAACTACCATTAGATTTCAACACAGCAAAGCAAGGAGGAGGAACCTTTTGGACATGCATTTCTTTACAGAATTTGGGACACTAAGACTAAACTGTGTCGTGTAAAGAATTTAGAAGGCTGGCCTTCATTCTGATAGGCCTTACAAACTTAAACAAAACAAGTGTAAAACAATCCTCCTAGGTACCATGCACATAAAATCCAATTGTGAACACTTATCACAAAACACACGATACATGAATGCCAAAGGCGAGAGAGCACCAATTAGGCAAAATGCCTTACAGATGGTGCTGTCTCTGATTTTGTATAATTGCTTGAAATGATGCAGTGGAAAAAAATAAAAACCCAGACAAAAAAAAGAAAGTAAGTGGAAACTGTGCTGCAGTCTAGATATATTATCTAAAAAAAAAAAAAAAAAAGGACTCAAATCCATAACAGTTAGCTTGCACTTTAATTTTAGGAAGATAATATGTGACAGAATTCATGATACTGAAACACTCGTGGCAAATCTGCAGTAGGACCAAGTTCTTTCACAACTGTATTTAAAAGGAGCAACTCAGCAGCAATTACACAGAACTTTCAGATTGCCTGAATGTGAAAGAAGTATTGCATATCTCTGGGGTGCTTCATCATCATTACATGATTATAAGACTATAAAGATACGCATCTGTGTTTGTTTTAGTCCTCTGAGAGAGGCTCTTGCTCTTCTTACTCTTTGACCACTCAGAGTTGTGAAGTGAAACCGTCTATAGGTGTGGATCTGAAAAGTCCCTTGCTGGAATAAGTGTAGAGGAGAGACCGAACAGCACAGTGTCATTTTTTCCCCTCGTTTCTGAGTTTGTTGGCTCTGACAGCGAGATGCATCAAGAGTGAATGGACATTGTGGAATTTGTGGTTTGTTGCATGAAAATTCTTGCAACCCTTGGTTACTTTGCCAAAAACCAAAAAAATGTTTAGAACCTATCATAGAAGCAAGCGAAGGGAAGAAGCTCACTGGATAAGAAACAATCTTTAACTGCTTATATTGATGATATGCTTTAATGGATGGAGAGAGAAAGAAACTCATTGCTTTCCTCCTTAGCATTTGTAGAATCTATTCAGTGCTATGAACAACCACTGCACGTAGGTTGGCTCTGTGCACTCCTTCTGTTTGAAATGTGCTAAACTTTGGCTATGGAGAGGTTCAAGGATAGGCTAAATTTCTGCTTCTGAATGATATCCTGATCATGTCCCAGTAAAGCGTTTTAATGCTTTTACATGTTATGGAAGAAGCTGCACTACTGTTCTCACTGGGGGAGGGAAGAGCTGAGAACTGGCTTTTTGTCTCCACAGACTTCTGCAGCATTCACTTCTTTGAGCTGATTAGGAATTGGATTTTCTTCTTCCTATCTCCTGAAGTAGAAGTAATCTGAGTTTTTCTCTTGTTTTCCTTGTCTCAAAACCTTGAAGTGAAATTGTAAAAACAGAGCTGCACAATAATATAGTACAAAATTACCCGTGTTCTCATTTTTGTCACTGGAAACATTTTTCCCAGTGAACCAATCTTCCCGTAATATATATCAGGCAGAATATCTCTCACTCTACAGAGTTTAGAAGTGAGTTTTGATTTTCAGAGTATACAGTACTTAGCAAACTGATCGCTATGTTTCACCAGAAATACCTTTCCTTCATTCTTGCAGAGGTTCCTGAGTACATCCTCTCAACGCATGGATGGCAGCAAGGGGTGGTCAAAAGGCCACGCGCTCATTTCCCTCTCCCTCTTTTTTGTCTTGTTTTTGTTTTGATGAGAAAGCAGATGGAATATGGTTTTCATCATATCCATATTCATTGGAATATGGATGTTCCTGTAAGCAAAAATCAATGGGCCAAACCATTCATAGGCAGTGTGCCATGGAAATATTCTCTGAGAATACGATAAAACTGATAGAGAGAAAAGTGCTTGTGTGTGGTATCCAGAGTACAGAGAGCTAGTCTACGGCAAGCTTGTGTAAGCCCTGATTTAAAGCATGATCCTGACATTTGCTAGCATTGTAGAGGGAGGATGCCATCTAAATGGGGAGCGAAGCAGAGGCAGGGGTAAAAGGTACGTCATGTGACACAGAAGTGCATGGCACACGAACCAGTACTAAAGGAAATGATCTAAAGCTAATAGCTCCCTTACACCTGTATATATAAAAAATATAGAAATTGTTCCCAATTAGGAAGACTTCAATTTAACTAAGCACTATGTGATGAACTACCTTTTTTTTTGTCAGCTCTGAACCCAGCACCAGCTGTGGTTTTTTTGCTGCCTTTTAGTCTTGTATTTGGAGAGGTAGTGAAAAATCAGATCCAATCAACTGTCTGCATGTTACTCGTGATTTTGTAGACCTTAGTCGTGTGGTTTTTTGATCTAAATCTCCTTTGTTATTAAAGTAGCTCCATATGTTATTGTCCTTTTCCAATTCTATATCATGTTTCCAAGATATGCAGCCACTGACTTGTGCATTGTATTTAAGCTGGGGCAGACCATGAATGGTAGTCACATTTTATTTCTCTGTTCCTAACCATAATTCATATCTTCAGCTTGCTATTGATTGCTATTCAACGGTAAGCTGAAATTTTCAGAGAACAGTCAATTATAACCTTAATATTTAATTTCTTTAGGGGCAATGTTCATCTTAGATCCCATTATCTTATGTGTTGGATTAGGACAGTTTTCTATAATGTGTATCCAGTATACAGTTGCTAGCATTGAATTTAGCTGCCTAGTCAGTGCATGCTGTAAGGCTTTGCTGCAACTTTTCACACTGTTTTCTACTCAGAGTAACTTAATATTCTCGGTAACTTTGGCACCTTGTTTTTCAGCCTCTTCCTCTCCACCCCCACCCCTGTTCCCAACCCCCCCAAGTCATCTGTGAAAAGTATAGCTTTTCTTCTTTTGTCCACTATGGATAATTTATTCCCAGCCTCTGTTCTCTGTGTTTTAGCCAAGTAGTTGTCAATGCATGGACCTTCTCTGTTATTTCATGGATGCTTAGATTTCTTAACATCTGTTGTTAAGGGAACATGTCAAAACCCATTTAGATGACCAAGATGGCTCCGTCAGTCAGATCTGTCTTGTCAGTGTGCTTGTTATTTCTTTCAGTGAACTTCAAGACTACTTGTGCAAAGGCATTTGGGAAGGTGAATTAGATCATGTGGTAGTTTTGTGAGCAACTTCAAATACATCCATCCTATTTTCAGGATTTTAATATTGTTATGTTATTAGATAAGAGTGTGTACAAGTTTAAACTAGATCTTGATGCTGATTCTGTCTCATCTGTAAATCCTGAAAACGGTAGCAACTCTGTGGAAATACTAGTGTTGGAGTTTAACCCCACCCAGCAACTAGAACCATGGAGCTGCTTGCTCACCTCCCCATTCACCACCTCCCCCCGCCCTTCCCCCACCCAGAAGCATTGTGAGGAAGG
>VWZL01003634.1:602398-621879 GCA_013396915.1 Stercorarius parasiticus
GAAAATAATAATAATAATGACAAAGGTCACTCGCACTGCCCTGTGAATTGACATCATCCCAAGTAGTGATCATGGATTCACACCCCCCCACCAACCCCCATTTATACACTGAGCATGATGTCTAAGTTATGGAATATTTCATTGGCCATTCTATCATTCTGTCTGTTCTTCTATGGGAAGCTGAAGAAGTCCTTGAAAATCGTAAGCATCACTTAGCAACAGCTAAAACCAATAGGTATTATTGATATTCCCTTCAGCGCTATCCCTAGAAAGAAAACTAACTCTTTCCAGGACAACTAGCTAACCGAAAAGTTGAAAACCAGTGAGTGAGAGGTGATGCTGATTCTGGCTTTTTCTATGTGTTGAGTCCTTGTTTCTAATTGTAGGTGTCAGGATGAGATCAGCTTTATCTTCACAAAATATTTATATCTACAAATTTATAAGCCTTAATCGCTTTAGTTAATTGATGTACCTTTGGGGCCAGTCCTGTCACTGATGGTTTATGGGAAGTGCTTTGTTCCACGAGCACATCTGAGAGGGGCTTGGCTTCAACAACCACTAGGCTTCCAGAAATTAGGAGGGTGGTACAGAAAATACATGCTTTATAACATCCTGATTAAAAGAGGAAACATTCCTTTTGTGTACTCTATTGGTGGAAGAAACTTAGATTAGCTCTTATGATTTCACTTTTTGCCATAATACCAGTATGTCTGACAAATGGTCACAAACTTCAGTTGTACAAGCATTGGAAGTACTATGGAGGCAAAATGACGAATGTATTCTAATAGCTATTTTTAGGTACTGGTTAATACACATTAGAATCGATGGTCATGTATTTTCAGTATATTATTTGGGATAGATTTGTCCTGGTCCGGATAGAATTTACTTAATTTTGACTTTCAGGATCCTTTTTGGCTAAAGTTAACGCTGATCAGTCTCAGAACAAACCAATATGCATACATTGTTATTAGGAGTAATATCTGTTAAGATGAAGGGTGTGGAGAGTTGAAAATGAAGTTCAGAAGTAGAAGACTAAGGCCTCCCTATCAGGAAAAGGAGAAGTTTAATTTTACTTGTCATCTTAGCAAAGTACAGTAAGTATCTCTCCAGGCAGCAGTATAGGACAGAAGCACAGTACATTGTAGAAATACATTAGACTTCTCTTTTCGTTTTTTTTTTTTGTAGTGTCTCCATATCAAAACCACAAATACTTTCATAAAATTAAAATATTTTCGAACGTTATCAGGAGATAAGCCCAGATATGTATATCGTGTTATAGATACTTGTGTATATGCCGTGGGACCTTAGTAAACTCGTTATTGGGAGGTGGAAGGGTGACAGAGTCTGTTCTTTGTTCTTATTAAAAAAATGCTTGGGCATCTTTATGTTCCACGTAAGCTTACCAAAGAGAAGTAAAATGGGTTTTACTGATTTATCTCATCTAATATCTGTATCACTCTCATGTTTAAGCAGGCAGTAAAAGGCCTGGGACCCAATCATGCTGTTTTATTTTTTCCACTGCATTTTATATTTAGCTTAAAAAATACAGAAATAAATGTTTTATGCAATTACTAGAGGGAAAATTGTAGACATTTTAAGGGAATAACAGCTGCATTTCAGAAACAAGCAATTTAGAAATGTTTATCTGCATGCACACATTTACACTTATGTTTCAGGGTTGGGATTTTTTTTGTTTTCCATATGGATCCTGACATTAAAGAAGGCTTTGTACTCTGCCGAGTCAGGATTGTTGCTACTGTTCGAAAAAGGGTTAATTGTTGGGGTTTTGAGACTTATGATAATATTTAATTATTCCAATGTTCCAGAGTAATGGCAAACACAGGAACTGCATGTACACGATAAGTTAGGGAAGGCTGGTTTCATATACAGTAGAAAATTACATTTATTCAGCCTACTTTCTGACTGATCCTTAAGTTTCCAGTGAATCCGACACTAATGAGAATGTCTCTCTCTTATTTTAACCATTGTGGATAAAGAAAACTGTATTCTTGTACCAGACTATAAAAGCAGACGATCTAAGAAGTGCCGAAGGAAGAAATAAAAGGAAATAATAAAAAGCTATTGAAAATAATTATCTTGGGAGGATTCATAAGCCAGTTCTTTTTGTTGTTGTTGTAATTCTTTTATTTTTTTTATTCTCCAGCTGGTAATGTCTACCCCTAAAAGTAGTGAAAGGCTGAAGTACAGTGTTTGAGACACCATATTTTCTATATAAATTTCTTCTGATACAACAGCCTTTTCTAATGCTGGCACAATTATACATCTGTCCATGTATTTTAATAGTGCCTGGCCTTATAGTATGAGAATTACTCTTTAAGCATAGATGTTATATCTTGCTCTTGTAAGTTGTGCACCTTTCACCATTAAATCTACTATTTTCTGTAGTAGATTAAACTGTCTCTTTTTTTAACAGTTACTATCTTAGTTGACAGTTACGGTATCTTGCGAAGCTTGCTGGTAAAGTCTTGAACTTGCAAATTTCTCGTGCACAGCGACACTAGCAGACATCATGCATTTAAATCATGGATACCATTAGTGGACAGACACTGCACTCCTATGGTTCTCTAAGTGATTCTTTGCTTGATCGTGTATTGACTTTTCAAGAATGCCTGCCAGGTCCAATTGTTCAAGAAGGGCCATTAATTTAACCTCAATGTAAATTAATTTCTTGGCATGCCATCAATCTTGTGTTGATTCCTGTTTTCTCAGTCAGGTATAAACAATATAGTTTCTATTAATCTTAAGGATATTTTTTATTCCCTTTTGTCTTATGCCCATTTCTCTCTCTCCCTCTCTTTCCCGGCAAAATAGAGTAATATTTTTTCCTCTCTTGGTAACTCACCTGCAATCAACTTAAATGAAGACACAACAATATTTTGATTAATTAACTTGCAAATTTGAGTAATCCCACTGTCATCATGTGCACTGGTGGTTGTAATTAATTATTGGCTAGTAGTACTAAATACATAACCTTACAAGTTTTGAGGAATTAGTAATATTATGGTATGTATCTGTATCAAAGACAAGAAAATTAATCCATATAATTCTGATTCTAAGGTAGCTATGATTATATTTTTTTCCAATGAAAGACATTATTTTACTGCCTGTTTTCTTCACTCAGGACTGGCCAAGTATTAGCTGGACTGACAGTCTTCATGGTATGTTTAAAGTGGAGAGAGAGAGGAGGAGGCTGTATAATCTTCACTGCAATAAAGAGTGAAAGTTGCATTCTTAACTCCAGATGGCAGGCTGAAGTTCTTATCTAACCAATTGCCCTGTTCCAATACAGACTAGCTCTTTCTGTGTAATTCTTAAGGGCGAATAGTTTGTCTCGTATGCAAAGACCTTCAGTGGCAGAGATCCTACAATCTCCACAGAGAATCAATTTAGACTTTTCCTTCGTACTTAATCTTTACTGATAAGTCTTTCCAGTTAGGCGCTGATTTTCCATCTCAATCTGGACACTGCTCCAACTGAATTTTTAATAGTTCTAGGTAGAGTAAGAAGGACTGATTGCCTCACAAGTCTTGCAGGCTATACTACTGTTCTTGGATACAGATATTATATTTATGCTTATTCCAAATGCCACAATATGGTTGAGTTATGTTCAGGTTTTGTGATGACTTATAAGCCTATTCCATTTCTTATGGAAGTACCGCCTACTCAGAGCGCCCCATTCTTTTTACAGTTTATTTCTGCCTCATGTAATTTTCACTTGCCTTAGTGAGTTTCAATTTTTCTAATTTATCACTATCACTTTAAATTTGAAATTTTGTCTTTCACGTTTAGTTCCTGGCAGTGTCACTGTCAAACTTTTTTTTTTCTTCAATACCTAGAAAACACCTGCTGAATCGCAGCAGGTGTGTGCATCCTTCCATTTGGGATAAGGTCCACCATAACCGTTCTCTGAGTTTAGTTTTTCAGACAGTTCTGCAGAGTTTGTACAGAAGTTTAATCTAAAATATTTTTTTCTATAGCCTGCTTATGAGAATGCAATGAAAATCAGTCAAAATAAACCTTGAAGAAGGTTAAACGTAAACATTTTTGTCTTCTCCATCCATGCTGTCTAATTTTAGAAGAAAATTAGAGTAGAAGCATACGATTTATTATTGACAGAAATGTTCTGAATGTTGCCTTTCACCGGTTTATCGTTTATCAATAGTTTGTTTAAATTATTCCAGTGTTTTTGTGAATATTGAACTTAAGCCAATTGGTCTACATTTCTGTGTCCTTCTTTTCTCTGACCTTTCCTGTGACCTTTCCTGTTTGCCATGACTTTTAAAAGACAACTACTAATGGCTCTGAGATTTCACTGGCAGTTTTATACAGTACTTTAAAATTAAGTCTATCATGCCCAGTCACTCTGAAAACATCTAGTTTATCTAGATATACTTCAACCTGTTCTCTTCTTATCCAGTACTTAGCCCTTAGATACAGGTGTGAGCACTGACAGCAAACAAATAATAGTTGACTTGTTAATGCAGATTGAAAAACATGAGAAAATAAACGCTTTTAATTTTTAAAGTGGGTTAGGAGTTTGGTTTTAAGATGCAATAACAGCCTAAATTTAATCTCAATTAATTCAGAATATATTTCTTAGAGTTAAAACCTGAAGTTAGTAATTAACCTAAATCATATCACCTCTGTTTCCTTTATAGCACAATTCTTTTAACTTGACAGAGGAGTTATCTGCTGCTCTTTGGTACGTATTCAGATTTCACATGTAACCTCAGTCTGAGAGCTATTGTTTTTCTGCAGTCTCGGTAGTAATGCCATTTTGGAGTTTTTTCTCAATGGGCTGGATCAAATCCTGTTACACTTTTAATTTTGTAAACTAGTATTCCTCTTCCTATATCCATGAAAAGGTTTGAAAATACTTCTTTGTAGTGTACTAGAATTTGAAACGTGAGCTTGTGAACGTGAAACTGAGTCTTTCCTATCCTGAATCTTGCATCACTGTTCTGTGCAGGTGAAATTATAAAAGGCCAAAAAGCCCCGCCCTTTTGGTTTATTAAAATTAGTCTGCCATTTTCCAGTCCTTTCTTAGTACGTGTAAGTGTCTATGCAAGGTACTAAGCATGGGGGAATCGAAGTCTGTCACTTCCTTTTAATCACATTCTAGTCTTAATGTTCCATTGTGCTTGTGTCTTCTCTGTAAGAAGTAGTTATATTATCTTAGCTAACTTTAAAAACTTCTATTTTCATCAGGGCAGGAGGGTTAACAAATATTCCCAGTTACATGTAAAAAATTCTTATATTATTCAGCTTCAATTCTTTTCCAAGCAATGTAAGCGAAGTCTATGAATGTAAGACTACAGCTTAAATAGTGTTTCCACAAAATTTGCTTGTACCAGTTTCAACTAAGCTGTTTCAGAGCTTAATGAATGCAGATTTTTCAAAGACAACAAGACTTTTGAACCCTCTCCTTGATACTTGATTAGTGTTGAATGATCTGAAAAAGAGGTGCTCTTCATAGCTGTGCAAAACTTGGTGGTTTTATACATTTAAAAAAAAAAAACCACAGCCAACTTTAATCTATTTGCCTCTATGTTCATGGAATTTTGCTTTGTGTTTGGATTCAGATGGATCTCAGAACTCCAAGCAAAATCGTGGTTTCACTCAATTTCACACTGAAACCATGCAAAACCCACAAATTCTGACTGGTTTTGATGTGAAACCATAAAGTAACTTGGCCCAAGTACATACAAAAAGTATGTGAATCTTTCAGTGAATGTGGGCTGGGTTCCCAGTTTGTAATGAAACATTAAACCATGCAGGTTTTTTGTATGTCTTATTTGTTGTACATATTTTGTTTAGAACCCATGTAAAAATTTTTCCAGTACCTTAAAACTAAGTTTGTTCTTCTGTCAGTGGCCTTTCCATTGCTTATTCAGTAGAAACTGGAGGAAGCTGTTGAGCTGAAGCCCTTTGAAGGGAGGCTGCTTGGCAGAATGCTTCCTATACAGTTATTGTGGATCAGGAACTCATTCTCTCTTTCCTCATTAGTCCATTTGCTTCAGCATTAATCTTTGTTTATGATTTCATAGCAAAGAGAAAAAGATGGGCCCTGGATATTCTACTGTGGTTTTGGTTCAGCTGTTACCTGGGTCATGTCCTGCTCACTAATGGTTCAAGGTTTTAGTGCAATAGTTATAAATTCCTACTTATTTTGGGTCCAGTATTGCAATAACTAAAATTTTCTTTCTATTGTTATAAATCATATGATTATTAATCCTGGATGGAGAACTATTTTGATGGAGGGTGTGTGTGTTTACCTTTGTGGAGAAAGTAGTAGAACAAAGGGCTTTGATTTAATCACTGTTTTGTGATGCAAACAGTGTGAGTGAGATCTTGCGTACAATTTATAAGTAAGGCAATAGCTATAGGTAGTTTCATCAGTGAAAAAACATGATCCCATTATATGTAGAAACCAATATTCTAAGAAGATATTAAATTATAGAATTATTATCTACATGGCCCTCTTATTTTTTCATGTACTGAGATTTACAAGGATTCAGCTGATGGTGAAATGTGTTGTTGTCTTTATTGTTTGCTTTTCAATCTATGGTAGTATTACATTCCAACCTAAATACTTATGTTGGGAGTCCTACAGACAACTGGGCCAATCTCCACACTATGATTATCACAGCTTCTGTGGCACTTGAATTTGATTAATTTGAGTGAGGCTTCCAAAATATCTAACTTTATTCAGTTTATAAAAGTAGATAGTTGTTTTACCTTGCGATACCACTGATTTCTCTTAGACTCTGAACAGATTTTTCTTTTTTTCAGTTATTAGGGATTTTTTGCAAGTTCCTATTGAACTGAAAATAAATGAAAATGACGTGTATTTGTTATGAAAAAAAAATCTGTTCTTTTTATTTAGGAAAATCTCAAAGCTATCACTAATGGCAGTTGTGGCTGGGTGAGGACTATAAGACTTGACATTTTTAGTGCTTTTCAGCTCCAGAAGTCCCCAAATACTTCAGAAGTTTAACTGTCTGTGTGTGGGACAAATGCGATTCTTAGCTCCTAGAGACAGTTCTCAGTGGTTATTATCCACCTTAACTAGACCCTTCACTTGGAGAAGCATAGGGAGGTTGGGCACTTTGCTCTTTCTATAGACTATAGCAAGGTAATTGTGCCTGGCTCAGCCCAGATCTCAGAAGCCAGGAAAAAATAGGGAATGGGTTACATCCAGCACATCACAGGCACCCATAGAAGCTAGTGCTGTAAGGAGCACTGAGTGCCCTGTGGGAAAGAGGACTTTTGCTACAGCAACAGGCCAAGTCTTGTAACCAGACAAAACCAGCAGGGAGCTTTGGGTGCCATGGGTGTCATGCTTTGTCTTGCTGGACATCTCAAGCCTGATAAGATGGCATGGGAGAGAAACATTGCTGGAGACTGATTTCCCAATTGTAGTCGGGAAATGCCAGAAATATATGAATTTAATAGGGGATATATAATTTGAAGACTCTTATTTTACTTAGCACTGCTGGAAACGCTTCTCATAGTTTCCAGTCTATCTTTTGTCTCATTTTATGCTTAGATTGTGCACTGTTTGAGGAGGAGGCAACCTCATTGTCTTGTTTCTACTGTACCAAGTACAAAGGGTCTCAGCCTGTTACCTGTTCCCACACATCAATTTGTGATCACATAGTAATTCTTGCACGTGTCCTGAAAGCTCAGTGAACCAAGGAGGGAGCTTAAAAGTACACAGCAATGCTTTCTAATGGTTTGAAACAGGCAGTGGAGAGCGCTTTCCTCAGCTGTCAGTGAAACCTGCTTGTCTTTAGGTCTCTCAGCAAAAAGAAAGTCAGCATTGTCGTCTTGTGGCCTTTCTACTGGCCACAATGGAAACTGCTTTTAAGATAGATTTCTGAGCCTTGTCCATTTGCTCTGAGTATATTATCTCCTAAAACATAAATTCATTATATACTGAATGGAATTGCTGCTCACTTGGTTAATATGAAAGCCTAATTCACTATTATTTATTCTACAAAAAGCATGCCCTTTGTTGAATGATATAGCAGGCTGCCTCATAATGAAATCATAGTAATAGTGTCACAGGTTTTGTTTGAGAAGAAAAAGTTACTTTTGGTTGTCATGTGCTTTCGGAAAAATATACTGTGTTTGTGTGCTCACAAAAAAATGGCATTCCTGCTACACTCTGGATAAGGTGCATTAAAGATTTAGACTTGCTGGATCCGAATGCACAGATACATGCACTGAGCGATAAAACTGTTTATTTGTGGTATGTCAATATGGGTTTGTCATAACTAAACCTAATCTGAAACAGAGTCTGATATTTCTGTTGGGTGAGAAGAATTGAAGAAATGAGTGCTCTCTGTATCCCTGTCTCTATCTTTGTCATCAAAGTGCTGCGTGACCTTGGGCAAGTCACCTCATTTGTGTGTTAGTTTCCATAATTAAAACAAGAGGATCATGTTACTCAGAAGTCTTAATAAAGGGCTGTGATGAAAAGCACACTTGGAGCTAAATCATTGTTATTGCTGTTTGTAAGAGGTGAGAATTTCAAATGTGAACTCTATTTATTGGATAGCAATGGAGTGTGGAGCAGGATGTAATTGGGAATTGAAAGGAATGTCTAGCCCACAATTTTCCTCCTCTCTACCAGCAGGACAGATTTCATACCCTTTCCCTTTTTTGATGAATGCCAAGATTATTTTTCAGTGCCATTCATGAAGATGATTTCCACAGGTTTTGGTTGCTTAGAGTTCTTCTTTGGGCGATACTGAAGTTTTTTGCTACTGTTTTACTAAACTTTTTAGTATTACCAGTAAGTCTGTCTATAAGAACATTTTGTTCTAATTGAACTCTCATTCCTATATAATATCACTTACACATATATTTAAGTCCTCATTTGAGTGTAAATGGTTGCTTTTCTTCCTTTACATCAAAATGCTGATCCTGCTCCAGGTTCTGTTTTCCACAGGTAGTTCTGCACTGCTTTGTTCTAAATCCTTTCTAATTTATCTGCTTAGGTGTAATACATGCAGTTCTCCAGTAGAGATATTATCAGTAAAGTGCATAGAGAGTTTAAATGCTGTTTTTAATAAGTGAGATCTAATCTCTAATCTTATAATATTGTTTACAGTGGGTTAAATCACACCTAACTATTAGCACTATGGTAAACAGTTGTAACAGAAATCAAGGGTGTTCTCCTTGGACGTTATTTTGTCCTGCAGAGAGAAGGAATGTAGAGGAAAGTAAACACTACATTTTTCAATTCATAAGGTTAAATACTAGCTCCACTGCATCAAAAATTTATTGTTTTGTTTTGACAGAGTTTATATTGAATTCCAGGAATTTTCTATTCCATCTTTGACCTGAGTTTTACAAGGAAGGCAAAGGAGGACGAAAATAGCCTATGATCTGTGTTAGCATTATCAAATACAGATTTGCTTCTGCTAACCGACTCAGCTAGCTTTTGCTCAGGCCTGTGGGAACCGTGGGTCTGTAGACTTCCCTTGTGAGTTTGTCTTTCAACACTCTCCCTGTAGAATTTGCTGCACAGAGGAGCCCTGTAACTTGTTCTCACCTGCATTATCTTTTGCTGCTTAAGTGATATTGTCAAGGGGAGACCTAAAGTAGCCAAACTGGTTCCTCTACTCGTGTCACCCACTTTTGGTAGAACTCCTCAGTATTTTATGTAAGTAAGAACTGTCCTACAAGCAGCCCTGAACGACTTCTATGAAGAGGTGGAGGCAGAAGTAAATTTCATCCTTTTCAAAACTACACTTCTCCTTTCCCATACAGGCACAGAAAGATGCATGCATATGCAGTATTCATCCTTCTGAGGCTGCACAGAATTGTTATGCTTATTGTATACTATATCCCATATTCCCAGCATCCCTTTCTGCTGTACTTGTGTTCCCTGGATGAATATTTACGGTTTGGTGGTGGTTCGTTCCCCCCCCCCCTTCCCCCCCCTTTTTTAACTAGTTTGGTGCTGTCATGAGCTTGGATGCTCATTTTGTATACTATACAGCAACACTTGTTGCTGAACAAAGATGAAATATAGAATTTTCTGGTAAGCAGTATTTGGTGGAGCTCCAATTAAAGTATACAAATATGTAGGAGGGGTGGTCTCTCATAAGACTTGAAGTAGTGATAATGTGCCAGTTTAATTTTATTAAAACAAAAAATTTGGTTGCCAAAATCTGTATTCATCCAGTATCACCTTTACTGCTTCTAGCATCTAAAATTTAAGTCAACCACATTCACTTAACTAAATTGTCTCCAGAAACTTCTGATCTTTAGAGAATTCTTTACTTATCCACAGCTTCCTAGAGCTACATTTTTAAAGACAACCTGACCGCTCTACAGTATATAGCATGTGAACAAACCAAAAGCAAGTAAAAGTTTAGTCATAATTGCGCCATTCATCTCCAGTAGCACTTCATAGTTATTATTCTTCTGTTGTTATTTATTTAATGGGAACTGTTCAGTTAGACTCACAATATGGAATATTCAACAAACTAACAGAAAAATCATAGCACACCTTCCATGTGTACTTTAATGTAACACAACTATAGTATGATGGTTAGTTCTCTTGAGATTGCTGCTTGCTGGAGCAATGTACTGTAATTAAAGAATTAAATTGTAACCAATCTGAAGGAGGTAATACTGAGTTATCTTGAAGTAGTGTAAACCAAAACCAATCATGCTGAAAAACTAATAGGCAGAACAAAAAATTATTATCTGCTGCTCATTAAGATGACATGGAGACATGCAATTACAAACTAATTGCTAATGGACTGTTCCTTTTCTTTTAGGAAGTTCTTGATGCAGTTCATTAAAACTGTGATTTTGTCGTTGTATGTTTACTTGCACTTTGTTAATATATAGTGTTGGAAGAAGGGAATTTAAAGCTTTAAATCTGGCACGCCGTGATACTTTGATTATTTCATACTAAATTTAATTGCACATGCAGTGTCAGCTATCGGACAGAAGTTTTGCTAATGAGTTGGCCAATATGTTGAATTCACTCAGCTATTTAAAGTGGTAAATTAAGTTTAGAATTCTGTTTGCCAGCTTTGCTCAGAACAGTAGCCAATTAAAACTTGGCAGTAGAACTATGAGTGAAACATTGGCACGATATCCCTCAAAAAGCAATATAGGAGTATACTGCATAATAAAATGTGGTGTTGCTTGTATTAGCAATTAAGCCTTAATTCTCTGTTAGTTTACTTAGTTTTGTTATATTGAACTTGTACTCTTAGTGATGTTAATTATTATACCCATATTTTCCTATCAAAAAACCCACTTTCTAACTTATCTTCTGTCATTATAAAACTTTTGAATGCATTTATTGTGGCAGATGACCAGACTTCATGTCCAATAGATGTCTATGCACGAAGATGAAATATCTCCTGGCTGGTGAATGGCATTTCACAGCTTTTATCTTTTAGAGGGTTAGGCAGATTTTTATTTTATCAGCTTCATGGGATTAATTTTGAAAAAAGTGAGAGACTCATTTCTTTATATGCGTAGACTACTTTAACTATTACCCATCTAAAGCTTTCCAGGGCTATAGAAAAAAAATCCTAAAATATTGGTAGAGACACACACTGTTACCTAACATTGACTGAAATTACTGTAAAAGAGTTGTTTTCTAGCCAACATACACAATGAACTCAAGTATAACCCCAGAAATTATAAAAATCTATCAGCAGATTCCAGGGTAACTGTGTTTACAGAGTTAGAGCACATTCTTGGCATTTCCGTGAACAAATAAGCATTTTTTATCATGAAAAAACAGCGAAAGTAGCACATGTTGACTGCAGCTCAAAAATCACAAAAATTGCAGTCAGAAAGGAGCCTGTCTTTCAATTTTATTTATAAAATTTAAGAAATTAGAAATTCAGAAAATAGAAATTCAGAATTTAGAAAATTTAATTTTCTCTGCCTTACTGTTTTAAAATAGAGAATTGAAATTTACTTCATCAGTTTCTGTTCATGAGGGAGAAATTCATATGTATATATAGGGTCAAAGATAATACATGTGGAAGGCATTCTTAAATTAAAAAAGCTTGAGTTGGGTGGTTGGAATTTTCAGTCCATAAGGTGAAATATTTCAGTGCTCCTGTGGCGAGTAAGATGGTACAATTTGGCTACGAGAACCATTTTAAACAGCAGCCATATACAAAATTCAGGTACTGCAAGCATAATTTTAAATCTTATTTTTTTGTTTGAAATCCATATATTCTGCCAGTGCCAGGAACAGCAGCAAACTCTGCCTTTCAACAGGGAAGTAAATACCAGTAATGATAATAGTATTTCAGCATCTGTTCTTAGGCACTGCATCATATTGTCTTAAGAAACCTGAGGCCCTATTCTTTGCGGGTAGAACTCAGGAAATGTCAGAAAAATGTTTCATATTCGCTATGCTCCCTGTTTTCTGTCGTGTCTCTGAATAATCTAGGAAATAAAAAATCAGAGATTTATATTCCTTTTCTGATAGATAAAAGTAATTTTTGAAGAATGCATTTAGTGTGACAGTGTATGAAACCATGTGCAGTTTCTGCTTCTCCGGTTCTCCTGAAGAGACATTTGTCTTGTTCTTAATTTTTTTTTTTTTCCTCAGCTAAGAAGTGCTGTCTCTGCAAGTATACCTCTCAGGGCACATGTATATTCCGTGGTGTAATCTTTCCTGGCACTGGGAAGGACTATACTGCTTGATCTAACATTTAAATTCTAAGTTCTCTGATCCTCAAAATGAGTAAAAGAAATGGCATTCTGAGGAAAAACAATGCATAGGACACTATAAGAAGAGAATAAAGATTCTTTGATAAAAGAAATATAATATTTAAGAGACTGTCCTGACTAGTATTCTTTTAGGGTCTTGCTGTTTCAGTAACCTTAAATGATTATGAAAATCCAGTTCCATTAGAGCTCTTGATTGCTGTTCAGCAATGTACTCTAAATGAATATGTGCAGAGATCTGTTTCCTTTCGTAATTTTCTACTTACATGATTTAGTATTCAAATAAATTATATAGGTTTTTTTCTCTTTCCTTTTGTTCATCAAATAGCTCTTCTGTCTCTCCACTTATCCTTTGACTATGTCTTCATTTATTATTCTCTCATCAAAGAGTTCTTATGGACTGTCCTTGTCTATATTCTCTGCATGTTTATTTTACCATTTTGTAACATAAAACGGTGTGGGTAATATGTTCGGTACCTTGCTGACCGTCTTTTTAATATCTGACCATCCCTCGTTCATTCAGGCATAAATGTCCAACACCTCACCTTAAAAATCTCACCAAAATTAAGAGGTGGGCAGAGGTGGGATTTCTTTCCAAAATATAGACATTCAATTAGAGTTTTTTGATCTGTTTTTGAAATAATAATGAAAAAATGTTCAGTCACTTGTTTTCCTTTTATTTCTCTTATTTCCCTTTTTGCTTTCTTTTGTGTTTGTTGTCTTACCTGTCTGTCAAGCAGTCACAAATATTAATCTTGCATGTTTATGTAAACTTTTAAATCAAAAGTATTTCTACTGTTCTAGACTAAATAGCAGTACTGCACAGTTGTGAAACTTTATTGGAGAAAAATAATTTGAGAAACAAAATTTATACAATCATTGAGGTTGGATAGGACCTCTGAAGATCATCTAGACGATATACCTTTTTATATTAATTTGACTTGGAGCAGTAAATGTTGTTTCTTGTAAAGTATGAAGATAAATCAATCCCAAAGGGTAGCTCTTTTGTTTATAGCTATTGTATGTTTATATTGAGCCAATAGTAGACAGATTAAATCTAAATATGCGCTGAAGCGCACGGTTTTTCAGTATCAGTCACTGAGAGAAAGACAGACTCACTATAGATATTTTATCTTTAGGTGTACTATAGAAAAAAAAAAAAGAATGAGTGTTTTCTTAGCTTTGTCTTGATGGAAGGACTGAAAGAAGTAATGGTTGATAGAAAATAGGTTATCAGCTTATTTGCTGCCTTTATGAATAAGGAAGAAAAATTAAGTTTTTAATATTTAGGATATATCTGAGTCATGTTTTCAGAGAAATATGGCTTTGCTGGAATATGCTGCTTTGTTAAAATGTACTAGCTAGATGTGTTTTTATTTTGAAAATGGGATATGAGAAGGTTAGGTAGTAGCCTGGTTTTTGGTCAAAGATTTCCATATTCAAGTCCTTACACTGATCCAAAATCCGAATCATGGCATTAAAAATTCATGCTAAACAGGGACTTAAACCTTGCAATCTTTTTGCCTTGCAATCTGATTTGGGGAAAAAACTCTGAAGGTTTAATTTTTTTGTTTGGTTGGTTGAGGTAAAAATGCATAGACATATGGTCCAGTCAGAGTCAATTGATGTTGATGTCAATTGATTCAACTGTTGAGATGATGAGAAATTTTGAAAGCTAAAGGAATACTCCCACTTTCATGTGAAGAGTTGCACACTAGATTAGAGAGTCATGCTCCCTCTTTTGACGTTAGGAAAAGATGATGCAGGTTTTGGGTTTCAATGGAAAATGGTGACAGTGTTGTCACCCTACAGCTTACAGTGGCCTTAGAAAAAAGAAGCTTGGAAAAAGGTGGGATTTGAGTTGTTTCCTGATTTTCCTTGTGTCCTAGCTGAAGGCAGCTCTGTGCTTAATCTAATGACCTAGGTGATCTTTAAGGTCCCTTCCAACCCTAACAATTCTATGATTCTATGACTCTTTGCCCAGTGTTTGAAATATTCTTTTATGCTGTACAAAAAGACTAAGTAACACAGGGCTCTGGATTCTGCTGCTGTGTCTGTATGACTTTTTGGATCTGAAATTTTTAATATTTCCCCCCCCCCTAAAGACCAAGGTTTAGTCTAACTGTGCCTCTGCTGACGCAAACTGCAATTTTGCCACCAACTTCAGGAAACTTAACGTCTCAGAAAGATCCTTTCCTGTGATGTTACTATTGATGTTATATTAACTAGCATTTGAAGGTGAATATTTTAGTCCAAATATGCCATCAGTTCTGTTGTCAAAATATGTGAAGAGAAAGGGAGAATTTGTCAGTGTATATTAACTTACTTTTACATATGTAAACCAAAACATTTTACCTTCTGTATCTGTTTTGAAAAATTCATTAGTGCTACTGCTGATCCCAAGATTGCTGTCAAACTGTAGCAGCCTCAGTGCATACTCAAATGCAGACGTTAGTGGTCAGGAGTGGATTTGTGCATCTGAAAACTAGGTCAGCTATCTCACATTATGCAAAACTTTCTAGGTGTTCTATAGAGAAGCTAATCAATAAATGATGTGCTTCAATGAAACGAAGTTAATTTATATATGTATCAGCAAAGCAGTTAATCCTGGTACTTCTAAACAGCATCAGCAAATTAAACCACCTTTATAACCAGTCCTTGCAAAAACAAAGAACAGTTTGTTGTTTTCACTGTAACTGAATAGAATAACCACGTGGATACCCACAGACCCTGTTATCCTGGGGAGTTTACAATCCACGCAGAGCACCATGTTAGAAAAGCACAGTTGATAGAAGCTCTTAGGTAAGCCCTGGAATTGATTGCAGATGAAACAGATAGAATAGAAAGCCTCAACCAGCATCACCTAGATACACACAAAGTATTATTTAGATAGCTGCATATAAATGTCTTCAAGCTCTTAAGCATCCGGTTGCCATATGTACATTTGAAACAGTTAAGCTGTAATCTGTCTTTTCTGAATAGTGCTGAATACAGCTCTGTTCTGTCATTCAGGAGCATCTAAATTGCTCAAGATCTACTGCAGATCTATCCCAATCAGGGCATCTATTCAAATAGACATCTGTATTAAGCTTCTAGTCTCCCACTTAAGCTCTTCTTAACTACACCATCCAACATAACGCTTCTCAAATGGTACTGCTGGCAATCTCCTGAAGTACCTTGAAAATAGTTTCTGAATTCTGTGTATATTAGTGAATGAGCTTGGCTATATTCTTCAAAAAAACACTAAAACTTGCAGGAAAGGAGAAGAATCTCCCTCTCACTTTGTTGCAACATGTGTCATATTGCAACAAAATAAAATCTTTCAGGATACCTCCCCTGTTACTCCCATCTGTAACACTGGCTGCTTTCAGATCGTACTTATTTCACTGCAGAAGTAGCCAAAGTCAATGATGCTTTGCATCTTATTTTGTTGCTTGCTACTCTCTTTATGTTTCTGCTTGACTTCCACTCTTTCCATGCTAAGAAATATTTTTGGCCTTCCTCTGAAATGTCCAATATTTCAAAGGGACTTTCAAAGCAAGAAATGTACATTTGCCAAGCATAAATTATTGAAATTTACCTTGATTAGGTGCCAGCACTGGGGGCATGGAATATTAATCTCTACAGTTTACTTCTTGCTGGTTGCCTAATGGATTTCATTCACACCGGTCTGCTCCAGAGGGAAAGATTAGTTCTCGCTGCAGTAAATGCAATTCTCCCAAGCCTTTCAGTGATTGTAGAACTAGTGTAAGCCTGTTCTCTATCCTTAAATTTTACTTCTCCACAGTCGTAGGTTTGGTTTGTAAGTGAACTAACAAAGAATAATAGATCCCATAGCCCATGTGCAAAAGAATTGCAGATTATTATATATAGCCCCATTGTTCACTGCTATTGAGGACTTTCCAGGATTCTTTGTATAAAGTGTACACGCATCTATAGTGACAATCATTCATCTTGATCAAACATGATAAGCCACTGTTCTGACACTGAGGCGTTAAGATCAGAAGCTTACGATTTGGAATTGTATATGGGTATTAGGAATACTGTGTGGAACAAAGAAGTTCCCATATGGGCTATGAAAGACTAAGTGAAACATAGTGGAATGCAAAGGAGCCAACACACTGAGCAATTGAAAGTTTTCATTCCCACATCTAGAGCTAACCAAAAGGAAACACAAAGGAAAAAATCCATGTTAAATCCTTATTCAGTGGTGAAGGAAAATTTCTGCCTCTAGTCAGGCTAGCTGTCACAAAACTTCTTTTAGAAAGCTGAACAGAATTTATTACTTTATTTTGGAAAAAAGAAATGTCCTAATTCTGCAGCTGTCCCAATTAAAAAAAATAATAATCTAACGATTAATGGCAGGTTTGCCTTAATTCTCATTTTTTGGCTAACATTGTCATCTCTGCCTTTTTTTTGTCTTATATACTTTACAAAAAGCAACTAACATATCAAATGGGGAACTGAACCTTTAGAGTAAGAGTTACTGAATAGATAAATGTCTACCAGGATGCGGAATCTCTCTTGAGCTCAGCTATGGTTTTTTTTTTTCCAGTGTAATGGTACAGATTCAGCTTGATAGATGAGCAGTGTTTTAAGTAAAATAACTAAAAATTGAATGGATTTGTATAAAAGTCGGTCTTGGAGCTACTCAACCTTACCAAGATTGTGGCAGTTTGAGATGTGCTTAGAAGCATAATTATAGGCTCTAGGAAGCTTTGAAGTGAAAAACAAGATGATCTAAAAAGTCTAGGCACTTCCATGGCTAAGCAGCCACTGATGGGGAGTTTAAAGGATCACAGGATTTCTTTTGGGGGAGGAGGAAGAGGGGGTGCGCAATATCCACTTAAGTATGTGCTTTTTAAAAGTTATTTACCCACCATCCTTTATTCAGAACCTCACGTAATTTGTGAATGTAAAGAAGAAAAATATTTAAGAGAAACTGACAGGAATAGAGGTGGGACAACAGAGTAGTCACAAAAAGTGATTGAATTTATTGTTGCTAAAGTTAAAGAGGAGGCTGAGTAAAGCACCAGTAATAGGGATGCAGTTATTCTCTACAGAATGCATTGACTAGGAAAAACTGCTGGTATTTTCTTACTCTGCAGCTGTCTAATCTTATGGTTTATCCTTGAATTTTCCTGTTTGTGACATCAACCCATTTGTCATTGCTACTTCTACTACTACTTCTTGTCATCATTTGTGAACCTTCTTTCAGAATCAGTCTTGAATTTTGCATTGGTTTTAACCCTTTCCTTGCTTCCTTTCTTCACATCATTCTGTTCTCCAGATGGCATGCAATTAGCTTTGATACATCGTTAAATTATGCTAATGTTTGTTTTTTTCTGTCATCTGAAGTAGCAAATGTTGCCATTCTCAATGATACTGGTGTACTTGCTGAGCTTCCATGACACTTTTATATGACGTTGCAGTTCAAAACCTTCAATCATTTCCTCATCTTCTGCCATCTGGATTCATTTTACTGACCTAATTTGATATAGTGTGATATAATCCCTCAGTCCCAAAAGCTTTTTTATCATATGCACATAAAACAGATTTTTGCCATTATTTTCCAGATGATATTCCTGCCCTCAGACCTTGAAAATTAAACAGTAGGATTGACTGTGTCTCCTTGTATTTATAATTAAGTTGGAAAATGGCTATTTTTAAAGGTGATTGGGTTTTTAGTTTCTTTTGTTTAATACTTAGTTGAAAATTAAGTATCAGTATTACCTCTTGAAACTAACTCACTTTTCCAGCAAGTAAAATAAGTAGATCTCCTTGATTTTTCCATTCCTTACAACTCATTAATGAGCCTATAATAAAGCATTGCTATTCATAGCATTATTTTTGAACAGTAAGAAGAGGAGAAAGGGTATAGTATGCATAGTATTACAGAATGTGTCCATTTAGAGACAAAATTATTGTGAATGATATACATGACATGCTCTACCTGCTCTTTTATTTGTACGTGTATATTACTGTTTTGTGTTAATTTTGCTTTATTATGCTGCATTGCTGTAACTGTAATAATGGCCTGTAAAAGTGAGATTGCTTGGAACCAAATACCTAAATCCAAATTCTTCGAGCCCTAAAGTAGGTTGTGAGTCTGGATACAAACCAAATACTTGTCTTATATATACCAATAAATGTATCCTAAACCTGCACATTTAATTGACCTACCTGAAAAACAAATAAATTAATTTGAGCCTCTGCTTGTTAATTCAGGTAAGACGTTTGAACGTTAAGCAGAGCTGTCTTCCGTATGATGCTGCTGTAGCAACTGTTTCTGAATCATAGCTAGTTCTGATCCAGACAATCAGTGTCGTACGGTGGGAGTGCAAGACAGGGAGGTGTTGCAATAGTTTTCAGAGCAGCCATCTAACAGTGCCATGGTTACCTTTAAGGAGCTTGGATACTCTTTGCAGAAGCTGATAGTGGTTGGAAAAAAAAACCCAAACAGGTTAACAACACTGTTTCGGCAATCTCTTATTTTTTGAAGGCTACTTCACTTTGATAGCTTCTGGTAAATCCTCATTAAAAAAAAAGAATTAGGGAGAGGAAGAAATGTAATGAAATTTGATGTGCTAGGACAAACTGATTAGTTGTGTTTTTTCTTTCTCCTTGTTTACTTGCAAGTATTTCTCTCTTTTCAAGCAAAAAGTATTCCAAGCTTCACAAACATTTGGCCTGTTGTTGCAACTGAAAGGAAGGACCTTTTTTCCTTTTTT
>VWZL01003634.1:622242-733504 GCA_013396915.1 Stercorarius parasiticus
CCTTTTTTCCTTTTTTTCCTTTTTTTCCTTTTTTTCCTTTTTTCCTTTTTTTCCTTTTTTTCCTTTTTTTCCTTTTTTTTTCCTTTTTTTCCTTTTTTTTCCTTTTTTATTCCTTTTTTTTTCCTTTTTTCCTTTTTTCCTTGTTTTTGGAGATCATAAGGAAAAATTCATAACTTAGACATGAACACACCTTGTGATATAATCACTGTGGGATGGACTAAAATGCAGAGCAAGCGTTGGTGTTTGGAACTAGGATTCAGCTGGGATTTTTGCTAACTCCTTCCAATAGAAATGCTATGGTATCTTTAATTCTAGTATTCAAAATCAGTAGTTTTTGTATGTGTAGTGAAACCAATTGCTGCAGATTGTATTGGGGAAATACAAGAGGTGGATTGTCCAAGACTGAACAGAATTGTATTTGAATCTGGAATAATCTTTCATTCTACAGAATTTATTCTTCACGTTTGCCATATGATGGCACTTTGAATCTTGACATTTTCCTCATCCTAATGTTATCTGTAGAGGGATTGACCTTGTAATTATATGGTCCTCAGCAGCCTGCTTAAGGCTGCAATAAAATACAAAGTTGAGCATTGTTGCCCTAAGGACAAGAAATCAGGTCCTAGCTAGTACTGACAGCAAGCAGAGGTGAAGAGGAGAGAGACAAATCTGAAATGTAGATGTGAGGGAAGATCTGGGCTTGCTGGTTTTGTGGCAAGCGTGAGGAACGTAGCTGCTATTTCTGGGAGGTATTCCATGGAATTATGACTACTCCTTCTTAGTAGTGTCAATTCTTCCTTTCCAGAGCCTTAAAGAAAGCCAAGCAGTTCTTCAGTCCCCTTTCTCAGTCCTCTTTCTCGACAGTCTTGGCTCATTATTTGCCAGTGGTTCTAGGAAATGCCATTTTAAGTTCTCATGTCAATGATTATTAAAAAGAGACAAGCTAACAAACAAAAAATTGCCAGTACCAGCCAAGGTGTTAAATCATTTGAACAAGTGAAAGGGACTTTGATATGCAGGAGTGAGAGCAAGTTTCTTACTTCCTTTAACTATCTCTGCATTTTGGCTAATAATGTAACATTGCAAATTCAGTTGCTGAAGTTGCATGCAAGGTATAGAAAAATTAATATATAGAAGTTGTAGTCCAAGGTAACTGAAATATTACAGGAGAACCTATTATCTGTGTGATTTTAAATGTAGAAAAAAAGGTAATAATTCATGAAAAAGCAATGAAAGTGGCACAATGTACTTAATAGTGAAAGTGGGGTATTTTTTATGCATATCAAGAAACATATAGGTTTTAAATCCATACCTTAGCTCGCTGGTAAACAATGTGCTTGTATAGCTATACCCTTTGATTCAATTGGTCCCAAATTATAGCCGAAGACTATGAACCTCTGGAACCAAATATTTACCAAAATGGCATTACACACTGAAATAGAAGGATAATGACCTGCAACTTCACAAATGTGTAACTCTGTGTGTGTGTGTGTGTTTCTGTGTATACTTTACAATTGTTCTGTTCTGTTTTAGGGGGTCTCTATAAGTTTTGAACAGTAACAGATTGAATATTGTACTGGCAACTCTCCAGGTGTCTGAGGGCTGTAACAATTTGCATACACATTTACATTATTTTACATTGCTTGTATGTCTATTTGAATTCTTTGTTGGATGCCAGTGAAACTCTTACCATTAATACATTAAAAGCTTTCACCATGTGTTAGTGGATAAAAAAAGAGAAGAAAATACTTTAACATACCTGGCAGTATGCTTATTATCTTTGAAGGCTATTCTGTATATTTCTGCCCTCGCTTGTGCTTTTGCAGCAGTTAAAAAAATAAAAGCCAAAGAAGTACACAAGTATGTGCTGCAAAAAAACTAGAGGTGATGTTGATGGTGATTTACTTTTTCCATTTTTTTCCTCATTATATTTTTTTTTCTTTCATCTGTAGTATCTTGTTTCACCTCTCTATTGAGTTAGAGCTGTCTTCCTCACCTCTTCTAATGACTTCTTACTGCTTATTCTCTTTTCAGTTTTTCTTAATAATTTTTGCCTTTCACATTTGTATTCTGGATTCTCCTCAAAGACCTTGTCTTAGAACTTTTCGGGGATTTTCTTGCAATAACTGGGGATTTTTTTAAGACACATTTTGAATTAATAGAAGTTAAAACTGATCGTGGGAAGTCATCCGTTTCAGTGGAGTTCCTGCTTTGAAGAGAACCTTAAATATCTCAGGCAACACATTCAAAATTAAAGGAATCTGTATTACAGTGGTGTGTTGTGACTTAGTTGAGATACTGAATAGTTGTGAA
Source organism: Stercorarius parasiticus (assembly GCA_013396915.1). NCBI lineage: Eukaryota > Metazoa > Chordata > Aves > Charadriiformes > Stercorariidae > Stercorarius > Stercorarius parasiticus. The sequence continues at coordinate 624,556 of VWZL01003634.1, forward strand.
CAATCTCCAAGAAAGGATGTACTGCTTATTTGAAAGAGAGATTTCCAAAGCAGTACTAGCCTCAGCTTTGCTGCAGTTATAACCAGTAGGCTTTCAGTATTGACTTCAATAAAATCAGTTAAGCAAATGTTGAGCTTTTAGTAAACTTATAATGCACACATGTCCCTTAGTTTTTATTAATGGAAGTACAAGAGAGTATAATGTAAGGGAGAAATATGGATCAATTTATAAAATGAGAAAAGAAGGGGATGAATGAGGAAGAGGCAAGAATGGTAAACAAGTGGAACCAGATGAGTGCCACTGTATGTAATGACTAGATAAAGAAGTCAGTCTAGAGACCAGGTACACAATAGATGGCCATATTGTTTTGCTCTGGAATTTTCAATGACACATTTCAAAGTAGCATGCTCTAGAGTTACAGTTATTTAATCAATGCCAAAATTGTTTACAGACCTAATTTTAAAATTTCACTTAAAAAAAAAAAATCTCTTTTTTCACCTAGCATGTCTAAATCAAAGTTACTCAGAACTTTTCAAATAGGAAAGATTGCTAGTTTTACTTGTCATATCATTCTCAAAGGTAAAGCAGTACTGAAGTATCAGAAATCTTTATTTCTCTGTGGCTGTTGCAGAAATGTTTCATATATAGGGTATATTACATCAGGTTGAGACTTTTTCCCGAAGCAGGGCTGCTAATCCTATAAGCAAAGGCCCCTAAACCATCTGAGTTGAGATGAAGTCTGAAGGCCCTACAAGTCTTGATTACAAATGCCTCCTAACAGCAATAATAGCCAAATAATTTTTTACAGTAAATTAGTATTTTATAAAGAGTTTGGAGATGGATATCGTGTGTGATAGGAATTGTATGCACCCAGAGAAAAATATTTTGATTTTGTAAGATCTATATTAGTAAGGTAAAACTCTTTAAGAACGTTTGCTTTTTACTAAATTGGTTTTAAGCCAAACTTCAGTTTTGCTACAGGTGATAAGAGATATTGCTGATTTAGGATAAAAATCAAACACTACTCCAAACAAAGCTCAAGTAATTTTTTTAATAATAAGGCCTATTTTCCTTCTTTCACCACATATAGATAATTATGGAGGACAGAGATTTCATGTAAGGCTGCTAACTTGACAGTGTCCCTTTAAGTTGTGAGGATGTGCAGAGTAGTTAGGAATGTGAGATACTGTAGGGTACCAAATGTGTGATGTGATGTTGCTAGGCAACTTCCTTATTGTTTTAAACAAACCACATCGAGCTGGCAACAGCTGTCAAAGCTCTTGGCTCTTGACAGTAACACAGACCTCAAAAGAACCTAGAACAAAGATCTTCCAAAATGAGCTGTAATATATAATGCAATCCCATAGTGCTAGCAAATGTGAGAACCTGTTTGTTAAATTAGCATATGCAGTTATCTGTTAGAATTCTATAACAAAATATTTTTGTGACAACTATGCCATTTGTTTAAATAAATTTTAAAAAAAAGGTAAATACGTGTACGTCAGTTTGGCTTTTTGAAAGAACGCCTTTCATATCTCTCAATGGTAGCAAATCTGTTCGCATGTATTAGATAAGCATCGTATGTCTGCAGTCAAGAAAGGAAAATGTTACATAGGTGTGCATGTGTTTTCAGATTTATTTCTGTCCTCTGCTGTTGAGTTGTGTATATTTTGACATCTCAGAAACAGAGCTGAGCTCCTCTTTGTCAGTATTACAGTCCATAAAAGTAGATCTAGGTGTAACACACTAACACCTACCAACATGGCAAAACATTTAAACAGGAACCAGCCCCTAAAGCTTCAAAAGAAAGCCCAGATCTGTACTGAAATAACACAAGATCTGTCAAAATCGCACTAGCAGATAAGTAGGTCTGTAAACAGCCTCATAGTCTGGAAATACATCTGGAATGTGAAAAATTCAGAGTACCTCCAGACCAGTTTTCCCCCTGTCTCCTGACTGCTTGAGCATGAACCAGCATAAATCTAGCAGCCAGCCAGTGCTGTGCTTCCACTAATATTCGTGTCTCTCTTAGTGCAGTGTAGCATTTCAGGTGCAGTATTGTGCACAAGGTGCAGCTTGTCTGCATTTTAGGTGCAGTATTGTGCACAAGGTGCAGCTTGTCTGCCGGGCTGTTGCATTATTCACACCCCACCAGAATGCAGGTGAAGTCAGTGTCGTTCTCATTGCTCTAACCATCAAACTGCTGGCAGGTGGCTCACTCTGTCCCTGGTTGTAATTGTTCAGTTGTATCCATTCTGGTCAACAAAAGGCAGCTAGCTAGTTAAAGCTGTCATAGGAAACTTCTGAGCTCTTGAGTCACTCTCCATGGCAAAATGAATGTTTAGATATACGGAGTAGCTGATTTTCAACCTGTTGCTTGCCCTGCGAATGATGGACTAGCAGAGATTTAGCTTGACTGTACTAGAGACTAGTGTGTACACTTTTGTACTTTGTTAGGTCTTTTTTCTGTCTATTGATTTTAGTTTTTTAATTCCACATTGTAAGGAGAACTTCTTCCAATTTCAATTTTGTCAAACCTGATCCTTGTCTTCTGGAAAATTTTAGCACATGAAAATAGCTGTACTGGTTCAGACCAGGAGTCTATGTAGCATGATATCCTGACTCCAAAGTGAGCATATACTGATGCCTGAAGAGGAATAAAAACAGTGTAAGGGGCTATGATACTTCCTCAAGGTATTCTCTTGCTCTCTGAGTATTATCTTGGCTCGCAGGATTTCCTGAGCTCTGTATCATTTAGATATTTATATATTTAGTATTTATATGGTTCTCTGTTTAGTAACATTTAATAGTTCACCTCTGAACCTACAAAACTTTCTGCATGCAGAATGTCTTCTGACTAGCAGTTATACAATTCAGTTTGGCACTGTATATGGAATCACAACCTTTTGTTTGTTCCAAGCCTGTATCTCTTAGTTTAAGTTGATAGTTCCCAATACTTGTGTAGACAGAGGCAGTGAATAGTCCAGTCAGCTCTGTACCATTTCCATGCAATTTATGATTTTGTAGGCTTCTAACTCCTCTTTTTTTCAAGTTGAACAGTCCTTAGAACTTAAGTCCTTAGGACAGAACTTAGTTGTTTTTATGGAAAGTCTTAAGTTACCTTTGCTTGAGTTTTTGCTGGTTTTTTCTATCCTTTTTAGGCTTAGGAGAGAAGAGTATTCTAGGTATTGAAGGGGTAAAAAGAAGCATATTTTTTTATTGTGGTGTAATGGTGGTTTTTTTCTGTTCCTTTCCTAGTAATTCCTGGCATTTATGTTGCTTTTTTGACTACTGCCTGGCACTGGTCTGCTGTTGATCTTGACAAATTGCTATTTTCAAGCCATTTCATTAAAGAAACAATGTTCAGTTCTTCCCCACACTACAGATTTATCACATTTTCAGGAAATTTGTCTAACATGAGCATATCTAACTGTTCATATGTTGTTGTTTTCTGTATTTTTGTAACAAGTGAATTTGTTTTTTAAGTTAAGTATTGATTGAGGGAAGAGAAGAAGTGGTGGTCCAAGTGTCTTTATCTGTCAACTGTTATCTGTGAAATAGGATTTTCCCTTAGTGGGATCAGATGGAGGGCACCAATTCAACCTGCAGTCGCTGTGGGAACATTACAGAATATTTGAACATCTGCTTTGAGAACCTACTTGAAAAATAACTGCGCACAGTGTAAGAGGAACATCTGTGCTGTGTGCTGGAGACCACTGGTAATACTGCTGGTACAAGCAAAAATAGAAAAAAAGCTCATATAGGTTACATGGAGGCCTTCTGTTGAATAATATATGTCATTTTGCATTTTTGTAGTTGCACCGTATTTTTGTTGATAAGAGCAGTATACTAGGTATGAAATTACAGACAAGCAAATAATCTCCATAAGCTGATAGCTGATGGAAATTTAAGTGCCCTGAAAAGTAAGCAGAAAATATCCATATACAATAATGTTGTCTCCATTGTTTATCTGTATCTAATACTTTGTGTGTTTGCATGTTGTTTCTAGAAAAAGATAATTAAGCAAATAGAAAACAAAATGGAAAAAATGCTGCAATTCTTATGTAATTAAAAGCTGGTTATTACCAGGTATGCTCTCCATATAAAATGGAGCCCATTTATGAGGCCTGTTCAGAGTTCTGCTCCTGCACTTGGTTTTGGGTCTCCAGCATGGACAGAAGCGTGCTGAGTTCTGTCATGTTGTTGGGGTCTGTCTACATTACTGTTGCATTATTAGGCTAGCTGATGGGCGAGAAAATGTATTGGTGGTTTTAATCCTGTGTACAGTACTGTCAGTGTTATGCTTGTAGATACGTGAAGTCAGTAAATGTTGCTTTCATGGCCTGTGTCATGAGAGGGCCACGATTTCTCCTATGCTAACAGAGACTGCTTCTGAATGTGGTAGGTTGGACTTAGTCACGTATGGGGTTTCCTTTAGTCAAATTTTTCTAATTGACAGCAAATCTGGTGTGTCCTGTAAATATTACATTTAGTTTAACAGTGTTTTCATACAGCTTTAGGAAAGAAAAAGAAAAGTCTGGTTTTGGTTTGGTTTGGTTTTAAATGGTACTGACACAATTGGACATAGAGTGTAAAATTATGTGGTTCTAGATATTGAATATATACAAAAAATTATACACATATATTGAAAATTCAGTGTCCCCTATTACAGAAGTTAGAAGAGATTTTTCTATAATTTTTCTCTGTGTTGCAGAAGTAGTTATGTAGGGCTTAAGGTATAGGCTGCTGACCTGGAAGGACTGGCTATGTAAATGGTAGATTGAAAAGGATCTCAGAATAATATTTTGTCTAACTGAGAAAGTTTTACTGGTTTTTAGACCACCTTGAGCTTACAGTCAGTAAGAAAAAAAATAAGAAATCACTTATCAAAAGATACAAGGTACATTTATGTCTTCAGTCCTGCTTACTTGCACAGTTTTCTATTTCCCAGCATGAATTAGAATCAACATTTAACGCAGCCATCTCAGGAGAAGATGACTCTTTAGCCATGCTATCCTATAATATTTGCTGGATTCATTGTTCTACAACTTTTTATTCATTTTTTCTATGCACATGTAAAAATTACAACGTACACAGCACATACAACATTACACATGATGAGAATTAAAGTTTGATAAATAATGGTAAATTTCATGGTGTGCAAAAAATGTATGAATTCACATATCTTTTTTTACAGGTTAAATGATCAAATAATGACCATCTTTGGCTAAATTCTATTTGAAAATGTCTAGACTTCTTTACACAGAGCTTTCAACACGTGAAATCTTTTCCATGGGGTTATATGATACTTCCTTATGCATGCAAATCCTGCTTAATGTAGTAGTAATTGTGTGAATAAACTATTCTGCTATTAGTATAAATGTCTGAAGTCTTTAAGATTTAATTTATGACTTCAAAAAGAACATCTGTAGCACATACATGATAATTGTGCATTGTAAACTCATCAAATTAATTAGAAAAATTCTGAGTAACTTATAATAATCATAATAACTTTGAGTGAAATGTAATTCTATACACTCAGAAACTTGCTGTCTCTATCATAATAATAGAAAGAAACTTCAGATGTTTACCCTTACTTACATAGTTTGTAGATTGCGATAAAAACTTTAAAATGTTACTGCTGTTCATAGTTGCTTAGTAGGAAATAAGGAACAAAGCAGAACAAGGTCATGTTTCAACATCATTTTTTAAAGCTAGATGGTTACAACAGCTTAAGGTGATTTCCCCATGACATTACTAATACCCAGAGCCAGAAGGATACCATTTAACATCATGCGCTAGAACCATATTTGGCTCAGTTATGTTCCATTCCTCAAAATGCCATCCCCAAGTGAATTACTTTTTCAAAGTAGCCCATTATGTCAAAAAGCTTGCAAAAGTCACAGCCTGAAATGTCACTTTCTAAATATAAATAAGTATTAGGAGCCAAGAAACATCAAAGGATTAAGTTTGTAGTTAGGACAAAACTGTAACAATAACATAATATGTAAATGTTGCTGTTTACAAGCGTGCAGTAGTTCGAAGAAACCTACCCATCTCTCCAGTGCTATGGTAAAGATTTATCTCTCCAGATCTTCACAGCTCATTTTACTCCCAAGATACAGTACTGGGAACACAGAGCAGTACAACAGACTAGTAACGCTATTTTGTATACTGGTGGTGAAGTGGGTACGTAAATGCCGGTTTATGTCATTAGCACTTCAGAGAGAAGTGGAATTTTCTATGGATGGGAATTGGATCTTTTTTTTCCTCTCGATGAGTTTTTGTGAAGGACCATTTGGGACTTTAGGTTGCCTTAAGTAACATAAGATTTGAGGAGCCAAGCCTATCATCTACTGGTGCAATCGAGCAGAATGTTTTTTGACACCGTGTCCTTAATTACAGTAGTATCTGTAGGTATTAAATGCCTTTTAAAAATCTGGTACTTACAGCTTTATGAGTCATCACAAAGAAGCCATGAACAATATTTTTATGGAGATGGAGGGTGTGAAGTTGGCTTACAAAACATACCTAATACCAATTTCTGTCTTATCATGTTTATTCCTCGGGGTTTTTTTGGTTTGGTTTGGTTTTTTTTCAGAAATACGAAGTTGTAGAACCGGATGTATACTAGTGAGTACAGAGAGAAACTCGCTAAAGAGGGTCTTAGAAGTGCTGAGTGAAAGACCTGAAAAAAAGGTCTTTACCTCACTGTCTAATACTGTATTTGAAGGATTCCAAGAGCACTGTCTCCTGGTTTCATTTACACTTAGTCTAGCCAGTGTATATATTGACTCACATTACATACTTCATCATTTGCACATATGTAAATTAAAGCAAACTAAAGCCCTTTATTTCTAGTTGTTAGTTGACGTCACTGGTTGACAGTGAAACAGGGTGGGTGGAATAAAGCCTCTTAATTACTTGAGGATGACAGAACATGTGCTGGTACAGGATGATTTCATTATGTTGTACTGCCCAAAAGACTGTAGCAAAGCATTGAAATCGTTACGGGCAGTTATCAGGTAGAGTCTGCTGTGCCAGTACTTCACTGGAGAAAACTGAAGTAAAATTATACTACTCTAATTATTAACCTTTTAAAAATGTGAAGCTTATAAAAGAGACTATTAATAATCCTGGGATATGTATTTTTGAAATGAATCATTATACACATCTAGGAGGTTATTGGTTACCATTTCTGCCATATGTTTACACATTCTTGATCCGCATCCATCTGGCTCAGAAATCTGTCGGAGTGGTTTGAAAAATGATTTGAAAGATCTTAAAAGCCAAGAGCAAATTGTTATTCTGGCTTGTGTATAATGTAGGAAAAATGCCTTTTTCAAAATCCAGTATAGTGTTTTATAGTAAGTAGATGATACATCTTCAGAAATTGTCTTAAACGGTTTTCATGCTTTGTGTATCTTTTTCCTCCTTCGTTCTTAATAGGAATATACATTTTTTTGGAAAGAAAATTATCAGTTAAGATTTATATCAAGAGCTGATGGTAAGGCATTTGCTACCAATTATGCTACTACTGGAGCTAAATTCAGGTGCTAAATGGTAATTGCAGCTGTCTGAAGGGTTCAAAAGTGGACATACTCCAGATAGTGTTAAAGATTATTGGAAGGGCTCCTCTCCAAAAATTTCAATAGCATTTTTATTTTTTTAATAGTTTAAGAATGAAATACTTACAAAACAATATTCTGTATTTTGGAGAATTCTCGCATTATAAAACTTGTTTCAGAGCTAGCAAATCCAAAGTAAATGACCTGCAGTGTTTTTAATCTGTAGCATTTTTATACATCGTATTAAAAGTTCTATTCCTACAACACTATATTTTTTTGTTTCCTCTTCAGTTACACTTATTTTAATTTCTACATGAGTAGAAACTTAATAAGTTGAAGTGATTGATTATCTGTAGTCTTTAAGTCACTATTTGAAAATAACATGAACTCTGAAAGTGTCCTTGGTCATCTCTCAGGCTGGAACAGCCCTGTCTTTACTTGCACAAATAATATTTTGTATTGAGCTTTAAATATTTAAGAGAAAGTTTTTTCTTTGCAGAGAAAAATCAGGATGTCAGATTACATATGGTCATACTTTTTCCATTTGCCAAATAAATTGAAACTAGAATTTACTAATTTATATGCAGAGTCATATTTTAATGGATATGTATTCTAGCACAAAGTTAGATCTTTTCCCCTGTTGGAGTTAGAATGAATGCTTTCTTATGGTCAGTTCAAGTTGGTCAAAATTTCGTAGCAGATGTACATTTTGTATTTTATTTTCATATTTACCATTCTGCATGAGAGATGTTATAACACTGAGTCCATTTAAGCTTACAGGAGTGAAAATGAATTTATTGGCAGGAATTTTTAAAAGTGTTCAGGGAATGTGGCTAAATAAGGAGTGACTTGCAACACATGCAGTTTATGATATTAAAGAACTTAAATTTGTCATGTAATTTGTGTTGGTATTTTGAATTGCAAATTTTGAATTAGTAATTAAATTTCAGATGTTTCCCTGATTCTGAAGAACAGAAAAAGTACAGTGCATTCATAGTCATTACAAATGTTCTTATGCATCCTATGGTTTGCTAAAGAAAGACTAGCTCCCTAAGGTATCAAGATTTTGGAATCATTAAAAGAGTCTGAACATGAAGGGTGCTTTTTGAGGAATTTGCAGAAGAGGAGCTTTCATGATAAACAGATCTGCAACTGAATGTGCTTAATATTTGAGACAGTTTTTTCAGAAGGACTTACCTAATCAGTTTTCATCTATTACTTTCAGAAACATTGTCTGAAGTATGTATTTGTGCTTCTAGGATCCAAGTTGCACCTCGTATTCACTGTAAAAGTGATACTAAGAGTAATTACTGGATGACGTGAACATAAGACAAGCATTATTAAGAATAATAAAATCTAAACATAATTTTAGTCCTCCAGGAAATCTGAGAGCTGGAACATAATATTGTCTGTTTACTGGCATAATAATTCTACCTGAAAAATAGAAATGCAGATGTCCGCTCTGCTAGCGTGCTACATGTTTACTTAGAGGACAGCCAGGGCATAGGACAGTAGCAGCGGTAGGTTTTCAGTTCCCTTAAGGACTATTTAGGTCCAGCGTCTGTCATTGCCAGACTTGAAACTGAGGTCAGGAAGAGAGCGAGGCCAGATTCCCATCATGGCTTCTGAGTTAACAAACAACTTAAAAACAGTGTTTACATTGCTTATGTTCTTCTGAGAAACCAAAATACCTCAGAAATCCTATGTGACTCTTAAAACCAGTGTTAAGAGCATAAGGCAAACATTAGATTAGTGATGACAACATCTCGCTAGTGGTAAGTTGCAAGTATTGCCAGATGTATCATCGTAGCACTCTGAAATGCTTGGGATGGTTTTTGTTGTGAGCACAATCTATTGTGGAAAGATGTGTGATGAGTGTATAATCAAAAGTATCTATGTCACTGATGTTCTTATGCAACTCAGAATTCAAACTGTCTCCTCGATTAAATGCAAATAATTAAAATGCAAACTATTAGCATCCTGTAATTATGCCTCTTAGCAATTCCAACATTATCCACTCCTTTCTCTAGATGATTATACCCACCTGGAGAGAACATTGTATCTACAGTCTTCACTAATCAGCAGGATTTTGCTTTTTTTTCTTTATTTTATAAAATAATAGAAAATTAATAATTATCCTTCAGATATGGTTTGCATGTCTTAATTTCAGAAACTGTGTCATTCTAAAACAAACAGTAAGAAAATGGGTTTGATGCAAAGCTGATAGATTTAGTGAGTGTTAAATCACGTTACATGTGATTTAATAGATTTAATTAATTTAAGAAATTGCCATCCATCTTTACGTGTGCATATTCAGTACTAAAAGAGGATTATTATAGTGATGATGATAGGGTGGCTTTTACTGATATAGTGGGCAATTTAAAATGGTTAAGTACATTGAATCTGGTTTTATCCATATACAAACTATACTGCAGTCAATATAAATGTTTAGAATAACCTGAAAAGAACATGATTTTTTTTTTTCCTCCCTTAGTTAGAATGTTGATATTTAGGGTTTGATTAATATTGCATTTGGTGTATAGACAATCTATTTCTGGAATTTGATATTTTCAACTGAGGTTGGTTTCTTGTCTGATTTCAAGCGTTCAGGTGCTTTTGTGGAGCAGAGTGTGATAGTGTGTTACTTGCTAATCAGGGTCTGCTGACCAGTGAAATGTCGTATTAGTGGTATAGAAAATAACATAGATCATCTGCCTAATGAACCATTGAAAACAGCAAACATCAAGCCCAGCTTCAAACTCCTGTTTGCTGGATTTAAACAAGAGACTGCAATGAAGAGAGTATGGCCCTACTAACTGTATTGATCTTAAGGGACCCAAAGAAGGTTTGCTTTGTTTCCATCTGCTTATGCTGTCCCATTGGATTTTCTTGCGCAGTGCTTTTCAGGCCATGTCTCCTATTACAGTGTCCACCTCGTGAGTGCCATATCTGATATGCTAGAAGTGAGAACCTGAAGGAGTCTTTCCCCTTGTTATCTCGTTACCCAGGATAACCCCACATTCAGCTGGGATAGTTTTTATCTGGAAGCAGCTGAGACCCTCACTATCCTGCACCATGTAGCCCACATACTGACATTCTTGTGCTGCCTTTATCTGCTGCGCCTGCTTCAAGTTGTGACATTTTCCGGGATATCCTGGATGGTAGCTTATTGGCAGTAAGTCAGACTCAATATAAATTCTCAGATTTCCAGAACAAACAACCCCAGCAACCCCACAGTGGAGACTCTGAAGCTGTATTGGCATGGGAGTCAGAAATGGCCATAGGAGTCAGTAAGAGAAAATGAAACGGAGCTGCTTCAGGGCTGGTATCAACAGGGAGGAAATTTCTCAGAGGAAATGTCATTGAATAGCCATAATTAACAATCTTGTGCAAGTAGCGCTCTTTCACAGCCTGCTCGTGTGCTGAGTGACCCCTATGGACAGCAGGAAAGTGGTAAGGGATGTCCTTTATGGAGATCTGAATAGGATGTCAGAGGCTTATGTTGGGGGTAGACAGATGCATACGCAGTAGACAGTCAAAGGCTTTGCTAAGGGTAATGTATGTGCTTACAGGGTAACTCATTTAATGGTTTTGCATTCGGGAAAGAACCAATTTAGCACTGTTGATGGATGTGGGATACTCCAACTTGTGGCAGCTCTTAGGAGAGATCTAGCACAGCAGGATGAACACAGTTTTTGTGCCACAACTATTTGAAGAGGAGTACTTCAGGTATTCCAGCCTTCACCTTTCTTGACAGCCATGAAAATACATATATATATATATCCCTTCCATTTTTCACAGGTCAAAGAGAAAGAACTTGCTGTAAGAAAGGGGAGTCTGGGGTCTTTTCATAATAGGAAAGTGAGGAGGTTACTTGACCTTTTCTGAAAAACTTGTAAGGGAAAGGAAGAAGTTTTACGTACAAAGATGCTAAAATTTATAAATAGAATCAATGAGCTTGTGCTTCTTTCTTTCTTCTGTTTTTCTCTGTTTCTTTTTGTCCCGCCTCCTCTCTGTCTTTTTTCCCCTTCTCTGTCTTTGAGTTTCTTTTTTTATTATTCTTATTTTTTGGTTCTTCTCTAGAATTTACATTTCAAGTCATTGTAAATGTTGAAACATGCTAAAATGTAAAATAGCTTGTTGAATTCTGGGAATAGTAACATTTCAGTAGACTGTAGCTGGACAAATGATTGTATAAAGCTTTAGTGTCATAAAATGTACTTTTAAAATTGTACCAAATGGTATGAGTACCACAATTTCCTAAGTATCTCAGAAAGCATTAATTAGCACAGTCTGAATAGGAACAACTTATTTTTTGTCAGCAGTGCTTTGTCTGCTTTAATTTGCTCTGCACATGTTTCCATGACAACTAAAGGAAAAATAAAGTCTTAACCAAAATTCAGTGTAAGCAAGACAAAACAACCTTCTGTGATTCATGCTGCTGTGATAAATGTGAGTTTGGCAATCAGCTGTGGATCACAGCTTTTTTTTTTTTTTCTGGAACAGATAGGGCTTTTATTTGCATATATTCTCTTAGCTTAAGAAAACAAAAGGGGGTTGTTTATGGAAATTGTGGGTGGTTTGGTTTTGTTTTTTTTTTTTTTTTTATTCCACAGAGTCTTGTTTTAAGGCCTCAAAATATATAGATTTTTCTTCTTTTTAATGCAAGTGATTGTTGTCTTGGCTTTAAACTTCTTCCTGCTATTTGTTTTTCTAATCTGTGTTGAAGAGGTTTTCAAATACATCTGAGCTGAAAAGATGAGACATAACAGTAGAAGATTTTGTGCCATGATGTTATGTTTCCTTGAAGAGATGCATTTTGTTTGCTGTGATTGCTTACCTTTCTCCCAAATACACTGTAAGTAGTTCAACGCCATTTGGAAACAGTGGTGATACTTCTGACCGGGAGCATCAGATCTCACAACTCATTGGTAGGCTCAGTAGATACAGTTTTATTGTGTCATACGAATGACACAATCTCCTATGAATCACTGTAGTATTTGGTGTTTGATTCTCTGTGACTGGTATCTATTTATCAAGCTTAAAGCTATAAACTTCTTGTACAAGTACAGTTTAAAAACATGAGGAAAAGAAAAAAGAAGAAAAGAAAAAGTGGTAAGAGAAGCTAGAATCCAGGTCCTGACTTCTTTAGGATTTGAAAATGTATTTTTCAAGGTAGCATTGATGCGAGCTGTTATCTGTCTACTTCACCTCTGTTGCAAAACTGCAGGCACCTTTGCTACTGGCATTTTAGTTATATTTTTATATGGTGTGGTTCAGACACATACTAGCCAAGGAAAATATGGTCCCTGGCCTGTGGAATTTGTTGCCCTATTTAAAAAAAAAATAAAAATCATCACATAATTTGGGTATATCCCTTGACAAATAGAAATATTGATAGATTTGGGTTTGAGAAATTCTTTTCCTCATTATGCTTGTTAGTTCTGACTTCTTACCTAAATTATATAGTAGTCCCACTCTCTAGTTACCCGATGACTTCAAAAAGTAACTTTAAGTAGGTTTTATGTGTGAGTAGTGTCTTACCCCACTAATTTACTGACATGTGCAAGTATCTTCCTGCTAAACCTGCCTTGTTCATGTGCATCACATGATACATCTGGGATATCACAGTACATCTGGGATAAAGAATTGGCTCTCAAATATAAGAATTCATCCAAGAAGTGGTGCCTATTGTTAAGGATATGGAGCGCTCAGTGCAGTAGGCAACAAAATCCCTAAGTTGTTCTTCAGGATTTAGAAATTGCTTCCTAGAAGTAAAACTTGATGAGCATTTTGTTTTCATAAATCAAACAGCTGAGATACATCCAGGGCCAAAGTGAATTCATTTTAAGTTCAGAAAGTAATTATTATGTTGTTTACTGACTTCAACGAATTAGTTTGTCTGGCCTGGTTTTTGAATATATTTTTCTCAACAGCCTCGTTCTGCTGTACTTTCTTGTGCCAAATATAACTTTTAAAAATAGTTCCATTTAATCCATGTGAAAAGTCAGAAAATACACTTTGAGGGTAGCAAAAAGTAATTGCAGACCTATGTTTGCCATACATTTGAAAGGCAAAGGGCAGGTATTGCTTAAAGCTGAAAGATGCTGAGCATGCAGGCCTATTGCGGCAAGATACTTGACTATGGGATTGATCTTGAACATGTGGACAGTCTGACTGATTTTGGTGGGGTTTCTGCAACAGATCGGATTGCTGTGCTCAGCACCACTGTAAGACCAAGGCAATTCAGACATAATGGGTTAATTCTGGGTGATGAGAATAGACCTTTGGCTGCTGACCAGATGCTGTAAGGAGATGTTTCTGGGTGCACTGTGCATAGCATTTCTCACTCACAAAAGTAAAAATAAACTGTGAGATACTAAAGACTATAAATCCCTCTGCATAGTGCCTCTTAACATGCTGTCTCTCAGTCTGGGTTATGCATTATCTGCATAATTGAGCTGGGCTTTGCTTACTTAGAAGGCTTTTGTTTTGTTTTAAATAATTTGGGAATTGTGAGGGCACATGGATGGCATCCAAAGTATTGTCACCCTTTGTTGCCTTTGGTTCATCCTGGAATTTTATTAATAGACACCCTTGGAGTGTTCATTTTAATTCAGAACATAAAACCCCATGATTTGTTCAGATCATTTCAGAAGATAATTCTGTATGACTGTTTATAAAATTAGATGGAAATTATATATTCTTTTGTACTTCAATAGCATTTTATATTTTTAAAAATAAAACAGATACTGAAAAGAAACCATATTTTCCTAAAACAAACTTTTGCCTTGTAATTTTTTGTGCCCATAGTAAATATATGTAAGTCTTAAAATGCACTTTGCTTTCTGTGGCATCATCTGTGTAAAGATTATGGGCCCACATAAAGTTAGGTAAGACACATCTGACAGTATATTTCACTGCTGCTTCTGCTAGCCATAGATTGCAAGATTTCATTAGTAGTTTTCCTATCAGTACAGGCAAAATATGAAAAAACAAATGCACCAATACTGACTCCCCTTCGTAACACCCACCAAACCTGAATCATAAACTGTTCCTGCTCCTGCTTCCTGGCTCAAACCCAAAGGAAAACTGCCTACACTTCACTGCAACAGAATGGATAGTAATTCTGGTTGAAACTAGACAAGGAGTAATTTATGGCACATCCGTATGACACCTGTTTGTTCTTGTTAGTTCTACTACAACTAGTGTTCTTACAGCAGCCCACTGCATGTACTAAGTAACCTTCAGGTCTGTCATTTATGTTCTTGGAATTTAGCTTGGGCAACCGAGCTGTGTTTCAGAGCATATTGTTTAGATTAGATGCTTGGTTGTGTTTAAAGGAAAAAGCAGCAGGTAAGGCAGCATCTTACCTTTTGTTTTAAGCTGTGGTTAAGATTCAGGTGTGCGTGTAATCATGCTCTACTTATGATGATTGCCTTGTTTTTAACTTGGGATTTATGGAAGATACAAGCTGTACCTCCTACATGATTCTGATGCAATTTGGAATTTTTTATTGGCAACAGCAAGGCTGGTTAAATTCTACTCTTACCCTGTCATGGCTGTGTTCATTTGGTTAAGAACAAATACATTGTATCCTTAAGAAAAAGCCATAACTTAGCACACATTTTGTATCTGAAAGCAATAGACTGATATAAGGCAACTGCCTTGGCCCTACTTCGCATGTATTAGGAATGAGGATTTCAGCCATAATCTGCTCCATAGGGAGGGCTAGAAATAGGAAGGAAGTTGAAATCAATGTAAAAGACAACTTGTCTTTCATAAGGTTTTCCATAGAGCATGAAGAGTTTCCCCTATACCAGGAATAGCTTGTCGAGTTGTACCTAATCCAAAAGAAAATTAATGGGGAATTACCTTTCATGGTTTGGGTTGCTTTCTTCTACTGATTTATTTGTGTGAAATAAATTTAGACTTAGAAAATGATTGTGAGATGGAAAATAGGAAGAGAAGAACAGGGAGTGAAGCATATGTTACCTCAAAGGAGACTACAATGCCTACTGAAAGAGGGGAAAAAAAATTAAAAATGACTGACTAATTCAGAATGGAGTGAATTCCATAAAGGTTTAAGGCTTAGTCATAATTTTTCTTTAATCCCATTAAAAGGCCAAATGATTCTGACTTCTTTATTTTTCTTTTTTCCTGCTGTAAGGTGAAGCTGGCAAAATGACATGCAAAATATTTTATATGTGCAAAATAATATTTAGAATTTCCTGTGCTGCAGCAACATATGGACTTCTATTTGGAAAAACAAGGAGAGACCAGCACTGATATTCTCTACAATTGTTAAAGTTGTTATGATAGCTAAAAATACAACCAGTTGCTATAGCAACCGGAATTTGAAGGCTCACGTAAGGCTGCTGCTTCTGCTCCCTTTCAAAAATTTATCAAGACATACCTTTTCTTGTCCATAAGTAATAATCTGTAGCTGCCATATTACGTTTTACATAATGTTTGTTTTCTGCCTGCTCAATTATGAGTTACTTTAGGAAGAAAGCACTATAGAACTTACTTTAGTAAACTAAGCATGTACTTCATATAGCTTACTGATATATGCTAGGGTTAAGGACTAAATAATTCTAACAATCCAAAGAATTTCTTAAACGCCATAATAAGCACATATAAATGGCTTTTTTCTATTACAATGTAATTTTTAAATGTTTAGTAATAAAGGCATGATACAGAGTAAGTATAAATACATATGAAAAACGTAATTCTAATATTTTTTTTTAATTCAGCGTCTGTTCTCTAAGTTGTACATCTGGATGATTTTTATTTTTGAGCTCCACAGATTCACCCAAGTTGCTTCTTTGGCATTCTTCAACTTAGCAAAATCTGATCTTTTGGTTTGTGTCTGCCTTTTACTAGTTCTGTTCTGCATTACCTTTTCTTAATTTCTCTCTTATGGCTTGACAATATTTAATTAGTATCTTTGGCAGTTTCTTTCATTCTGATTTTTCCTGAGGCATGGCATTATGTAGCGAACTAAAAATAATCTTAGTGAAAGGCAAACCCCTATTATCAATTAATAGCCTCAATTTCTGTAGTATGCCTGTGTGTCTGTAGTGTCAATTTCTAGAACAACAATTCTTATTGAAAAGTCTCAATATTTCTTACCGATCGGGGTTTTCGTCCACTCGTTGTTTCTCACTAGTAGTGTCTGCAATTTCAATCAACTTTACTAGATGACTGGTGATAGTAAGACTTTTAGATTAAGGCTGGCTGTAAAAGCAAAGACTCAGAAAGGCCAGTGACCAAGTGATAGGATGAATATTCCAAAGCCAAACAAAACACTCTCTTCTGTGTCTATGATACTCTGCATTACTCAACCTTTTGATGAAGATTCACATTTTAGGATGTTAACTAACAAGCATACTATGAAAACAGGTAACTGAGCTTAAAGTATCAAAATGATTTTAAGAATTGTGTCCACAGATTTGGATAGGCTAATAAATTTGTTTATTATTTTGGCTAAATTTTTAACAACTGCCAAGTTTATTTCATCCTAGGAGAATTAAACATAAAACTGCATATGTCCAAATTTCCAACCTCGGACAAAATTCCCTGTCTGATCTTTTTTAATACAAAATTTTTTGAAATTTCTTCTATTCATTTCTATCTGCAAAAGGAAATGAGTGTGGTACCTGTTTAGGGCATTAAGCTCATCCCATACATACATAAGAAAAACTCAACCCGTTTCACTACATAAAATTCATAAGTATTCTGCCTGCCTCCTGCTTACATCCAGTTTACTTGGGATATCAGAATGAAATTCTCCCAAGAGCTCAATATTGACCTAGTGCTGCTCTTACTGAAGTCAGAGGTACTTTCACCACTGACAGAAGTAGGAGCAGGTATGTATTATCAAATGCTGAGCCCTTCAGAAGCCATTACAAAAACCTGTTTCTGACTTTGCACCCTAAAATGAAGGTGTGACTGGTAGCAGGGGTAGGCTTACAGAGGCTGATTTCATTCTGCTGCGTGGACTGAAGCAGCAGAGAGTGCGTAGGGCTACAGAGGAGCAGGGAGGAAGCACTGCTGCGTGGTGCGTTACTGCCCCACGTTGCACGCAGCACTTCCATGTCTTTCCTATTCTCATGTCCTATCCCAAGTACTATCAGTTCAATCCTGTGTTAAAATTAATATGTTGTATGTATCTCAGGAACATTATGATTTTGCTGGGTAGGCATAAATTACTGTTTAAAGTATTTTAAGATTGATTTGGGTATAATAGAGAGGAGAAAGCAGCAAGAATATAGTTTTTGTGACCTTGGTTTGCTGATGGTTATTTAAAAAAGTTGAAAGAAATGTGACACGTTAGAGTGGTGTGCACACTGTGCTCTGCTTTCAGGACTGGTACAAAAAAGAAAATAAAACCAAAGCATTTTAATTAGTTTTTGCTGTTATCTTAGAAATTAAATGCTTATGACAGCTAAAGGGGTGTAGGGACCTTAAATATTTTATCAATGATTAGGAGCGTATTCTGTTCATACTGATTTAACATACTCTATCTACTTGGGTAATTCTCTGTAAACGTTAATCTTTGTTCTTGCTTTTCATATTTTCTGACTGAGCAATCATAGAGTGCTTGCTTACCATTAAAGTCATTAGCATATTTATCACCTTTCTTTATGAAAAAATTACCAACAGTAGGCCAAATCCCTATCAGGCTCAGAATTGAAACTGTCTTTCTTCCGGCAAAACTCACTTCTAATTTTGAAAAGAAATTTCATAAATTGCTATTTTGTTAGCAATCAAGAACTGATGGATTTTTTTTTTTTTATCCCTTACAATGAAATAAACGTGTAGTTCGTTAACTGTGGTTCTAATTGGATGCAATAATTTTTAAACATGTTTTAAGAAGTTTGTGTATTATCTGGTAAGTATTTTGGATAAGTTGATTATGGTTTAGAATTGTGTAGAATAACATTGAATCTGAATTCCTCTACCATAGTGTAAGAAGATTTGGAGTTTAATCTATCCAAAGCCAGAGGATACATGAATTTCAGCTTCAGAATCACAACCAACTATTTCTACATTATTTTGTCCCAGGATAGCAATGATCTATTACGGACAGTTTATTTTAGGCACTAAGTCTGAAAAGTTCCTCTTCTAAAACAAATAGATGGATACAAACTTAAAAAATACATCAGGAAGACATTCCAAAATGTTAAGCCAGTGGTGAAATACCTATAAACTCTTTCCTCCAACTAATTTATATCAATAAATGCATTGATCTGTAGCATTCAGATATAATTTATTAATTCCCTTTTTAGAAATTATCATTGTTCTGTGTGTCAATTTATTTGGATTTCATATACTTTATTGCACATATGAACTTAATTTTGTTTGAGTGTTTAGTTTCCATAATCCAGCTAGTACAAACCAAATAGAATGTTAAATGTTATCTGACAGGAGGATAAAGTACCTTGTCTATTTTGAGCACCACTGTGGTTGCCATAGTAACAGAAGAGGAACCTATCAGCATGCAGAGCTTAATTTTCCATTCTATTTCTGTGTTTTGTACTTATTTAATACATCTTAAGAACAGTACTCCACTTGAAATTTTCTATAAAGATAAGTAAAATCCCATACTTATGGAATAGCAGATTAGATTTTCTTCCTACTGCGAGGCAATGCAGTGGCTCAGAATTAGAGCTAGAAATTTATTTCTTTGAGTAAATGGTTAATGGCCTTAGAATGTGATTTTTTTGTCATCCTAGGGATATTTGAAAGTCAGTCAGAATTCAGCAAATAGTGAACTGAGTTAAAAAAGACAGGATCTAGAGCCATAAAATGAATGACATGCAGATCTTGAAGGCCATATCTAACCTTTGGGATCCAGAGTGCTTCCTTCCTTGCCAGGCCAGTCATTCTGGTATATGATTTCTGGGTACTGGAAGTTGGAAACAGAGCGGTGGTTAATTAGGTCTACAGTGTGGACAACAGGATCACAGGAGCAGGGCATAGTGTCCTGCGGTCTAGAAATTATTGTATTTAGTTTGCCAAATCTACCCAATAGTCCAGTTATTGTTAGTCTCCTCAAGGACGTAGAAGAGTTCAGTTGGAAGAGATGTACAACATGTGTGTTTCACTTTAATTCTTTTGACTCCCTAAGGAGACAGAAACCCAAACCTGTCCTCTGCCAGCAGATTGCCCAAACAGCAGCATCAACATTTGGGATATTTCTGTGGGACTTGTCTACCCCATTTTCTCATTGGCCAGTGTTTCTTTTGATAATAGTTGATGGTAAATAATCTGTTTTGAAGGTAACTTTGACCACAGCTGTTTGCTCTGGTTTTGTTATTGATTAAGAGACTTAAAACTTACAAGAACTATTTGGAGTTGTTGAGGTGAAGAGGCAGTTTCAGGAAAAAAGATGAGTCTTTAGAAAACAATTCTATGTTTATTTTTATATTTTTAAAAAGTGATTGTCCACCATAGAGATGTATATAGCCTTCCATATTTGTCATATAGTTAACTTTGACTGTAATTATTTAGGCATCAGATAAGAACACTTAGAATTATTGGTAGCTCTGTAAAATATAGATGTCAAGTTGCTAGTATTTGCACTTGTAATTACCATGAGGATTGGAACTATGCCGGCAAATTGCAGATCAAATTCACAGTCTTCAATGTATTGACATCTAAGCCACTGTAACTGGCATTTCTTACTGAACTGTATGACACCTGGTTTTGATGGAAGAAAAAGGGCTTTTAGTTTATAATTTTATCAGTGCCATTCAGTCACTGAAAACTTGTAGGATTACTTTGAGCATGGAGAGACCCATTGTATGCGCAGTGGTTTAGATTTTATGACACAAAATTAGAGATCAGGTAAATTTTGTATGATGAGATATATAAGCTCTCTTCAAACTGTCCAGTGATACAAAATATACTATACCAATGTACTACACCTTGAAAACAGAAGAAGTAGTTTGAATGAAACAGGAACAAAATTATTAGAGTTCCTTCTAGAAGGAAAAACTAAGTGAATGGAGGTTATTTGACCTAAAGAGAAAAAGATTCTGAGAGAACACTATTTTTTCAAATACGTAAAAGGTAGGAGCAAAATTGAAGGGAATTGTTCATCATAGGTAAGATTGGGAAGAATTAAAGGGTTCAGATTGCAGCAAGGAAGCTTCCTACTATGTATTGTTGGAAACTTGCTAAGGGTGAAAATAATGAAGAACTGAAAGAAATTGCCTGTAAGGCTTTGGAGTTTCCATTTTTAGAAACCTTCAAGAAGTGATTGCACGTAGATCTGACAATTTGATTTCTGCCTTCAGGCACGGTTAAGGACAAAATAAATGCTTTCATTCTTACCTGCTATGATTCCTGGATCGTTTTCATTGATCAATTAACCGTGAGACTTCTAAATACACTTAATACATTTCATCAGTGAATGGTTCAATTTAAGCCACAAAAAAATTAAAATAATGAAGAAACAATACTAATGAGAGAAGTCAAAAAGAGAGGGGCTGAAAATAGGGTTTATCTCAGAACTGTTGTTATACTACTACTCCAAAAAGTGTTGCAAGTTTCTCCAGTGAGCTTTCTGAAAGATAGTACTAGTACTAGTGAAAGCATACTTTCGAAATGCCCGTTTCTGACAATACATACTGTAATTCAAAATATTCATAGGGTATAGAATAATATTAATAACTTTCAAAATCAGAGTTATTAGAAAGTAAGTCTACTATTTTATTTGGAGGCACCTCCCAATTTTGTTGCTGTTACATATTGTAAGTTTTCAACAATACCTATGTCTAGGCACTTCAGTACAAACACTGTTCTCTCCTCCACAAGATCTTTTCTATATAAATAGATTCAATGTGTGTCACAAATTATTCACAGATTGCACTGGAAGGCAACATCCCTTTATTTCGGAATACACTTCAGAGTCTGTGCAGCAGACATTGCAGGTCTTGAGAATGAGCCACATTTCAGCTATCTAATAGTTGTTGACTTCTCTTCTGCTTCTGAAATCTATTTATGTGTGAGTCTTTTTCTCTGCATTTGGAGCAACACATTAGGATCTGAACGTGCATATCATCTCCAAACCACACTGTTGCCTCCCCATAAACCCAGCTAAGCTAGGTAATTGTGGACCTTTTCGCCAGTTCTGTCCTGCTTAATATTCCATGGACAACTTATGGTAACACTCATAGGAGAAGCAATGAGTAATAAAACAGCAGAAGAAAATAATTGTCAATCCAAACAGAGTAACACACATCTAAGTAATAAACAATAAAATGTCTACTACTTTGGAAAGGGGTGTCTCTGAAAGATCTTTCTAGTAAACAGAGCAGAGCTGTTTTGTTACTGTAGAGTTTTGTTATTAGTCATAGTTTGTCTGGTTCATTGGAAAACTCTGCTCGTTTCCCTGTGCTTGTTTTTGTGCCTGATCTTCAAACAATCTTTGTCCCCTAGCTCATGACTGACTCCCTGTTGCCTTGATGCATCACAGCCATGAGGAAATAGAACCATTGGAATAAACAAGAAAAATAATGAAGTACACAGCTAGGGAAAGTTTTCTCCCAGGAATTACATTCTCATGGGCAATGTGTATACACACATACACTGAATATCATCCTTTCTTTCTTCCATCCTAAACTTCATGAATGGTTTGCCATAAAGTTATCTAATTGCTTTAATCCCCATTTTGCTTTGCTAGCCGCTTTTTCCTAGACATCTGTGTTTTCTTCTGTTTTAACCACCCTCTGTAGTTCCTCAATCCTTCTACAACATGCTTTTGCAGCTGTGGGAAAGCCAAAACATGTCCATCAGAAGCAGCTAGAAAAGAATAAGAAAGGTGAAATAAATGAAATGTACTACCATGACTGGAGTCAGTGTGTGTTCAGAGATGTGTCAAAGAAAGTAAAGTTTGCAAAGGAACAATGAAATGGGAGCTTGAGTCTAAATCCAGAAATGTGTGATTCTGATTGTATTATGCCCTTATTGGAAGTGACTAGATTCTGGGTTTTAGAACAGGAAAGTCTTTGTTACTAACACCCTTTAAAAGTGATTTAAAAGCCATTTAAAACCTTAATTGGTTTGTTTGTTTGTTTTTAAATAAATATTTAGTCTTATTTTGCTATGTCAGTTTTGAGAACCAAATTGACGGTTATACTGTATGGATCTTAAATTTGTCTCAAGTAATGCTTTCGGCAGAGGAGGAATGTTCTAACTTAACGATTATTGGAGTGTTAAGCAGAAAAGAGAGGGGTGCACAGAATGTGTACATCATTTTGTCTGCTATCATCATCATGTCAGAACCTAGAAAAAAGATAAATAGAAAGTAAATAACCCAAGTTTATAAAGTCAGATTTTGCTAGACAAGCATAATCACTCCATCATGTTCAAATATACATATTGCAAGAACACATGAATTTGAGTTGAATTTTTTTATGTTGAAAGCTGTTTACATGTGTTTAGGTTTTGATTGATAAATATCAGTGCACAGCATATATTAAGACTAAGAATAATAAATACTAGAATACAGCATATAGAATTTTTTCTTAAATTAATGTAAAACATAGAGACAATCTAATTTGTACAGAAGTAGTTCCAGTACTCTGTTTACTCTCATTAAATACAACCATATATAGTGAAATAATTGCTGGCAATTAGTTCTTAAAAATGTACTGTATTGAGTTTGATTTCTCTTTTCTTGGTAAGTGTATTTTGCAGTCCTCCAATTATGCTATTTTAGAGTGTAGTCAGTTAAGCTGATATTCATTTAACAACGAAAAACATTTTATTTTTCTCCATCACAAAAACCTGCGTAGAGTGCACATATACCCGGACTGTATTTTAGTATGCTTGTGATAGTGGTGGCTGCTTACCACACTTCTCAAGCTTTTCTTCTTTGAATATAGATAAAACTTAATTAGAAAACGCTAAAATGAATTTAGTCCATTTGGTTCTAGTTANCTGAAGTTTTTGAGTGTATTTTCTGTGTTGCAAATTCAGGACATCAAGCAAGCAGGCATAGTAGTGTCCTTTTGACCTAATAAAATGATTTGGAAGCAATTCTGAAAGTGAATTCTCCTGTTGTTAAGCCATATTTGATAACAGATTTTGTGGCTTTGTATCATGAGCTGCTTTGAGGCGTCCATTCAGTGGTCAGTAGGTTTACATCCAGGCAATGATGTGCTTATGGTGTTAACACAGAATTGTGTATCGCTTTATATTTATCTACTAAATTTTAGTGGTCACTTCGTTGCCAAGACAACCAGTTAATGTAAAGGAAGTTGCACGCTACTTGCAGTTGTTCTTTATCTTGAGTACCTTGAATAACTTTGTATCTTTGGCTACTTTGTGAACACACTATTCACTGTCATTTCAAGAGTGAATTAATTAATGAATATTCATTAATAAATATGCTTAACAGCTTAGACCCCTTCAGGTGACTTCTCTCCACTGAGAAAATTATCGGATATACTATTTTGTCTTTTGGCTACCACTGAAAACGAAGTGAAACGAGAAACCTCCAACACTGAGACAAACACAGGTATTGTGACATTCGTTAAAGTGAGTTGATATGGCCAGATGAGTCAGGAGTATTGTGGTAAATATGGTAACGCAACATTAATGCAAGAAAATCATATGTGGGCTAAGACAAGATAAAACTGTCTGTGTTCTTTCAGTTTGATAGTTAAATATTTTTTTGTTCTAAAACCAGTAAGGTGTTGTTTTGGTTTCTGAGACTGTTTGGAATGCGTTTGGTTTATTGTGGAGTAAATTTGTGATTTTTTGCTTGTTGCTGCTTGAGGGTTAATGGTAAACAAAAATGTCCAAATCTCTGAGTGTAGATGCTTAAAAATTAAGCTTGTGTTTATATAGCTTATTGAATCAAGAATTAATTCTCAGAATTGAAATGAAAACCATCGTAAAAGAAAAACAAGTGATTTAGTTACAATTATAGGCAGAATATTAAAAAAAGTCGAAGGACTAGTTTTGCAAGTATACAGGTAAAACGTGCAGTGTAAAGAACTATGGATACAAGGAATCATTCACAGAGCAGCAGGCAAAACTGCTGATAGTCAGTAGAAGGTAGATAATTGTAACAATCTGTCCAAATATTTCACTATAAATCAACTGAAAAGGAGTTATGATGAAGAAAGACTAGGATCACAGTTCATTGAACAGTTCAATGTAATTGTGTTTCTGAAGTGATATGTATGGATTAAGGGCTCAAGTTTATTGGGTCAAAGGACTAATTGTCTTTTTAAGGTGAAATTTCATAAGGTGGCTGAACCAATCTAACAGGGAGTGGGTTGGGGGAATGACTGCCACTTTTAGCTGCAACAATTGCCTGTTATCTGCTGAGATCTCCCCTTTCTTCTAAAACTTCAACTATAATGCCATACAGCTTCCAGAGGGAAGTGGAAAAACTGTGTAAGTCAGGACAAAAATCCCCACAAGATTCTAAGGGGGGTAGAACAGGAAGGAAAAATAAAAAAGGAGAATTTGTTTAGCCTGAGTGGACACCACAGCAGTTGAAAACCTCACATATGCATTACCTAACCGAAACACATGAAAGGTCTTGTTATCTTTATTAGGTATAAATATCTTTCATATATTTTATTTCTTATGTGGATAAATAACCATTGGATATGGGTTGAGTAAGGAGTTCAAAATTTGGCTGACTATACATATATGCAGAGTTTCCATGCGAATTACATAGTATGTACAATATGATTGTCTATGGCTTTATGATACTGGGAAGAATATCAGTGGAAGGTTTTCCCCACACTCCGCTTTGTTTTTCCAACAGAGTAACTGATTGGGGAATACTTTTAATTTCCTATTTATCACCTTGTTGAAGTGTCAGTTCTAAGCCTTAAAAATAGCCAAAGGCAAAAAGAATGCTGCTGTGAATTGTTAGTGTCACCAAATGACAACTTTTCCTTTGCAGGGACAGGAGGGGGATTGGACTTACCTGGTTACATTTTTTGTTTACTTTTGAAAAGTGCTTTAGTTTTGTGTTGAAATTGCTGTTCAAGTATGAAATCCATTTAATTCTTCACATTATCTGCACCAATAGTCTTCTGAATTGAGGAAAGAATAATCAACGTCTCTTAACATGCAGAGGGATACAACTGCTGCCCAGCTGCCACGAAATGTGTCAGCTGTACACAAATCGTCTTTTATTTCCCTCAAAAGAGCTTTGGTGTACACTATTGATTTACAGTTGCGTCATATTGTGTGCATATGAGCTATTTCATGCCGTAGAAATATTTGCTGAATTTTTCCCCTCTTTCTGGAGCAAATACAGGAATTTGACACAAAGTCCACTAATCAAAGCTTTCTACTTTTTTTTTAGTATTTTGTGTTATTGGTGATTCTTAGGTGAATATAGTATCCAAAGATCATACCCTCGGTTAGGATTCCCTTTTCGGCATCCCTGGTGTGAAGACTGATGTGAAGAAAAACAGTCTCGGTTTCAAGAAGTTTGTAGCCTAAATAGACAATGCACAGAGGGTGTAGGAGAGTAAAAAAGAATAGGAGTGATTTTCCATCTCGCAAACTAACTGTTATACAGGTGACCAAAACTTAAGTCTTCTAATTGTCAGCCAAGTGCTGTATCCCTACACTAATTTACTTCGAGGTAAATTTAACAGAACTAGCCCTGTCAGTAGGACTGATGCAGCAGCTGCAGAATTCTTCTTTAAAGAAAGAAATATAACCTGAAGGAATAGTGCGATTGTTGATAATGGGAACAACAGAAATATAACTTACAAATGTGAATTCCAGTTTTTAGCATTATCAAATTCATATCCAGGTGGGGGTTTAAAATTTACAGTGGTGTGCAGGAATACTTTTTTCTTCTCTCCTTCTTAGAAGTCTGATCTTGTTTAGTGGCCTGTATCTTGTAGGTCAGAAGATTCTCCAAGAACTCCCATGCGTCCAAGGAATGCATTTTAAGACAGGATGTGGTTAATATGACAGTATTTGAATCAAAGTGCATCTTAAATTTTTTTGTTACATAACTATAAATTTATTTTGAAAAGCAACAGCCATACTAAAGCGTTTTGCTTCTTGAGACCATATCTAATGTTTTAATAAGACTTAGCACATTCTTCAGAAACTCTTACCATGAGATAAATCTGAATGATATTTGTGGACCGGTGGTGATACCAAGTTTTCTCCTAGCAGGCAGGAACATTTGCAGCAAATGCAGTATATTTATATGTCCATTCAGGAAAGAAACACAGGACTCTACCCTTCATCTGGCTTGATACAGTTAAAGGATATAGCTGAAACAGCGTGCACAAAGAGCTGCCTGCAACCAATCCACGAACTAGTTTGAACACTTTTTTGTATAAAAAGTGTGCTCCACAGAAGCACCTTCAGAATTTGTAGTTAGGATTCTGAGAACGTAATTTCATACCTGTTTCTAGATATGCAGCTATTATGTTTTAGTTCGTGGTTTGGGGTTTTTTTTGGTTGGTTTTTTGTTTTTGTTTTTTTATGCTGTGCATTTACTTTACAGTATAGTAATATTAGTAGGAGAAAATAACTTTAAAGCTCTAATTTGCCTGTCTGAAGTCTATGCCATTTAAGCAATTCATTTTGACCCAACATCTGCTTAGTGTTTTCACCTTTTGAGAATAGGTTGTTAGAGTAGCTACAGCATACAAACGTCATTTATGGAGTAACAGGGGAAAATACCAGATGGTATTTTGCCATAACAACGTGGTAACTTCAAAGCTAGTGGCATTGCTGCTACTGTGTAGTATTCTGGTCATGTAGCTAATGACAACAAGGACCCCTGCTGTGCTTAATTTTTCTGATGTTTCTATAAATGGTGCAAAAACTCATTAGAATTATAATGCTTTGTGCAGGCCTGCAACTTTTGTATGTTTTTCTATTTCTTGATAGCCTCTTTGTGGAAAGATTTTTTTAATACTGCACATACACATCTGTTTTTTACTGTGTGTACTGTCTAGTGTAGTTACAATATACACTTCCCAAAGACACTTGTTAACACTGCAAATCAGTTAGTAACCATACACACTTCTTAGTATTTTTATATTATTGTATCAGAATAGATATACATAGAGTCTTCTGACATGTGCTGCAATTGAGAAAAATTCTGTAGTCATCTGAGGAAACAAAAAAAATTTCGAAACAGAGGTAGTGAGAGGTACGAGGATCATTGCCAACATTTTCCAACGTTTTCCACCATTTCAGACAATGAAAACGTGGGAGGAGTGCTTGGTAGACCCGAGGGTTGTGTTGCAATTCAGAGGTACCTCGACAGGCTGGATAAATGGACAGAGAGGACTCGCATAAAGTTCAACAAAGGGAAATGCAAAGTCCTGCATCTGAGGAGGAACATCTCCCGGCGCTAGTACAGGTTGATAACTGTCTGAAAAGCAGCTTTGCAGAGAAGGTAATGGTGGACAAGAAGTTGACCATGAACCAGCAATGCACCCTCATTGCAAATCACTCAAACAGCTTCTTGAGCTGCATTAGAAAAAGTGTGTTACTCAGCCCTACTCTATTTAGGTGAGGCCACATCTCAGAACTCTGAGTCTAGTTTTGGGCTCCCCAGTAAAAGAGAGACAAGAACATACTGAAGTGAGTAAAGCTAAGGCCACAAAGATGGTGAAGGGACTGGAGCATCTGTCATACAGGGATAAACTTGGAACTGTTTAACCTAGAGAAGACTCAGGAGGGATCCTTTCAATGCATATAATGTGTATGCCTGGTGGGAGGAAGTAAAGACAATAGAGCCAGACTCTTTTCCATGGTGCCCAGTGACAGAACAAGCGTCAGTGGGCACAAACCCTGGAACACAAGAAATTCCATCTGAACATAAGAAAATACTTTTTTACTGCGAGGGTGGTTGAACACTGGGAACAGTTGTCCAGGCTGCTTGTGGAATCATCATCCTTGGAAATACTCAAAATTTACTTGGACACTGTCTTGGGCAACCTACTATGGGTGACTCAGCTTGAAAAGGAGGGCTGGATTAGAGTATATCCAGAGGTCCCTTCAAACGTCAGCTGTTCTGTGTTTCTGTAGGCGTGGATAAAAACTCATGGAAGACATGCAGGTACATTTTAGGCACTACTACTGTAGGTTTTTTTCTTGTTGGATTCCTACTCTTACTGGAATGCTGTTCAATACTTTAATTGGTGATTTCGAAGCAAAATTTGCTAAACTTTATTTCTTACAATTAACATTTAAATTTTGTGCAAATAAAGCACCTACACAATTATTTCAAAGACTGGAAAATCACCCATACAATGGAAGACCAAAGGAGCTCAGTTTCTCAAAGATGGAGTTAAAAGGTGACTTGATCATATCTACTGACAACTCATGCTCACAGTCTCTGTTTCATGTCTTTTCAATCTGTATGTTCTGTGCTATTCTCTGTACTCAACCATTAAGGGGTATGCAATATTATTTATTAGTGCTTTGAAAACTGGGTATTTGCAGTAATATATTAAACTATTTTAGCACTAGAAATGCCAAGTATTGTCAGCCAATATGGTGGAAATCATATTCTAACNCAGCTATTATGTTTTAGTTCGTGGTTTGGGGTTTTTTTTGGTTGGTTTTTTGTTTTTGTTTTTTTATGCTGTGCATTTACTTTACAGTATAGTAATATTAGTAGGAGAAAATAACTTTAAAGCTCTAATTTGCCTGTCTGAAGTCTATGCCATTTAAGCAATTCATTTTGACCCAACATCTGCTTAGTGTTTTCACCTTTTGAGAATAGGTTGTTAGAGTAGCTACAGCATACAAACGTCATTTATGGAGTAACAGGGGAAAATACCAGATGGTATTTTGCCATAACAACGTGGTAACTTCAAAGCTAGTGGCATTGCTGCTACTGTGTAGTATTCTGGTCATGTAGCTAATGACAACAAGGACCCCTGCTGTGCTTAATTTTTCTGATGTTTCTATAAATGGTGCAAAAACTCATTAGAATTATAATGCTTTGTGCAGGCCTGCAACTTTTGTATGTTTTTCTATTTCTTGATAGCCTCTTTGTGGAAAGATTTTTTTAATACTGCACATACACATCTGTTTTTTACTGTGTGTACTGTCTAGTGTAGTTACAATATACACTTCCCAAAGACACTTGTTAACACTGCAAATCAGTTAGTAACCATACACACTTCTTAGTATTTTTATATTATTGTATCAGAATAGATATACATAGAGTCTTCTGACATGTGCTGCAATTGAGAAAAATTCTGTAGTCATCTGAGGAAACAAAAAAAATTTCGAAACAGAGGTAGTGAGAGGTACGAGGATCATTGCCAACATTTTCCAACGTTTTCCACCATTTCAGACAATGAAAACGTGGGAGGAGTGCTTGGTAGACCCGAGGGTTGTGTTGCAATTCAGAGGTACCTCGACAGGCTGGATAAATGGACAGAGAGGACTCGCATAAAGTTCAACAAAGGGAAATGCAAAGTCCTGCATCTGAGGAGGAACATCTCCCGGCGCTAGTACAGGTTGATAACTGTCTGAAAAGCAGCTTTGCAGAGAAGGTAATGGTGGACAAGAAGTTGACCATGAACCAGCAATGCACCCTCATTGCAAATCACTCAAACAGCTTCTTGAGCTGCATTAGAAAAAGTGTGTTACTCAGCCCTACTCTATTTAGGTGAGGCCACATCTCAGAACTCTGAGTCTAGTTTTGGGCTCCCCAGTAAAAGAGAGACAAGAACATACTGAAGTGAGTAAAGCTAAGGCCACAAAGATGGTGAAGGGACTGGAGCATCTGTCATACAGGGATAAACTTGGAACTGTTTAACCTAGAGAAGACTCAGGAGGGATCCTTTCAATGCATATAATGTGTATGCCTGGTGGGAGGAAGTAAAGACAATAGAGCCAGACTCTTTTCCATGGTGCCCAGTGACAGAACAAGCGTCAGTGGGCACAAACCCTGGAACACAAGAAATTCCATCTGAACATAAGAAAATACTTTTTTACTGCGAGGGTGGTTGAACACTGGGAACAGTTGTCCAGGCTGCTTGTGGAATCATCATCCTTGGAAATACTCAAAATTTACTTGGACACTGTCTTGGGCAACCTACTATGGGTGACTCAGCTTGAAAAGGAGGGCTGGATTAGAGTATATCCAGAGG
Organism: Stercorarius parasiticus; assembly: GCA_013396915.1. NCBI lineage: Eukaryota > Metazoa > Chordata > Aves > Charadriiformes > Stercorariidae > Stercorarius > Stercorarius parasiticus. Next base: position 655,262 of record VWZL01003634.1, read on the forward strand.
TCCCTTCAAACGTCAGCTGTTCTGTGTTTCTGTAGGCGTGGATAAAAACTCATGGAAGACATGCAGGTACATTTTAGGCACTACTACTGTAGGTTTTTTTCTTGTTGGATTCCTACTCTTACTGGAATGCTGTTCAATACTTTAATTGGTGATTTCGAAGCAAAATTTGCTAAACTTTATTTCTTACAATTAACATTTAAATTTTGTGCAAATAAAGCACCTACACAATTATTTCAAAGACTGGAAAATCACCCATACAATGGAAGACCAAAGGAGCTCAGTTTCTCAAAGATGGAGTTAAAAGGTGACTTGATCATATCTACTGACAACTCATGCTCACAGTCTCTGTTTCATGTCTTTTCAATCTGTATGTTCTGTGCTATTCTCTGTACTCAACCATTAAGGGGTATGCAATATTATTTATTAGTGCTTTGAAAACTGGGTATTTGCAGTAATATATTAAACTATTTTAGCACTAGAAATGCCAAGTATTGTCAGCCAATATGGTGGAAATCATATTCTAACACCTACTATGATTGTACACAGATTTGGGAAATAACACCAAATCATCACATTTTTAGAATGCAAGTGCTTTACAGCTTGAAAAGATCTCTGCCTATGGCTCTAGTGATAGAACAGTTTTAGAGGTAGGTTCAAATATTCATGGGACTTGAAAAAGGATGAAAGCATCCAATGTAAATCTATTCAGAAGCTATATATACAACTCTTTTAAGTTCTTTTAAAGATTTCAAATGCAGTTCTTAATATCTTTTCCAGGATATTGTTTGTGGTGGTGCAGACAACCTCCTCCCCTCCTCCTTCCTGCCTCCCCTCCCCGCCCAGGCCACATTATGATGTCAGGACCAATCAATTGTTTTTGGTAGCCTGAATAAAGACACTGGCATTTAAAGTGAACTACATCTCCAGGAGGCAATCTGTCTTTCACTTGCACTTAATATTTCCTTGAAAGTAATTTGAAATAGGTAAATAAACAATCACAATATTTCAAGTAATTACTGTACTTAATTTTAACATTTCCTGATAATAATGTTTAATGGGAACTAAAAGGTTTGTATTTGTTTCATTATAATTAATTTGATAAACTTTAAAACACTAGAGAGATTTCTGAATGGAGCACTGAGTCCCAAACATCTGAAAATGACAGATTACACACATTGCATTTGTTTTTCTTACTAATTATACATTATATATTCTGGCTCATTAACATTATATAAGCACCTGATCTCAACATTTTAACCATAAAATAATTGCATAAGAAGCTGGTCAAGTAGTTGAGGTTGACTGAGTATGTTTTTTCTGGTATTACATTTCTTATCCAAAGCCTGTTTAAGTCAGAAGAGTCTTATCAACGAGGCTACTTCGGTTATAAGCTAAATGTAAACCTGTGTCATTCTTAAACAATTGTTAGTGTTGAAATGAGGGACGAATTAGACAGTATTGCTGATTTTCAAAACTGAAGTGTAGTTCTGCTCAGTCTTCAGAACCTGAACTGAGTAGGGTTCTTGCTGTATTTTAATGATCTGGAAGTTAACAATCAGTGTTTAACAAGTCATTATACTCTTTCTGTGCTTGTTGTAGATAAATATGGACCTCCACTCTGAGACAGGAATGTAAAATAGATGGGCTGCTTTGGAGGTATGTAGGTGCTTAATGATTATAGTTAGGTAAGAGCGAATACTATTTTTTATTTAAATTGTCATAGTTTCATCCCATTTCTGTAAGTAAATATCTTATTATTGGTATGTCAGTAAAGAATCCTTGGGATAGAATGTACAACAAATATTAGGCATTGCAGAGATTTAAATCTCTGGTCTGTCCTGCTCTAGCTACCAGCCTGTGGAGATATTTCTGTCTTTTCTTTATTTAATCTGTAATTATTCTGTACACTGATAAATAGTCCCTGGGAAAGTCCCAGTCCTAGTCCCTGAGAAAACTATGGAACGAATCTTCCGGGGGGCTATTGCAAGTCCAAGGAAGCACGTGACTGGGAAAAGCCAGCGCAAATTCACCAAGGGCAAATCATGCTTGACAAACCTGGTCACTTTCTGTGACAAAGTAACCTGCTTGTTTGATGTGGGGCGAGCGGTGGACATTGTCTACCCTGATTTCTCCAAGGCTTTCAACATGGTTCCCCACAGCTTCCTCCTAGAGACACAGGTGCTTTATGGTCTAGACAAGTGGTCTGTGCAGTAGGTGGGAAAATGGCTGATGGGCCGCACCCAGAGGGTGGTGGTAAATAGCTCCTTTTCAAACTGGCAGCCTGTCACAAGTGGGGTCCCCCAAGGATCAAGATTGGGCCCAATGCTGTTTAATATCATCATAAGTGATCTGGATGATGGAATCAAGTGTACCCTGACGAAGTTTGCTGCTGATACCAAACTGAGTGGGAAGCGGACACTTTGGAAGGGAGAACCATCCTGCAGGAAAACCTGGATAGGCTGGAAAACTGGGCCAACAAGAACCTTATGAAGTTCAAGAAGGACAAGTTTAAGGTCTTGCATCTGGGAAAACATAATCCAGGAGTGCAGCACAGGCTGGGATCTACTTGTCTGGGAAGCAGCTGTGTGGAAAGGGTCCTGGGGGTCCTGGTGGACAATAAATTTAATACAAGTGAACAGTGTGCTGCTGTGGTAAAGCCAACCAACAGGATGCTGGGTTGCATCAACAGGGGCATCACCAGCAGAGATAAAGAAGTCTTTGTCCCACTCGGCGCTTGTCAGGCCACACCTGGAATACACTGTTCGGTTTTGGTCCTCGCTATGCAAAAAAGATGTGTGTAGGCTGGAGAGGGTCCAGAGAAGAGCCACCATGATGATCGAAGGACTGGGAAGCCTGCCATATGAGGAAAGGCTGGGAGAACTGGGTTTGTTCAGCCTTGAGAAAAGAAGGCTTGGGGAGACCTTATCACCATGTTCAAGTATTTAAAGGATGGCTACGAAGAAGATGGAGAGACTCCCTTTCTACAAGAAGTCACATGGAAAAGATGTGGGCTAATGGGTACAAGTTACTCCAAGGAAGATTCCAATTGTATGCAAGAGTAAAATTTTTCACAATGAGAACAATTAGCCATTGGAATAATCTCCCCAGGGAAGTGATGGACTCCCCATCATTGACACTTTCAAGATTCAGCTGGATAGGGTACTGGACCATCTTGTCTAGACTGTGCTTTTGCCAAGAAAGGTTGGACCAGATGATCCTTGGGGTCTCTTCCAACCTGGTATCCTATGATTCTATGAAACAATTTCCACAGGAGAGCGCCTCATTCCAGACTAGACTATAGCCTGGTGATCAGGGCCCTTTTTGTATTTCCTCAGTCAGAAGATGTTTATTGAACCTTACTGTCTTCTATGTAAAAGGAAAGTAGCGCTTCCTGTTTATGTACTCAAGAGCTTTAACTGCCTCAAGGAAAAGTGATATCTGAGCAGGGTTTTTTTAGTGTCTAAGTTATAGATCCTCTGCTGAAAATTAAGTGTTCGCTGTCTTTGTGCATCTGTCACAGTGCTTCTGTTGGCTTGGTCATCTTCTGTCTCTGCTTCAAGATTTTTTTTAAGATGTTTCCTCAGCTCTGGAAGTTCCCGAAGAAAAGTTGTTTCAACACTTTGATTTAAAATCCAGCGGAGATTCAGTACTGGTAAGGATATTTCAGAGAGTTGACAAAGTCTCAATGTGTCTCACAACCGATGAGTGATTCTTGATTATATCTTTCCAAAGTCTTATTTCCTTTCCTGAAAATGTATCTGTGTTAGGGTTTAAAAACAAAACAAAACAACCCCTTGTTTCTTAGTACAAGCGCTTTGTAATATGGGATTGAGCATGTATATATTTCCATTCTATTGTTTATAAATAAATGCAAATAAATCACAGTAAACCAAACTGGGATCTGTTGTTAGAAGACTGAATTACAATAGTACAACAAGTTAACTGTTATTCTTTTCTTCGCATCATGGTATTGTAGTCTAGAACTACCCCCTGGAAGGATCATGGTAAGGGAGGTTGCTATATATAGTTAACAGAAGGCAGTGGCTGACCATGTGCTTTATGGCGCTACTATAAAATCCTCTGCCCATTGAGAGTGAGGCTTAGAAATGGAATTTTCTTTCTCAGATATGCTTGTAATAATATAACTTTCATAATGGATTTCCTATTCTAGGGTTTTTGTTCCCTGTTCTTAAGGTCTTCTAAGTAACTTCACTTTTTGCTGTCATAACTATTTTTAAAAGTAGTATTTTTGTTGTCTATAACCTTATAGGGTGATATTAACACCCATGTATTTGTGGGACTAGATGTATTCAGGAACTAATTTAATTTCCACTGGTCTTGAGGTCTAGCAAATAGAAAAATCTGTGTTAGTTTTGAATTTTATATGTGTGTAGTTGCATGTGCGTCATTACTTTCTCTGAAGCCCATCATGGACAGCTTGAATATGTGTAGTAAATTATTTATACTGAGGACTAGAACTATGACTTTGGACTACTTCCCATTTCTCTGCAAAGAATAATTGGGCAACTTGATAAAGTATTATTTACCACTGAAGCCAAAATTTTTCCTTTCTGGGGTAAACAAATTATTAGGCAGATTTGAAAAACATCTTTTATATTTGTAAAACCTTAATAGTTGTCTCCTCTGTAAATAAATGAAAGACTTTTCGAAAAGCAAGGATATATCAGCAAGTTGTGTCAAAGCTCATGTGTATGCTGTATCGGTGTCTGTCATATTTATAGACAGGTATAAGATGATGCAGAGTTAATAGCTGACTTTGTGTTATGTCACTTTTCAGTATGAAGTTACTGATTCACATTAATTGAAAGAAACATTAATTTAGCAATGACAGCTTTATAAAACTGCTATTTTTACATGGATTGCGGAGTTTTTTCCAAGCTTTTCAGCTTTCCACCTTCTTAGCCTGCCTTGTTTTCTGGTACTGCTCTGCAGGATTCCCATGTGTCTTTGTCTTGTTCTGCACTAAATTCTACTGAACATTTAATTCTTTTAAATGTAATGACCAACGTAGAATGTTACTATGCTCAGTTGGTGCATGGCTGCTTGTTAAGTTGTGACAACTTAATTGCGTGCCTGAGTCCTTGGTTTCTTTAACAATCTCTGGTTCCTGATTTCCAAAAGTGGGATGGTTATTTCGCAGGAGTGGAGCACGGGAGTGATATTGCTACGTTTTTGTCATGTGTCTGGTGTAAAGGGAGTTTTCTCCGGTGTGAGGGGAGTATTTCATGGGTACTAGTAGGATACAACTGGAAACAGTAATTTTTCCTGAATCGCATATATGTATTTCTTATATATACTACATACTATATATATACATACTACAGAGACGAGTGTATAGAATCCATAATGTAAAGACCGAGATTGTGCAGGGAGGATGTATGCCAGCAAGTTCTATGGGGGAAAAAATAAAAGGAAATTAAATACTGAATTCAGTTAGTACGGTTTAAAGCAGTAAGTAAGGTTAGCAAAATTTTTCTTTTGCAATCACCTTAGCTAAACACAGGAATATTTTACTCAGTTGGATCCCTAAATTTAGCTTCTGGTGTATCTGAGGTTTTTTGATATTAACAGATATTTTTAGTGAACTTGTGCATATAATTTCACATATCACCAGCATCTTAAAAGCTGATGAATGATAAGCAAGCTGGTGTAGGATGCATAAGACTTTTCGCTAACTAGATGTTTTACTGCTATCGAATGGTAATTTCAGGTAATATAAAAGTTATGAGGTGTAATTTTCTTTGAAAATATTGTCTAAATTATGGTAACATTTCCAGTACTTTCCAAACATAACTTTATGGTGATACCTGAGAAGGAAGGAGACATGCAAGAGAATATCCATCTGAGACAAACTGACCTACAAAGGGAATAGTTAATCTCCTTTGGACATTGCGGATAAATACATTTTTAAAAAAGAATGATGGATCACATTTGATCTCTGAAAAGATTTGACAAGCTGGACATACAGGAGCCGTATAGTATTTGTAATTGCAAAAAATCACATAATTTATAATCTTTTAAGTCTTGAACACATGATCAACTCAATAATAATCCTGTGAGAACATGTCTTTTTATTGTTTCTTTCTGACGTACAGCTGTAAAACTGGCCCAGAAATGCTATTTAATAGAAACGAAAATATTCTGAGAACTGATGAATGAGACACATAGCGTAGACAGCACATTCAGTGTGAAAATGAAACATGTTTTTCCTTCTATGAAAGAAGAAAATGGAAGATGTGAATGGAAATGTCATGCTTCCATAGTGCTAACATAATTTCTGTAATTGTTCAGGATAATTAAGTTTTTGAATATCTTTATTTCTCAGAGCTTTTTAAAGTGCAGAGAAGTTGAAAACAGGGATTTAAAAGATTTTGTGATGTTCAGAATACTTAGCTGGAAGTTTGTATTGTATGATATTATTAAGATGTTGCCTTATATTTTTATGTTCTATGAATGATATTGCTACACAATATGATATTGAATTTTCATTTAACATGAAAATGCCTTTCAAATATTGCCAAAAGAAGACTTAGTAGTTACTTGTCTTGAGTTCTCAAAATAGTAAGAGCAGTCAGCCTTACTATGATTACTCTTAATATCTGTGCAATTGATTACAAAGTAAGCTTAGGGTTTAAATCTAGTTATTGTCATAAGTACTGGGGTAATGCAATTCACTCAAGAGACAAAATTGTTTAGTTTTTAATAACAGTTCCCTTTTAATAGCTATGTATATCTGTACATTCCAAATGTGATATAAAAGCCAATATTTGGATTTTAAAATGCTGCAAAAGATGAATATGAATCACAAGCCAAATAAATAGGGCCTGCATGTCTTGAGGGTCTCCACAATGGTCAACACTCAAGTGATGTGGCTGAATATTTGGCGTCTCTTTGATTGAACTTGCAGTCTCTATAAGTTACTGGTTTGTGTCTAACAGCCACATCAGTTTATTCAACTGCTGACGTGTATGTCTGGCACTATGGACTACTGCAAATTGGATGAACCTGGAGTTTTAAATCTAGCATGAGTGAGAGCACTTCCCTTTATGACTTCAAAATCTTAGCATTCATTTTTCCAGACAAATTTTCTCTTAGCTAATGTAATGATGCTGCCTGGTCTTTCTAATTCACAGAGGCCTACTGATCCTCCTTCTTCTTGAGGTCGGTATACATTTTCCATTCTATGTAGGGGTTAAGCTTAATCCGTGCTTTCTGATTATATGCCTCATGGAAGTAATGTAGTGATTTGTCACGTAAACCGTGACTCCTTAGAAAGCATTACAGTCCTTTATGCTCCTACCAGATGTTCCTCACATATTTTTCTGGAAACTAATGAAGTAATGTAAGTATAAATAGATATCTTCAGACCTAAAAACCTGTGTTAAATCATATGCTGCTCTCTCAATTTATTAATCTGAAATATCGTTGTGATGTTACTAAATCCTGTTCTCTTTTTCTTCAGCTGCCAGTTAACAATTCCAGGTACTAAGCCAAAAAAATAGCAAAAAATATTTAAATCCAAAGTGTCCTCTCTAGTTGGGCACAGCTTGTACTGTCTGTGAGAGCATGACATGTCCTGTAATTAATGCTTATCTTAAGGTTCTTTTGATCAGAATTACTTCAGATGGTAGTTCATTTGTCATTGAATTCAAACACAGGGATTGTTAATGATATCCCAAGGAATTTTCCATGCAAGTTGGGCTAGTGCTTTTTGGTAGTGGTATGTATTGCATTGTATTTGTATTGCATTACAAGCAAATAGTTACTCCTCTGATGGCTTTTTGCTAGTTCAAAAGTTCCACTGCAATAACCTCTGCCTTTACAATACCGACAAGTATAATAATGCTTGGGACCCATTCAGGAACCAGTTTCCTTTTATCTGTAGGGTGCCTGTGGACAGCTTGCACATGGCTTCCTTCTTATACTACCATGTTACCAGCAATCGTATCTTAAAATATTATAGCTGATAGTGAGCTGATGCTAAGAAGCTAGTAGTTAAGTGATAATACTTTGAAAAAAGAGGTAGGGGATTATATATTTTTTTTTACTAAGACAGGCTTCATGAGTCCTATGGACTGTTATTTGTTGAGTGATTATAATGCAGGTGTCCTCCATCACAAGATTGTTGATGGCAAGATATGTGTGGTCATGTAATGGGGGCTGCCGTCCCCTATGAGAGGTAGCAGGAAGCTGGCAGAAAGATTGATGCACATTGCAGCTTGCCTGTATCTGAAGTGCCTTTGGGAAGAGATTGACAAGCAGGACATTGTGAGCTGTGTGAGTCGTTCTGATGACTTATTGCGGTTTTCCGTTAGGAGGTTGCACGCGTCTTCTTTCATGTAATCCTGGTATATGTCTGCCCATCTGTAATTCAGCTATAACTTGGTCTAGGAAGGTTTTTTTTCTGCCATTACTCTGCTCTAAGAGCACGTTGGGAAGTTCCCATGTTGGATGATTTTAAATGATTGTTCATTGCGGATTCCTTCATTATTCACACTTGACATAAGCATTATTCTCATTGCTATCTATATTATGCTACTTTTTCCCTCATTATATGATGTTCCAAATATTCCGTTCTCTTCATAATGTGAGAAAGGTCACAAGTACCCAGAGGTATGATATCTCTCTGTGACAGTAGAAAATGTAGCTGTGAAATCAAGTTTTTTCTGCATTAATATCCACTGTGGGAATAAAGTCTGAACTAGGAAAACTTCTTGTGACTTGTAGTGAAAATCACATTGTTCATGTACATTTAAACTAAATTCAGCCTTTGGCATTTAAAACATCTGTGGCTGCGGTTTTACATACTATAACTTGTTATATGTGTTATCATTGTTATCATTTTGGCCCTTATGGACTCATTTCCATTTATTGTCCAGAAAACATGTTGCTTTTTGAATTGAAAGTTTTCAAGCTTACAGTCTGGATGTTCTCATGTCCTCAGATGATGACTGGACAGAAAACAATAGCATTATTTGGTTATTCTTTATGTATTTACCTGGGATTTTTTATTATCAGCATGTTTTGAAAATTTAAAATATTTCCAGAACTCCTTTGTAAAAGGTGCACAATATTATGCCTATTACGTGGAGTACAACATCAGAACAGTAATAGACTTTTACTGACATGAAATCTCTAGACTACTTAGCAGGTGGTAGGTTTTGAGTCGGTAGTCTCAATACTTTATTATATCTAATGGAATGAAGTTTGAATAAAAGGAGTTCCTCAGCATTCTCTAGTGGTAGACTTGTGGCAGAAGCTGAAACTGCTAATTTGGTGGCACTTCAACTCAACAAAGAGGGAGTCGAGATATGTCTATATAGTCAAATATACACAATTGCAAAGTGATGTCAAATATTTTTCAAAATACTGAGATGCAAGCCAGTTTTCATCTGGCAGCCATGTAGGACTGTACAAAGCCTGAGCTAAGTCATTCATCTTCGCATCGTGACCATGTAGGCATGTCTGCAGAGAGATGGGCTTGTTTACAGGGGGCTAGATTGTACCCCGAGTGATAGCTAAACCCAGCTAGGATCAAAGGAGTTTCATATGTGACACTGAGAATCATATGTGGCACAGAGTTAGTGCTCTAAATAAATTAATCTCGTTGGCTAAGTGGCAGTTCATCATTGCAAAACTGTTCCTGTGTGGTTTTAGGTGGCTACATACTTTACCACTGTTACAGGAATCTGCTGTATCATTAATCATATTTAGATTTTTTTTTCTGGAGCCTTGACTGTCTTAAAGTCATGAAAATACCTGGTAAAATGTGAGCACATAATTCGTTGCTGTCCTAATATAAATGATTTTGATAAGGTTGGAAGGAAGATGAGCCAAATACAATGTTTTATTCTGCAAAAGTGCAGTTTTCAAGTAACTCTGAAAACACAAAGTTTGCATATTAAAAGAAATGGTCTTTGTCAGCTTTCAAAGACAGTCATGCAATTTTGTTAAATGTTGGCGACAAGCTCCTAGCTAAGTCAACAAAGTAATTCTGTGTATGAACAAATTGTTTAGATTCCTTTATGTGCAGCAGTGTTTATCTAAAACTAGGTTAATATGAGCCTGTGGCAAAATGTCTGCAGTAAAGTAGTCTCACAGTTAAACTGTCTTCTTAGAGAGTGGCAAAAGATATTTGTGTTAGTTCTGGCAAGTTCAATCAATTATACATGTGCAATATTTTGAGTAGAGACATGTTCTACCAAAGATGCTCAAATTAAATACAAACAAGAATAAGTAATTTGTTCTTTCATTTCTTGGTTTATTTGAACAGATTTTTTTGAAATCTTCATCTGGGCTAAGCTGCCTGCTAAGCCTTACACCACTGGACTTTACATTTCAGGTAAGATCTGACACATCAATACACCTATTCTTCACATTTTTGTTTCAGAGTACAACTATAAACACATGTAAAGATGGGAACTAGAGGAGAGTGTAAGTGAAAAAGAGATAAAAGGAGATAGGAGATTTTAAAAAAACAAGAGGATTTCACAGCGAAATTATTTACTCATTGTCCAAGGCAAATCATATATATGTTGACAAAAACAAGATCATGACTATCTGAGGAGAGAGTTCAGCTAGTCATCAGTGTTTGCTGCAATAACAGCGTTTTTAAAAGATGTTAAAAAAATAATCTCCTGCTTAGTCTTTAGGGGTTTCTTTTCTTAGTGGGATTCTCAGAGATCATTAATGTGGAGGAAAATGCTTCCTACAGTTGCAAACTAACTGTATCAACATTTCGGTTTTGCTCCCTTTTGTATTGCCATAGCCACTTTTGGTCTGTGCCCTTTCCTTTGTTTTCAGATCCTGCCTTTGATTCTCATTTTCTCTGTCTTGATGTAGTAATATGTGGAAAAGTTATATTAAAAATATTCTTCCTAAAATGTTATCAATAGAGTAATACTTTAGAACAGCAACTTTCAGCATGCAAGGCATAAAAATCTGCCATCAGAGACCAGTTTAGTCACCTTGATGGAAGAAATATAATTCATAATGGAACGTAAAACTATGTTCCATATTCTGTTTCCTTAGAGCCACTATACTGTGAGCAGGAAATAGGCAAACCTTTAATATTTAAAACAATAATGTGGTTTTTTCTCTATTTGCTGTATCAATGAAATACCTGAAAGCTCAAGTTTGTGTTAATGGCTAATTAAAAAAAAAATCTCACAGTAAAAAGCCATATGCTAGGTCTCTTCCACCATTTCAATGGAAATACTGGTTCAAAGTAAAATATGTAAAGGGAATCAGAATAGGGAAATGAAACCCATGAGGATGTCATTTTATGTGCCTCAAATGTCGTGTTCAGAGGCAGTTAAAAAAGTGAAAGAATGTGGCTAATTTCTGGCAATGATGTAAAGGCTATGAAAACAGATGTTGTGATGCCATACGTCAAAACCATGAAGACATTGATATTTTGGATAGAAGTCTATGCAAGTGAAATGGATTTAGCTACAGGAAAGAAAAAAAACTGTCATTTTCTTCATGAGGAATGTCACTACTTCCTATTAATATATATAGAACCCAAAGGCATTCTTTGCAGAATTCCTAGTTAAAATACATATTTTCTGCCTACTGGTAGCATCTTTGAGTATGATACGTCCCACTGCTCTGATTGACTAACATGCTTCATGCTAACTCCTAATGGTCTTATTTATTAACATACTTGAATATGATTTTGTTATTTCCAGTGGGCTCAGTTTCAGTTTCACTGTGACAGACTTGTTCCCTTATTCTGTGTGGATTTGAAACAAATCAAAATAAAATCTCTAATCAAGCTTTTATTGGACATTAACATTAAAAGCATGCAAGACTGAAATAAGGCGCGAGTAAGGCAACATCCCTGCCCAGGAAGATACAATTAGGGAAATTAGTTAATAATCAGATGACTGGTAAAAACTAATAACTGCCATCAAAGTCAGGACTGATGTAGGACAGAATATTTGTTTCATTTTGACCTCAGATATAGTACATTTCTTAAGTTTTTGTGCATCTATTTTAATTTTGGAAAAAGTAAACATTAATATGAGAGTTTGTCCAGAAGATGACACGCCGCTGTCTTGCCATGTTTAACAATCTACAACTGATTAGATAAGCCATATGTGTGCATGCATAAGAAATGTAAAGTAAAATGCATTAACTTAATCCACTCTAAAGGTGACTTCTATGAATCTGGTTTTAGTTTGCAGTGCAACAGGCGATGTATACAGCCAGTTTTTGTGACTCAAATAGTTAAGTATGGTTAACCATCACCATTATTTGCTATTGCTTGTCCAAACCTTAAACATTATAAAAGTAAGAAGTTTAGAAACTGAATCATGATGTATTGATGTTCCATGTTTTCCTTTTCTCCTTTGGATTTAAAGACTAAGTAATACCTTTGCTTGAATTTGTGGCCAAATTTATATGAAAATACTTTTCAGTGGTTTGGTAACTGTCTTTCAGACAGCTCACATAATATATAGTTCTTTGCTCTTGATAGTAAATTAAAATTACAATTAAAAAATTAAAATAAAAAATGTGAAAAGCTTCTAAGTTTGAGGTATTGCACTTATTTACAGCAGAACAAATTTTTGAGGTATTTTTTTCCTACTGAGAAAGGCATATAGCAATTCACTTTCACCTGAGATTATGTCCAAACTTTTAAGCACTGGTGGCCTAAAATGAGGCAGCCTGTGTACCAATTCTCCCATCAAATGTGTTCAGCAAATGGATGCTCCATATCTTTTAGATTTAGAGATCCGATATGTATGCACATGTTTAATTTAGAGATTATAAAAGCTTTCCTTAATAGTCTCAGACATACTTTTTAAGCTTGGCATCTGAGTTCATTACAATGGCATTATCCTAGTAACAATATATAGGCCTAAATATAGGTGATTTTTTCTTAAAGATGAAGTTCTTGATAGTTCAGTTTGCTCTTAAATTGTCTTACAGTGTTGTACCACTAGTATCTTGTGCTTACCGGTGTTCCTACTGAGTGTCTTCAGTAGCCGCTGAAGAAGGAGTGCAAGTCATAGGTGGTGCTGTCAACTATGTATTCTCCAACACGCCTCCCCCAAGAGGGGCTGCTTCCTTCCAGGTATCAGAACCACACACCTCCATACGCAGCTCCAGGCAGGTGAGATTTATGCAGGTCTTTACTGAAATGATTTACTGAAATGATTTACTGAAATGATTTACTGAAATGATTTACTGAAATGTGCTTGGTAGGTGGAACTGAAATGGAGCTGGACTGTTGTAATGTATCAAAGTTAGAAGATAAAATAGGGATGTATAGCCATGAGTGAGATTTAGAAAGGAGAGAAGGATTTTAATATATATATATATTTTAAAATAAATTCTATTACCTTTAATTCCTGTTCTTCTAAAAGTGAAGATCTTAGATTTCCAGCTAGCTTGTAACTGGGGTGGTATAGTAGGTAAAATACGTTGCTTCTTACCTATGTTGTGTTTGAAGATTGTCTTACTGCCCACAAAATGTTGGGTAAGGGAGAAGAGTGAGTAATGAACAGTGCAAAGTTAGTTTCCAAAGAAAACAGACAGCTTGGTGATAAAGGAAACAATTCCAGTGCCGCTTAGTGAGTCTAACGCTACCCCTAGAAATGCATATTTGTGGCTAGTATGTAAATGAAACAGCCATCATTGGCTCTGATTAGGTACAAAGCACTGAACAAATGGAGAATTAAAAAAGAAGACAAATATTCTTTATGTTACATAATGTCTTACAAAAAAAGCTGGCAAAAATACACTACTATAGAATGGAAACATCAAGAGAAATGCTATTTTTATAGCAATTTACTGGAAAATTCCTTGAAGAAAAACAATTCCTTTGCATAGAACATCTGATGCTAATGCCACAAGAATTTTCTTAGCTATGGAGTTTCCAGTGAGGTAACTCTTTAAAATGTTTCCTTTCAGTTACATTGTAGACAATCCAAATATGGCAAAGGAGATTATTTTAATTTTTTTAAGAACTCTAAATAATACTCAGAGGAGAGGAATGATAAATCTGAGGACTAAGCAAACATTATTGCAGTGAAGGATGTTGCAAGGCAGAAAACAGTGTGAGGTAGGGTGCAGAAAGCAAATACTCCACAGGATGATGATTGTTCTTTAAGCAGATGGTACATAGAGGACTAGACTGATTTATTTGATATGGTAGGTATTACACAGCACATGTTGCTTTAAGGATAGTGAAGACATTTGCCATCCCCCAAATTAAGGGGAAAATATATCGTGGTATAACTAATGAGCTGTCCGAGTTATTTTTAACTTGGTTTATTAAGAAAAGATTGGAGCAAACCATAGCAATAAATCTTTTAAGATACATGCATCCCAGATTGATTTGCATTCAAGGTCATGACAAAGTTCAGCAAAAATGCAGATCTCAGCAGAACAGCTCTTCACTTATCATTGATTGCTGTGCTTCTTTCCTTTTTAGGTAGCACTAAAGTATCATGATGATTATTATATCACGTTAGGATATGATGTTAGCAACAATACATACTTGTGCATATTTGTCTTTCAGTGTTCATCACATGCCTGTTTGTAGCTTTCTAGTTGGAGTGGAAAACATGCAATACTGAACTTTACAAGTCTATAAAAAACTAAAGCAACTGTTGAGTCATAAAGAATATTCCTTCTGGGGAGGCACTGGGACCACTTGATTTCATACATCCAACTAAAATGCCTCATACAGAACCATACCTCCTGAATGAGAAAAATGATTTTCTTTGTGATTGTAGTTCAGGACCGGGGAGCTCCTCCTGTACCTGACTCTGGTGTGCATCTTTGCTAGATCCAAGCTCCATGTCGATGAACTGATTTCTGTGGCAAAACCAAAGAACCTAAAATAGGTTTCAGCTCATATAGAAGCTTAACTTTCTCCATAAATTTTATATGGAGATAAGCATCCCACCTTGGTCATTTTATCTAGGTTTTAAAGTTAATCAGTTAGACATTTAGATACCTTCTGAGCAGTAGTTATCTATATCGCAAATCTGGATAATTTAATTTACATGTGATTTTAGATGGCATAATTTTATATCTTTTTATAGTTCCATCAGAGGATAAATGGCAGTAATATATTAAAAAGTAAAATCTGAGTTATACCAAGTCTTCAATGAAAGCTAGAGTGAATTTCAGGGCTTATTTTTAGCACGAAACCCCTTGTTTAAAACAGGAGCTGTTTAGTTGTTTTCCTTTTAGTTGTTCTATCATAAATATCCTAAATACCCTGTGGCTGATAATTGATCTGTTTTTTTTCTCTGGAGTGCATCATTGTGGTCCCTTTGTTTACTGATGCTGCTCCTGTTGTGTGATAGTTACATTGTGTCTCCTTTTCTTCCATTTTATTTTTATGCCTGGCAGTATGTAGCTTTTGCACCTTTGCAGCTCCAAGATTGTAATCCTTGGATAACAGAATTATTCGTCTCAAGTCAGAGAATCATTTCCTACACATAAGAAGAAAAAGTACTGCAGAGAGACCACTAATCTGATAGTTACTGTATATTTTTATATAAATATCTTCTTTGTGAAGGAATCCCGGGAAGTACGCTCATTAATGCTACCACTACTAAAAACTTTGGGAAGAGAACCAAATCATTAAAACATCCATTGGCAATGAAATCTCTTGTCATCTAGTCTCTGCATTAGGTAGCACTGACTAAAGGACACAAGCCAGTGTGTACGGCTAAGTCAATCTAATTCATTTCAAAGATACTCCTATAAAAATGAAATGAAACAACAGAAGAAATGGGAGCAAAAAGCATCGTATGAAAGATGTGTAGACATTTTTTGAAACAGGGAATAGAGGTGGATGGATTTCTTTTTTCTTCGAAAATATCAAGCTATTAATAAAAAAACCCTAATAATGGCCAGTTAAAAAAAAAAAGAAAAACTTTTTGTTATTTATTTTGTTTCTATTCAGTTAAAGGCCTTACGTTTGTCATGTAAAGCAAATGCTAATGTCAGTTTCATTTAATTCCTTCCAACAAATTTTACTTTAAGAGAAAATTCTTACAAGTCTTGTGAGTCTCTCTCACTGCAGTGCCAAGAAGCTATAATGTATGTAATGTGAACAAAGAAAGATGAGGATGTGGTATGTCAAATGAATCTGCTTCTTAAATGTACCTGTGCATCTGTAAAATTGCTTTTTTTCTCATAAGGCTGATGATGAAACATTTTCCTGCCAGGCAGTGGTGTTTTACTGACATTAAAATTCCCCGGGAAAAGTAATACTTTTTGCAGGAAATTTCCATTTAGTTCTAGGTCAGGTCAACTTTAATCTCTGTATTGCCTGAGTCACTTTCTTTTTTGGTCTTTTATGCTTCTTTCATTAAATGGAAACAGGGGGACTCAGAGGCACCACAAAGCATGTGCCCAATTATGTCCTGCCTCCATATTTGGCTAAGTGTGACTGATTACCACCATCATCACAGTTTGGTTTCCATGGACAGAAAGTCTACACATGAAGATCATACAGGAGCATGAGGTGCTTGAACTGGATCCCTGATGAACCAGATGTTGTGCTACAACAAACGTGCCTTTACACTTAACAGCCTTTTAATCTTTTACCTTTTCATACGTACATTTAAGGAGGGGGCAGAACAGGCACTAAGGATTAGTCTGTCACCACATACAAGCACGTCCTTGCGTGGCTTTACTATTTCTTACTTTGGTAGAAATAGCAGTGAAGATAGCTGAAGATTGCTTGTGCAAGCAAGCAAATGTAGGATCTCTGGAGCATTGTTGCCACTGTCTTCATTGCTATTATCTCTGCTACCTAGATGGAAGCTACTTTGAATACGAATGTCTGTGTCTTTCGTAGTTCTGTGCCAAATTTCTCCACAGACAAACCTTAATCTCATCTCTATTTGGCATATTACTTTAGTACAGAGTCCCTCAAAACCTTCCATCTCCTTTTCTTCCTTCCTTCTCTACTGGTGATGCAAATGACTTTCCCATGGAAAGGAGGATACATGGGCTGGCTATGTGCCTTTGCATTGCACTACACCCTCGCTAGTAGATCTTCTGAAAACTACAGTGCCAACCTTGTGAGTTTATAAACCAAACGGGACCCAAGGTGGCAATGTGTACAGAGCCAAGTTGGAAGTCTTAACGTGTGCAGTTTGGATAAACTAGTCAGGGATAATTCAGAGCTGACTGTATTTTGAATTATGGCAGCTGTAACAACCTAACAGCTCAGTATAAGTCATAATGCTGCAACACTCACCACACTATGTGGGCCAAAGCAATCCCTTGTTTCATAGTAAGAGTGTACAATACCCTTTGGAAGTGTAAATTTGAAGCAGTATTAGATGAAGTCATTTAATTTCCCCTTGTTTTACAACTTAACTATTACTCATGAACTGAAGTCAGGATATATTTAAATTTTTTTACTATATTTTATGTCAGCTTAAACTTAAAGTGTGTACAGTTAAATAAGTTGAACAGAAGACTAGGAGTCTTACTGATACATTCATTCATTCCTCACTGTTCTCTACATCAGCAGGCAGAAATGTCATAATTTATATATAACTTATTAAATAATTTAAGTACCTCACAGACCTGAGTCTGAATAAAGGTGAATAAACTGAAGACACAGTTCAAAAAACAAAAAACCCAAACAGTGTCTGCTGCCAGTTCTTTGAAGTGACTGAACACTTGAGGTGTATCATTTTTAGTAATAAAAGCCTCTAGACATCTTGCTCCTTTTGGGCAACTTGAGAATTGCCTTGGGCTAAGCCATTTAGCATTTGTCTACCAACTAAACCCACTCAGAATCCAGATGCTGCTGGTTCCATATATAAACATATATTCACATGCACACATATATAGATGCATTAAATATTCATTAGCTAAAACAAATGATCTTTATAGCAGAGACCATACACAGGCTTTTCCTTCACAGCTGAGATTGACACATCCAATATGTAGTCATGTTCAGTCTCACTCTGTCATTGCATTGTAGCAAATCTTGAACTCTTTTTCATGGAGAGGCATGGTGAATACTCCTCATAGGCCCAATGCTAGGATATCCATGTGAAAAAAAGTGAAAAAAAATAGTCTGAACTCAGGTCTCCCAGTCCTTGTGCAAGCATTCAAACTTGAAAGACTGAAAGGAACACCATTGCTACCTCCTTCCCTTTCAATGGCTGGAGAACCTAAGAAACTAATCTAAGTAATTTTCTTACTGTTATTTGTCAGAAAGAATTCTCAGAATATGCTTCCAGGTTTTTTGTGTTTGGTTTGTTGTTTGATTATTCTTTTTTTCTTCCAAGTGGGCATAGGAGTATGGTTGTAGTGCTAAGCAGGTCTGAGATTTCAGATGTATGTCTGTGGTCTGATTGGCTAGCCCAAGGGAGCTCTCTGCCCTGTGCGCTGGACTGCTTTGGTTCACATTCTAAGACTCCCAGTTCTCTTCATGCCCTGTAAATTCTTCAACAAGAAAAACCAGAAGGAATGCATAAAACTGAATTTCATCAGGCAGAGGTTATTAAAGAGCTAGTGATCTCTGAAACAATGCTTTTTATTGGTTTAAAGAGAGTTATACCATATTAGATATTGTATAACTAACAGTCTAAGCATCAGCTTTTTTTTTTGGCACAAACACACTTATTGTAAAGTTTTACCCATGAATTTGTAATTTGCTTCCCTCTGTGAAAACACTAGTTTCCTTATTAATAAATAATTACAACAAGAGAGTACGTTTTCAATATCTATGGGAATAAGTACTTTATCACAACTATATGCACAAATGGCATATTTCTATTGGAAGCTTTATTGGTATAAAAGTCATTTTCTCTTGGTTTAAAAAAAGTGGAACCAATAATAAGTAAAGTTATTTTTATAAAGACTACAGCAAAATCCTACCCATGTAGGAAAAAGCTGTATGGCAATGAAAAAAGCTACTTAATAATGTGCTACTCTCTCAAATGTTTGTTCATCTAATTCAGAATCAGTGCAGTTAATTCTCAGCAGCTTCAGGTGGAGTGGGAAAAAAAAAAAAGGAAGTATATGTTTTACAATCATAATAGCTAAATTTAAGAATTACATAAACAAACATAGATCAAAAAGTCAATCCTCAAAAAGCTTGTGATTGAAGTATAATTTAGGACCGTAAGTGTAAGGAAATAAGTAGAGTAATATTCCGCTTGGTAGACAAGTCTCAGGAGACTAACTTACTCTTCCTCAGCCTACGCTTGTCAAGTTCACTGTAGGCATGGTGAACACAAAGTGTTTAAAGAAAGCTTTTGAAATAGAATGGTAGATATTTACTGTGTGCTACTTCCAAAAATGAGAAGCAGGATAGGGGAAACTTGTTTCAAAATTTACCAAGTACATGCTGGATGTTAGCATTATAAAGTGTTTGAAAACAGGAGTCACCAATCAGCAGTGAATGAAAGATGATTATGGCATTTAAAGTGAAAGCAAGTAGCTTGTGCAATTTCCATAGAGAAACCAGAGCCCATATAGTAACCAGCTGCAAGATACTGTGTAAGTGGGTTGGAATATGCTCCTAACCCAGGTCTTAGAAATTAAGGAGGCACGGGTGCTGGTGTTTGTTCCCCACTTCCTTATCAAATAGTTATTGGCTATCAGCAAAAGGTTTGTTAATGTATGAGACATCAGAAGTATATGGAATTTCTCTCTCCAAAATGATGATAATGTCATTGGTATGGCGCTAAAGCACAAAGCTGTATTGATGATGTCAACAGCGGGCAAGGGAGGAAGGAGCAAGGATGGCTTGTGGAAAGAGGCTCTGCCTTAGATCTGTTTGGGTTGGTGACTACACACTTGTGGGGAGATATCAGAAGGAATGGTGCTTGCGAAGAAAGCAGTAGATTTGACCACATCTGTCAGTACCTGACTTTGTTGTTTGTGGAGGAGATTATCTAGGTAAGGCTATGGAGAGGGAAGAGTGATCAGTTTAGAAGGCCTATGGAGCATTCAGAAAATTGTGGAGGAATGCATTTCATGGAATTGGAATCTAAAGAGGACAGCCTCATGGGCAACAGTAGCTAACAAAACTTCAAGATGATTTACTGAACCAGAGACACTTGAGGAGCATAATGCATGTCAGGGATAGTTTTATCTAAGAAGAGATAATTGGCCATTTGGCCATGAACAGTTTTATTCTGTGAAATCTAGAAGACAGAAGTTGAACTGGAGAAATGGTAGATGGAATAAGGGAGCTTCTGACAGTGGGTCTAAACTGAACATTGAAGGATTTAAAAATTATAAAGAAGGTGGGCTGGTAACTGCCAGGGAAATAGGCAAAAATTGAAGTTTGTAAGGGTAAAAGATTTATTTGCATCCTTAATTTGACAAAGAAGAGACAGAAAGAAGACAAAGAAGAAAACCAGAGGGAACAGATATGAATGAGAGAAGAATCAGGAGGTGCTTGGGCTTGAGATGGGAGGAAAGAATTTGGAGGTGGAGGTAAGGAGATAAGCTTTCAGATTTCTTGTGGGAGAATTTGGTTATAATTCTTTGAGGGATAGGAAGAAAGCAAGCAAAAGCAAGTTGTATAGACTGGGAAAGTGTTCACAGAATTTTACCACTTTTCTCTTAAAAGAAATTAGCTATATGTTATAAAAGAAAGCAGGAGAAAGGGGTGGTTTGAGCGGTGAAATCAAAGATGACAAGAGGCAGCTAGGAACAGAGAAGTATTGTTAGCTGGAACAATGGAAGAACTAAAAGTAAAGGGTTTTGACTCAATTTCAAAGCAGATCCACTGAAAAATGTTTTTGGTTGGTTTTTTGTTTGTTTTTGGTTTTGTTTTTTTTTTTTTTTAGGGAATAGTATGGGTGCTTAAAGTATTAGAATGATTCCATTTATTACCGTAATGCTCTTCTGTAAGCTATTCTTTTTTTTTTTCTTTAAACTTTTTTGTTCGGTTGTGTACCTAGGGTTTAAAACTCAGGAAATTTACAGTTGTAGTATCGCATCACATGTCTCATGCCAGTCATATTCAACTCTAGTCCAGTCTTCATTCAAGTTGCTAAGTTTTCTTCTTGGATAACACTGATAGAATAAAAAAATGAGCCCTCTGTTAAGTCTTGATTTCAGTTTTTGGCTCTGCGCTTTGACTGGCAGCTCTGGTCTGCAATTGCAGAGAACTTGTACTCCCAGTTTCAGGGAATCCAGCGAGATGATATCTCTGGACTTCAGGGTAAGAAGGCTCATGCAAATCTCTACACTATGACCTCACAATTTTCAGGGGCTTGGCAATTTGGTGGAAGTTGAGTGGATTTTCATAGAGTGGAAAAGTCATAAGCTAGACACAAAGGGCATCTTCTGGTTAAGTCAAGTTCTTGCTCCTATGCTTCCAAACTTTTAAGGAAAAAAAGCTACACTCTCTCTACATATTTCTTTTTTTTTTTTTATATCGAGAAACCATTTCTCCTTACCCTCACTTTCAAAAATGGTTATGCTGTTCAAGCTGACATTGATTTTGCGAAAAATCAATAGAGAAAGCAAAATAACCAGACACAACTCTCTAGCTGGAACAAGTTCAACTCATGTGATTAAGGTTCGGCAGCCAAACCAAAACAAAGTCTTATGGTGGAAAGCATGGAGCAAGCTGTAAGTGCTGGTGTTTCCCGCATCAGTTATATTTCAAATCCAGAACGCTGTCTGTCATTGAGACCTAGCTTGCTGCCAAGAAGAGTCAGAATATCATAATAAAGAGTTTCTACTTTTCTGAGGTTTTATGATCAGTATATTCCTGATTAGCTTGCAGCTTTTTATTTTAAATTTGTGTAACAAGTAGTATTTGTAGATTGCAGAGAGGTTTTTTTTCTCTTATGGATTAGATTAAGGTCCTTCAAGGATATGGAAATGCCTTACCAACACAATTCCCCTTCTGAGCTGTGTTTCAGAGAAAGGAAGAAATACTGCTGCTGTCAGTATGTCTGTCATGGCTGCTGGATTCAGTGCTGCCGGCGGCTCTGAAAGCCTTTTCAGAAAATAAGCATGTCAGTAGCAAGTGTGAGACAGAATGTACATTTTCAAAGCAAGTCCACTAGTAGCAAACTGCGACCACACGGTGCAAGAAGGACAAAGGTGTGCTGTGTCATGAAAACAAATCATTGTGGAAGTCATCAGCAACAGAGGATCGTGATTAAACAGCAAGATGGGACATGGCAATTTCAAAATAATAGCAGGAGCTGTAAATGAAACTGGAAAAGAGAAAATCCTAAAATGTTGTAATTGGCTTCGATCTCAGCTGCTGGGCTTCACTCTGAATTTTCAGCTTGAAGACAAAATGAAAACCTGTGAAAAATAGATACTAAGAACTGTAACTTTCTACTCAGTGGAGGACAGGAAGGATGGAAACACACTGTGCTTTGTAGGAGCTCTTTTCAGGTGTGGCTAAGACTGTAAGTAATTGAGAAGTGCTGATTACAGGTGACCTAACAGCATGGAGAAACCCTAACCCTATTCTGGGACAATTCTGATAAGATTTTTTTCTTACATACATTGAATTCAGGAGCAGATTTTTAATAGCTAGTTGCACAGTGTATCACCAAATGTTATCAATATGAAAATTCAATTAATCCTAACACATTTGGAATAGCTACAGCTATGTTGTAGCTAGCTGTAACAGCTCAGTTGGGCACAGGACATTTTCTCCTCCAGCTGTCTCTCCTCCAGTACGCAAGCTTGCAGTACAGGTGGAATTACAGCCAGACCAGACTTTGGCTCTGCTGTTGCAGCACTTCTTGTCTACTTGTGCTTCAGGGAGGAACCCCGCAGAAAGCCATGTTGAGGGGATGTTGGCATCAGTATCTCAGTGGTGTAGTACACTTACTTCAAGCCCTGGGTCATTATGGCGAGTATAAGGGTGTATAGTTTAAGGGCAGAGACTCTTCTGAAAAAAGGTACTTGGCAAGCTGGAGCTACACTGGTGTGACACAATCTGCAGGGTCCTGGGAAGGGGAAACACATAGACTGTGTGTTTCCCACACAAGTGTGACAGACTGAAAGCTATGTCTCAATCTCAGTTTATCTATGGTTAGAGCTGGCTTAAAATCTGATTTACATGAATTAAAGATGTATGCTAGATTAGTTTTTAGTTTTGAGATTGTTCTGGAGACTTGACACTGAAATAGTTTCCCAAAGGGCTCATATCAGAAGCCTTCTCTGGGCTCCTATAAAGCCTGTGAATATTTTTTTACTGTTGAATGCTCTGAATATTGCTTATAGTATCATTTGTATGCTCCCTTAAATCACAGCCTACAAGAATCCCAGACCACTTTCTTCAGATCTCCCCTAATGGAAGACCCAACACTTGGCCCAGAATTTGCCATATCAAGTTAATATCCATATGCAAAATTGTTGCCTGGAAGTAAGAAGCTGAACACTGTGAAAAACAGAACAGCAACATTCAGTGACTGTTGCCAAAACTGAGACAAATAATCCATGTCTCGATAGCAAACGCGTGATAGGCATATTCTATTGAGAGGTATTTGTGCAATACATCACATACATTTACACTTTAACAAGGAGACTGTTATGACTAATACATAGTGTATATGGTGTTTTAAGGCCAAGAGATACGTATTGAGTGAATAAGGTAGATTTATAGTTTAATAGCTCCTTTTTAGGACATATAATGAGATAAATTTGAAAAACATACACTATACTATCTCCAGATCACTAACTGGAAGAAACTGAAGAAATGTTTCAGTTCAGAGGACATTTCTGTAATTTATTTAAAATCTATAACTTTAGCCGTAACTGTGAAAAACAATTCAGTGCAGAAATCTTCAGTACTTTAGTAGCATTTCATAAATCACCAGGTAAATAGAATATTTCAGCTTCTGGGAAGTACAGATGTTTCCCACTAAGAAAAAAAATTGTTGCATAACAAGTTACCCTGCCTTTAATAAAACTAAAAAAACATTTTGCAAAATCAGTATTCAAGATAAATGTATGACTTTGGGGCTGTGGTATGAGTAATGAGGAGCTGCTAAAGTGTATCCACATACTTTGATAAGGAATTGGACGTAAGCTTAAGCATTATTTAAAGCTGAATTGTAGGTTTTATCCTTTCCATCCAAATGTTTTAACATTTTGTTTCTGCGTTGATATTAATAATATTCTTATTTTATTACTAACCAGAAGTCTTCAGAATGCTGGAGCTCCACTGTTCTAGGAATTTTTCTTTGTTAAAATGAGTTTACAGCCTTTAGGTTCAGTTTGGCAAAAGCTGTGCAAAAATAATCTGCAACTTTGTGATTGCTTGAGGCAAAGCATGAGTATTTGTAAGACAGAAAACGAAACATATGTGTGATATGGTAATTCTGGGAATTAAGGGGAAATAGGCATTATTGCTAATCAAAATCATTTTCCTGGACACACAAAATAATACATATAGAAAAGGGAAAAAACAAACAAACAAAAACAAAAAAAAACCCAAACCAACAAAAAATCTTTTAAATTTTTGTTTTCTGAGCCATAATTTTAGTTTACTTGCACAATTATGGAACTTTTACCATCACATTTATTAGCAATGAAGAGAAACACAAGCTGATCAAGAAGTCACAGTATTCCAAGAGCTTTGTATTTGGTGGGATTTTTGGTAGTCTTTTAACAAAATTGAAAAATTGGAAAATTGGCAACATAACAGACATTGTATTTCAGATATTTCATAGAATCATGTAATAGTTTGAGTTGGAAAGGACCTTTAAAGCTGATCTAGTCCAACACCCCCTGCATTGAGCAAAGACATCTTCAACTAGATCAGGTTGCAGAGGGTTCCAGAGAGTCTGTCACCTTCTGATCATTTCCCTGATTGATAGGCCAAGCGGAAACTAATTTTACCTCCAGAGTAGCTTAGGCAAGTCTATGCTGCAGTGAGGAACTTTAATTACATCTTTAATCAAAACCAGCAGAGGTAGGTAATAGTAGTGTCAGCACAAATTTTGGTGTGGGCTAGAAACCAGTAAGCTTGTTCCCACACCGTTCTCTTCACTCCTTCTGTTGGCAATCCTACAGTGAGGCTCGAAGAGGTTGGCCTATTCCTGCTAACACTACACCCCCGACCACAGTGCAGTCGTACCTCGACAGCAGTGTCACGCTGCTTCTAAACCCGATGATGGATAAACAACCCACAGGGTCTACTCTGCTATCTGGGAATTGCAGCAGTTTAATTGCCATCCTACTAAACTGATTCATGTTTTTGCAAGCCCTGGACCCAGTAACAGGAAAAATAGCTGTGTAATTTCCATCAATAGAATTTACACTTATAAACAGTTTTTATATGCTTTTTCTTTATACCTAGTTTAAGCATGATCAATGCTAAATGACAGTGAAATTCTTCCTAGCATGTTTGAAATTGTTAGTCTTGATGAGGATATATCTCAAAGTGCTCTATTTAATTAAAGCCCAAAGAGTCTTTGTCCAGGCTGCATTTATTTTTCAATTGCGTGGGTATGCATGCATGTATTTTCCTTAAGTTGTGCTTGTGCAGCCTCATTTCTTCAGAGAAAGATTTTGCAGGAATAAAATGTTGAGAATGTTACCATAGCAATAATGATCTCTGAGTATCAAAAATCATCTTGTTAAATCCCGCAATAGCATTGTTACTCCTGCAGTTTCAGCATCACTGTCTTTTGCTCAGTGAATTTCCTGTTTTTTCCTAGAAATATGGAATGTGTGTGACATCATAAAGATAGCCATATATGAAATAAAAGTATCTTTTTTTATTCTTATGCCAGTGGGCCCACTGACTTAGGAAGGATCTTGTAGATCAGTAAAGATACTTAACATGAGAACGAACTGTGACTGGAAATGAGAATAAAATGGAAGCATCCTTCCCAGCTCCAGGAAAGATATAGGATGTGACAGTTTTCTAATTTATACTCCAGTAACCTAAGAATAAATATGTTAAGGCCAAATTAGTTATATAGTGTTTTGAGTACAAGAGAAAGGAGCATATTAGCAAAATCTTACGATCCCTGCATGCCAGTTTGTAAGTGTATGGAATTATTACAATATTAATTAAAATCTACAAACAATGAATATACTCAAGTAGGAAGCTTTGGACAAAACCATTCAAACATTCAGCTATTAATATTAAATAACAAGGGTTTTGTAACAGTGCAGAGATACTATACATGTATGTATCTGACTACCTTAGCATGAACAGTGAGGAGATAATTCAGTGTGCCAAGATCCTGTTGTGCAAAATGGTAGATATGAATTCTTTTCATAAATCAACCCCTTGTCTCGACAACTTATTCCCGGATGTTGGACTTGACATTTGAAATTTATGGACCAAATTTTGTATCAGCAGATACTTACAGGACTTCTAGTGCTCTGAGTCAACCTGCATATCCTCAAATTAGATTTCAAGTCTGTAGTATTCTATAGAAATCACTGGACCTAAGAGGAATGTTGTACTGTAGTGAAAAAGATGTCATAATCATGGTAGGAAAAAATTTGTCTGTGATTGATTGGCTTTCTGATTTCAAATGTATGATTTCAAATGTTATATATTGACAGTTACTCAGAGTTTCCTCAGTAGATTTTTAACTCATGCATAAGTTTCCTAACAGTGAGGTTTCTGAGACTGCCCATTGTTTCTCTTCCCTTGCAAGCCACATCCCTTTTTCTACAACAAAAGAACTCTAAATGTTCTTATGTTTAACATCAGGTTAAGGAAAAATCAACTCCCTCAGATCTCTTCTGAGCAGGACCTTTCCCCATGCCTTTCTGTCTCTGAGGGGTTTTTGAAAGTCAAACTCTTTTCATGTTTCCTCAGGTGCTCAGTAACACAACTGTGAAAGCAATGATGTGGTTTCATTCTTAATGCAGGTCTCAGGTATTTCAGTCTTTTCCTGTGGACGACGTTAAGGATAAATGGATTCTGTGACAAGACTTGGCATGTATTACAAAACCATTTCATTTAATCTTCAGGTGTTTGCTTTGGAAGGCAATTAGGCATCTCTATTCTTTTGAAGTTTGCCATATTTTGATATTCCTGTCTGTCTCCTTGCTGTTTATTGTTTTTTCTGTGTTTCATAACATCAAAATCAATATTGAAAAGGCAGTGGCTTCTCACATTCCTCCTTGTGGGATTGGGATCATTTACAAAATACAAGCGATTAACCTAATAAAGTCTGAGAGCTACACTAAACTCTTCTCAAGCTTCATACTCATTTTTTTATGTATACATAAAACACCAGTATAAACTGGCGTTTAATACTTCCTTGTGGGATACGTATTTGTAGAATTTCTCAGAATGATTTACTGTATTAACCTTTGTAAAATGACCATAATATTGGTATATCTTTGCCTAAAAGAACTTCACTGAATTGCATATCACTGAATCACACAGAATCACAGCATGGTTCATAGAATCATAGAATTGCCTAGGTTGGAAGGGACCTTTCAGATCATCTAGTCCAACCATCAACCTAAGTCTGACAAAAACCACAGTTCCTTCCACTGCAGTAATTGCATATGCTTTAAACCTCTGCTGAAGTGATACATCTGAAAGTAAGTATGTTGAAATAGCAATGTTGGCTTCTGGGATAATGCTTCAGTAGGTAATGCATCTATAGTTGTATAGCATGATGCTACATCTCATCTCAGTAGTATCTCAGGAATGAGAGTTTATATCCAGGAAAGATGTCTTAATGTATTAAATACCACATGGTCGCTACCAAACAAGTCCGTTGTCAGATATCTGTGTTACAATCATGAGGTTTCCATTTATACATAATAATATATCATTTGCAAGCGTGTACTAGTTTCTTATTCAACCCAGCTGCATTGTCATGATGCTAAAATTATGGATATCTTTAGAAGAGTTAGTAAAGTAAACTAAACTCTTACCTATGTAATTACACCAAGAACATTTTTCTAATTGAAACAAATTTTACATAAATCATGAGAGTTTTCTATAAATATTAAAGCTGATCATTTATCATTAATTGCAATTAAATTACCAAAGTATCAGAGCAGTGGTAGTGGAGCAAAGGCTTCAGTCAATAGTTTGTGAAAAAAATCAGTTCTGTGTTCCTGATGAGCTGTACGCTTTCACTGCTGTATATAATGTCTCATATCACATGGTATTCTTTCTCTTTTTAATGTTTAAGTAAGAAGAAGCAAAAAAAAAATTAATAGCAAATAACACATCAATTTTAAGTAATGTCTTCCAACATTAATAGAACTTAATATTTTTACTAATAAATCATTAGTCATCTATGTACTAAGAACTGATAAGAACAGGACTCATATCATGTGTATTTATTCATCTATACATGGATTTATTTTTTTTTTTATGTTTAGAAGTAGGAAAAATGCTTATAATTTGGACATGTCAACGTTGCTTTCTTTTGTCAACCATGTGGTTAATGGTTCTAGTTTTCCCTCTGCCTTCTCTAGTAACTGAGTGTCAGCTTGACAAGATAAACATTGCTATATGTTTAAAGTGATCTAGTGTTTCTTTTGAATCCCATATTGATTAAGCCTGCTGAGTTATTCTGAATTTGAAGTGTGTGTCTTGCTGACAGGTTCTGGGAATGCCTGCTGGAAAAGAAACACAATGATGTCGCATAGATTGATTTCTCTAAATTACATGGGGCATGCAAGGTTTGTTTGCAAACTCTCAGAAGGAAGATACTATGGTTTTCCCATTGCAGACTGATATCAAAAGAACTCTGTGATGCTCCTGTTGTGCTGTAGGATGTGATTTGGTTATGATATTGTATCATTTAGTGTGTTTGATGAGAAGTGAAAATGAAAAATCATGAACATGCAAATAACATCGTACTTCTAGTGTTTTGTAATTCCTGCTTAATTAGCTACAGGACAGAAGCACTCTGCTTCTGAAAAAAAAAAACCCAGAGGATTTCAATTTTACCAAGATGATATCTAAATAATGGTTATGAGAATGGTACTGGAAATGGGGAGTATAGTTCGTTCCCTTTACACATGTAATTTCTTATGACTTTTTAAAGAGGGCTCTTTATTCAGTTGTTGTTTCTTCATAGGACTTCAAAATATGCCCATTATATTCTTCAATATCCAGTATATTGCACTCCAAGGATCCCTATGCAGTCAAAACAGGAATACTCTCTATTTTAAGAAGTCATGCTTTCATTGGGTCCTTTTTTCAAATGCTCCAGTACACTTCCACCTAAACCAGTATATTTTTCCATTAGGAACAAATTAGTATTTTTTTTTTCAAGAGATTGTAGTAAATCCAGAATTACAAGGACACTAGATGTTGAAAATTTGCAGTTCTTCAGGGATACTTCATTACCATTTTTACATTCATTGCCCTTAATTTCTGGAATAAAAATTAATTTTCAATAACTCTTCCAGAAAGGTATTTGACTCACTATTACATGCATATGCTTGTATTGATAGAAGAGCTAAAGATTTGCTTCTAAGAAGACTTTTTGTTCATTGTAAGAGATGCACTAGAAAAGTAGGTTAAAATTATGTTGCTAGGAAACAGAAGTGGATCCTAGCAACTGCTGCTGAAAATGAAAATTGTATGCCTGTGTTAAAGATGGAGCTTCAACCCACTGCAATTCATCTGGGGAATATTGTTTTCTTAAAGAGGATTAATTTTGTGGTCATGATCTTTGCTATTTTATTAGCAAAACACTATTTCTTATTTAGAATTGTGCTCTTAGGAAAGGAAAATAAGTTTTTGTCTGTTATAGTATCTCACAATGTACTGGTAACATGCTCATTATTCAGCTGGACCAGAATTGTAACCTTTTGAGATCCACGTTCCTCATTTACATGCAGGACTCACCAGTTCGAAAGATACTCATTAACCTATGGCTGTAGGCAATCAGTACTCTAACAGAGTATTTGTTTTAATGAATTTTGCTTATTATATTTGGGGATGGAACATCTGAGGGATGAAGTGTGCAGTTGTGATCCCAAAGTAATTTTTGAAAAGGAAAAAAACTACAAAGGGATTTTTTAAAATATATTAAACCCATTCTTCTTTTGGCACTAGTTTAATTTCCTTCCTGGACTTTCATTCTTCCATCTTCTTTTCTCTGTTGCTGCCATTTTTCACAAAAGTTCATATCATATCCTTAGTACCTCTGCTTTTCTGTCAACCCTTTTCTCTCTTCCTCTTCACTTCTTATACAGTTAGCCTTTCTTCTGTTTTGCCAGAGTTTGCTTACTTGCAGCGTCCCTTTTCTCTCTTACTCTCCTCTCTTCCCCTTTTATCCCCAATGAACCTTTTTTTTTACCTTTCTTAAAGCATTTTTTAAAACATAGGGCATTAGTTACAGGACACTGTAACTTTATGATTCATTTTAGTGTTGCTAACTAGCTTCAAAAGCACATAAGCTTGTATTAGTGAAAGCAGCAGGATGGTAGAGAAAAATCCTTTTTATTTTCAGTGTGTAGGCTAATATTGTGTGAGCTCAGGACCACTTATCTACATCCATATGGCTTCTCTATCTATATATGTATATATGTATAGACGCATAAATATATTCATTTACAGGTAGCATATGGTCCCAGATTTGTGTGTGTGGTCTTACGTATGTGTGTAAGGGTGTCTTAGTCCTCCCTTTAATGCCAAGTTAAATACTGGTGTAGGAGTAATATAAAATAGGGCAACGTTGTGCAGCTGAAGTAGGTTTCAGCATGTGTTATCCTTCTGCATTATATACTTGAGTGAATCTTGGAGCAATAGAAAAGAATTAAGCATGTAAAACAGGCAAGGCAGTGATTATGATAGGAAGTGATGTCTCCTGCAGGTGAAGGCTGGCTAAGGGATAGGAACTCTGAAGGAGATTTAGATATCAAAAATTAAAGAAATAAGGACAACAGGTGAAGAAAATACAATCAGATGTGATAGAATTTACTCTCTATAACAATCTCGGGTAAACTACCTATATATATAGCAAAATGTTGCTAAGGAGTGCCTTTGGAGAGATCGTGATTTATAAAGTGGAAGAACATGAGTCAGTCAGGAAATTGTTAAAAATCAGTCAGTTCTTATAGGTGTATGATAAGGAAGACTGTAGATATTGAAATTAAAGAAATTGTTCTTTCTGAATTGTGGTTTGAAGGATTTGAGTACCACAAAAAATAACTGACCAGAGGTGCAGGGGCATAAGTTATCTTTGGTGTATATTTGTGGAGGTGTATATTTGGGCATGTAAGTGACGTATTGTAGGAACTGTTGTGATGCGGCTGGGCAAGTCTTCTCTCTCACTCACCAGTCAGTAGCCAATCAAGACATAAACCAGACCAGCAAATTTCTCCCTGTTCATCTACTGTCTGGTTTTATGCCCTTCTTCTTCAAAAACTTAGGGAAATAACTTCTAGGCTTTATTGTTTGCAAAATGAGGAAAAACACTGGACTGTCTGTGTCCATGGGGGCAGGAGCCAGGTCCAAATGTGGAGTTCCCTCCATTTTTGTTACGATAGTTCCACAACCTTGGTATCTTTGCTGAGATATATCTCAAGTACACAGGCATTGACCATTTAAAATACTATAGATCAGAACCAACAGTTTGAAGATAATCTGTACAGTGGTAGATAGAAGGTGAGGAAGTTCCGGCACTACTTCCATTCACACCTACGGAATATCATATTTACCAAATGAGCTGCCATATCCTATAAAACAGCCGTCTGTGAATTCACATGCAGTATAGTCCCGGGAAAAATACATTACGTCTTGGTTCGTACCTGCTTTTGGAACGTCCTTGTTTGTCCATAGAGTGCTTAAGCTAAGAGAAAAGTAGTCCATTGATATGAGAAACTAATATCTTAGTCCTGAGAGGACACAAACAAGAGTCAATAAATACACACTTGTTCATGTGTACATACACTTATAAATCAGCCCACAGGCAATAAGCTCATTTTGCTGTTACAAGATTACTTTTATTGCAACTAACAGTTAAAAAGGCTATTAGAATCTATTTGCCTAAACATGCAATTAAATAGAATTTGGAAGACTTCTTGCTGTAATATTGACTTCTCACTCCCACTAATGCTGAAGCATATTTTTAATGTTATTTCAGTTTAATCAAATAATTGGGTAAAAGATGATTTATTTTCAGCATGCATTTTTTTCTTTTCTGTGTCTTTAACTTGGAAACAATTTCTGGACCAGAGATTTTATGTATTGTTTCATATTCTTGTAGAAACTTGTGCTTCATTGAGATAGAACTTGTTTGTCCCCTTTGTAATGGGAGTACAATAGTGTCACCATGGCTGCAGGTTAAGTATGAGGAAAAGATTCTGTGGGGAGGATGTTTAAATGATGTGGTTATAAGTAAAACAGCAGAAGAAAGTTATGCATAATGCAAAATGAACAAGTTATTCCTGGCAGCGATAACATTTTAGAATTTTACGCTGTGTGAAAGCTATCTTGAACTGCATACTCTCCTAAACCTTTCTTAAACATGTCATACTTAGAATTTGATGTGGCGTACAACTGTATTTTAATAATAAAGCATGTGCTAGTCTAAGGAAGAATAGAAATGCAATGTAACTGTCTTGTATCCCTCATAACTGTTCTCATGATGAAATAGGATAAAAAGATTGGGTTCCCAGAAAGTAGAGGACCAAAGAATGTGGGATATAGGTTTTTTGAGTAATGAAGCTTTTCCAGCTGTAGAATACTGAAGCTTCTACTAATCTTTAATCAGGATCATTAATCAGGTGACCTCTACTGTTTCCAGATTAGTGAACAGACAGGAATTATGGAGTAAAAATAATATTAGCTACATGTACATGCTTGTATAGCCTAAGGATTAATATTAAGGAACTACGTACATACTTACAAAGGTAAACGTGGGAAAAAGTTTTCAGATTCTGTAAATTTCAGACAATAATGTGAATGTCTGGCTCCAAGTTTGTTATTTATGCAAGTTCCGTAGCATTGCAGTCTAAGTACTTCTAAATACAGCTGTAATAAAAAAAAAGAAAGAACGTGTAATACATAATTGTGTGCAACTAAAAGGACAAGGACACAGGATACATTTTCAAAGATGCAAGGAAGTCCATACTGGGTTTAAAATTAAAGTTCTTCACATGTTTTATCTGCTAAGAAACTTAAAAATACCAGTGGGGTTGTAGGCATCCGAATATCACAGTAGTCTACAAATTGACACCCACTTAAGGAATATTATTTATATAAAATCAACATCCATTCAAAACTAGTGAATTGCATGCACATTTGTACTGTAGCTTATGGGATGGCATTGCTTTAGTAAGGTCATACTTAAATGATAATATGTGGAAGAAATCAATGTGTGTCATAAAGCTTAAGCAACTTAATGAAATCACAGGAGCTGAAGTATTTTAAGGGGTGTGAGGTGGTAGAAATTCCAGGAGGGAAGATAGCTATCCCTGAACCTGGGGTCATGTCCCAGGTTACTTTAGCATCCTAAGTGAGTATGTCTCTTTTAGAAGAATGTGGTGTTCTTTCATGCTAGTCTCACGTGTCGTTGAAACAACATACCCATTTTATACCTGCCTTTTTTTTTTCCTTATCTTTTTTTTTGAGCCTTTCTTTAACACTTCCTTCCACTATGGCAGAACTAAAGCTGGTACGCTCTGTGCACTCTAACCAAGAGATATATACCTGGCTTGAGCGTCTGCCAGCTCAATCAACTGCCAGCCTTGTGCAGTCTTGTAGCATGGAGATTTTGCATCGTTCCCTTAATAAAGGTAAACTCTGCCCAGAGATAATTATGTACAGTAGTTGGTAAGTTAATAATGGGGCGTTGTCCCTTTAAGGGAACAAAGATATTTTGAAGTGAGTAACAGTGTATTCCTTGTAAACACAGCTAAAACCTCAATAAGTTAAGAAATACTATGAAGTAATCAGCACCGTGTCAGGATTCTTGATCAATAAGTAACTAAATCTCACAATCTGCTGCATATAGGTGTTAAGTTTGATGAATTTATATCTCAGTGGTGTGAACTGGTCTCCCGTTTTAAGTCAAATAAAATCCCCGTTGCAGGAACTAGTTTGGTAATCTTACTCAGGTCCTCAAAAGGTTTTACTCTGCATTATTAAGCCACTTAAAAGTTTGTCAAAAGTTGGTAAAAGTGGTAATTGGCAATATATCAGGATGATCTATAAGTCAGGATGAGAGTAAAACAGCTCTTTTGAAAAAGGTACTAGCTTTTTCTGGTTCTCTTCTGGTTATCTGATATTCCGGTCATCTTCTGCTTCACT
Source organism: Stercorarius parasiticus (assembly GCA_013396915.1). NCBI lineage: Eukaryota > Metazoa > Chordata > Aves > Charadriiformes > Stercorariidae > Stercorarius > Stercorarius parasiticus. The sequence goes on from VWZL01003634.1 coordinate 689,481, forward strand.
AACCACAAGGAGCGATCACATATTAGATTTCTCCTTGTATATATTCTTGTGTGTTTGAGAGCATGGGGAATGCAGTGGGGGAGCTGGATAACTTGGGAACGCAGGATCAATTAGAGGTGATTTTTCCATTTTCCACTACGTTTATTTCCACATCTTGTTATTTCCTGCAGTATTCTCATTTAGCTTTTTTTTTTTTTGTTTAAAAGAAATATCTTGCATTTCGTATATTCAAAGGTGTGTTATTTGAGGACCTTGACAGAAAATTGACTGTCATAAATAATTGCTCTATGAATGTTAGGCAGCATCACATAAGTCTCAAAACACGGCTGAACACACAACATATTTAATGAAACTTTAACTGATCCAAAAATGTGGTTGACATGAACAAACTTTTATGATTAAATTAAGGATTGTTTCCAGTCCAAAAACCCGAATTAACTACAGCAAAAACAATCCTAACGGCTCCAGCACACTAAGCAGGATTAAAGAAAATGTGTGCTAAAGCTGACAGTGATCATTGATCAAAAGTTCAGTCTTTTTAGCCCTAAGGTAACCGAATCAGATTTCATCACTGTAATCCTTAAGGTATAAAATAGAAATTGAACTTGCATGGTGATGCAAGCTGGCTATGAAATTAGGAGGCCTTGGCTCACAAAATATGAAAAGTTGGCATACTCAATGGAAATGATGTTCAAAGCAGTTCACAGTAAGAATGAGAAAAGCAGCTTGTGCCGCTCTGGAAGAATAAACAGCAGTTCTCTTTTTGCAGCACTCATATTCCACACATCAATAAGTATTAGGGAAAAAAAAAGTAAAATATATGTTAAAGTAGGAATAAAATAGTGATCCTTTGAAGTTTCTAAATGTTAAGAAAATGTCTATTATGAAACTTCTGTGTGTAAAATATAGAAGATTTTTTGTGAAGGAATAAGCATGTAGAAAGTAAAATCTGCCACATTTTGCATCATCTTTGCAAGAAAAGATCTAACTAGCTACATGAAATAGTATATTTTCTTCCAAAAAAAAGATCTAATAAGAAAACTAGCACTTAAAAGAAATTTGAGTAAATGATGAATAAAGGCAATTTCCTTATGGATTTTTATGGTTGCATTTGTTACTATACAAGAGAAAGTTCTTCTGAGGAGAAAGGGGGACTATTCTGTCTCACAAATGTCATAGTTAATTAATTCTTTATATTAATTGTAAATCCTAGTTCTTTTACTCAGCAAGAGGGGCAGAATTTGAAATACACATCAGGAGGAAGGATTACTAGGTGAGTGAGAAAGCCTGAGCCATGCACACGCTGTGTCAGTTCTAATTGTACTTTGCTTTTCAGAATTGAAGCAGAGCATTGTGTCAATAAGGCTCCCCCCAAGAGTATGGGCTGGGATCTCTAAATAGAGCATTGGAAAAGAAAGAAGTCTTAAATGCCCAAAATAATGCAGAGGTAATGTGAGGGGCTTGTTCCTAACTTCTCTCATCTCAGCTGTCAAATTATAAAAGGAAGATAGAAATTCATTATTTTTAAATTTGTATTTTAAAGTGACACAACTTTTTGAGGGACTAGTTTTGCAGGAAATTCATTATTTTTAAATTTGTATTTTAAAGTGACACAACTTTTTGAGGGACTAGTTTTGCGGGATCTGTGTGGTCAATGAAAGGCCATAATATAATTAAAGCATAATTGTTTGGTTTGTTTTTTTATATTCCTGTGTACCTAAGAGATGATGACAGGATTCAGAAGTGTAGCTTTTCCCTACCCATTCCCACAAGAAGGGTATAGGAAAAGTCTGTACAGTACAATGGCTGTATCTGCTTTGTCGTCCTCTGCCAGCGAGGTAGATGGGGCATAGGCACCTCTCCCACATTGCATTCACAGACTCATCCAAGGGCATGGTCACTACTGCAGAGGTTTTCCCTTGCTCCTCCCTTGTTCTCTCGGTGTCAGCCCAGAGGTCTTGGAGCTTGTCAGAAGTAACAGCACGATCAGCTATCACTGTTCAACAAAATGCATATCGCAATTCAATATGCTGCAGCACATATTCAGGTGTATTATCATCCCAAGAGCCATCACTTAATCATGCAGATGGCCAGATAAAACTCTGAGCAGTACATGCTGAAGGAATAGGGCCCTCTTCAGCTATGTATATGAAAATGATCTTTTTCTTTTTGAGGTGCTTCACTGTATGCTGCTAGAGGCCCTCTGAAGAGAGAAAGCACAACAGGTGTGCAATGCAGTGTTGAGTAGGTGTAATGTGATCCCCTTGTGTTTCTTCTGAACTGTTTCAACCTGATGTGAACTTCTCCCGCCCATCTTCCCCCTCTTTGTTTTTGCCTGTTGATCTTTTGAGTAAAAAACAAAATTAAGGCAGGATAATTTGTTGTGTATCTCTAAAGAGGAAAAAAGAGTAGCAAAGGACACTGATTTAGAAAGGCACAATGGAAAAGTGATAATGAGAAACTGCCACAAAACAAATAGGAAATATGATATGCATTTGTAGCAGTGACTAGCCATTGGAATTGTAGAGATTGTAGGGGGTTTTTTTTGTGTGTGTATGGTTGGACACGATGATCTCAAAGGTCCTTTCCAACCATGAAGATTCTATGATTCTATGAATAAACTACCATCTAAAACATCTTGAAAATGGACTGGGTAGCTGGGGAAGTGGCGGGGCAGGGGGAACTGGAATATGCTGCAGCCCTGGTTGCTGCAGGAGCTGGAGCCTGGTTTTGGGCTGCTGCTGTGCATATGCAGGTGCCTTACACCACCCGTAAGTAATTACTTCCCTTTCCTGTATATCCTATATATATATGTTCCTATATATATATATTCCCTTCCTATATAGCCAGCCTGGAGAAGAGAAGGTTCTGGAGAGACCTTATTGCGGCCTTTCAGTACTTAAAGGGGGCTTATAAGAAGGATGGGGACAAACTCTTTAGTAGGGCCTGTTGTGATAGGGCAAGGGGAAATGGTTTTAAACACAAAGACGTAAGATTGAGAATAGATATAAGGAAGAAATAGTTTACAATAAGGGTGGTGAAACACTGGCACAGGTTGCCCAGAGAGGTGGTAGATGCGCCACCCCTGGAAACATTCCAGGTCAGGTTGGGCGGGGCTCTAAGAGACCTGATCTAGTTGAAGATGTCCCTGATCATTGCAGGGGGGTTGGACTAGGTCCCTTCCAACACAAACTATTCTATGATTCTGTGACCCTGTGCTCTTCCACCACTCCAGCGCTGGCATTTGCAGCAGGCGTGTATATTTAGCAGCTAAAGCATGAATATATCATCTTGCCTTGTGCCCAGGCATATCTATTTAGCTGTTAAAGATTGCATGTGGGAAGAAGGTGTCAAACTGGAAATGTCAGGAAAGTCTGTGTAAGACCAGCCCCTTACAGGGGGCTGTGATGTTAAGAGGTGTGAGCAGCCAGCACCTGAGCTTGGAGGGCAAGGGGGCTGGAGAGCAGTCCACCTCTGGAAAGTGAAGGTAGCAGGCCAGATTGACCTGACTAACCTTGACCAAGAATTAATTTAATGCCCTGGACTTTTGATTCTGAACCTTAATGATCTGTGTATACTTAGAATTAAAATATCGTTATTGTTGGTTAAGCTTACTCTTTGCCACGTATTTTGGAAAATGGTCTCCTAGTAATGTTCCATTTCTTGAAATAAATTTAAGAAACTTCCAGTGCTGGAAATGTGCTTATTTCTGGGCACTTCTGCCTAGAAAAAACATCAGCATAGAACTGGAAGAACAGATCTCTCATGCACATTTTTTTTCTCTCTTTGTCTCCCACACACAATATATATATTTATACTGCAGTGTGCATTTACATGCAAACACACGCAGACCCACATAGGAAATTTAGGAGATGTCTTAGGAAAGAAGCAGAAACGTAATAATAAACAAACATAGCTTGCATGAGCAGTACTTGTACAGGATACGGTAGTCTGCAAATGAGAGATGTGATCATGAAAAAGGAACAGAGCTTGTGCAGCATATTTATGGTGATGCTAAAGGAAATAAAATAAGTAAGAACATTAAGATCCAACTGAAATGTACAAAGATACTACGAAATGGTGGCCTGTTCAAGCAGTGGGATGATTTCCGCTGGAAGGAGCCCTGTTGCTAAAATAACTCCAGAATACACTGGAAAAAATACTATTAGGAATAATCATACTTTGACAGAAGATAGAAAGAAGTAACACTGTTCCTGTTTCTTTTCTGAGGAACAACAACAAAACAAAAACAAAAAAAAATCAAAAATACAGAAAACATGCATTTTCTTGGATGAATTGAATATAGTACTTTCAGAGACAAAAATATGGGAAGAAATGTTACTTATCAGCATTTCTATAGTTTTATTGGTTGTCACGGGCAGTGAACGGTCCACATTTTCATTTCTGTTCTCTAAGGGGTACATTCATGGTGCCAATTGCACTTGTTGCCAATTAGCTCTGTCCTGTTCTGCATTGATACATACATGTTTGATTAGACATAATGATTGATTAAACATAATGATGATTATCTGATGTTAATTTTAAATGTGTTAAGGTCAAGCTCGCAAATGGAATTTGTTGGTTGGTCTGTAGTAATATTGCTTACTCCATTTTCACATATTCATGTAAGCTGTTTTACCAAAAGTGCCAGAAAATAAATCACTCTGTGTTAGCGGAGAGAGAAAATTGTAGTACTAGGTTTCATTTGCGTAGGCTGCCTACTCGCAGTTCCTGAGGAAACACTGATAAGCCCCACAAGTAGTTTCAGCCTGACTTAGAGGGTGGGAGGGTGTCTCCTTTTGCCATCGAGTGAAAGGAAAGGACAGATTAGACGCTGGTATTGAGTGTCAGCCTGGGTTCTGGTCAACTCTCCCAGGTTCCTTCGTGCTCCCCAGCTGAGGATTCATTTGTAGACACCAAACAAGCATGACATGAGGTAGTGCTGGGAGCTATATACAGCTGGAAGCCATTAAAAAGAGCCATATGTGCTTTTGTGGACCTTGCCTCCTTACCTGTCTCTGGAATACAGTTCATTCAATAGCAAGAGAGTGATGCCTCTAGCTGGGATTTAGCAAGAATCTCTTTGGGAACAGAAGCAGATCCGAAGAGCCCTGTTGTGTGCTGGTCCAATTTACAGGTGTACATTAGTGGATAAATGAATTACTATCATCATGAAGCACATACCTGTGGGTTATTCTCACTGATGTCTTGCACTAGAGCTCCACTGCCAGAGTTCTCAGAAGGACTCAGTGCGTCATTTCTTATTTAGTTGCCTATATTTGTGTGTACGTGTATTTTATTCATATTCTGAAAAAATTCTTAAACATAACTATATTCACGATTTTGCATGTGAAAGCCATATAAAGAAGTTGCATTTCGATTTCCCACATCTTAGGGTGGACTTCAGCTAGGTTTGTTTATTTATTGTGAGGGGCCCTTAATGCATTGTATCCAGCCCTTTTTTTTAATGTCATTAATCACCTGGCAAAGGGCTTGCAAAAGGGTTCAGCTGAAGTTGAAGTAGTAGAACTTCATATACAAAGTAGTTAATTAAATTGGCCAAAGTACTTTTGGCTCCAGCTTCAGGGCTTTAGAGAAAGGCCTTATTATTTTTTTCCAATTTGCTTTCGATGATCTGAAAATAATTAGCAGCACACTATTCCACTACATAATAAAATATTTTATCAGAAAATTTTGAAATGACCTCTGTAAGTTAGTAAGCTTATCTATGAAAAGAAAATAAGGGGATCTATTTTCACTGTGCTCTGATAGCAAAAATACAAACAATAGTTTATATAATTAATCTTTTTTAAGATTGCATGCAGTTTTACTGAACATTTACAAAATTACAAGAGTGTACATTTTAAAAGAATTGTAAAGCTGAATCTCAGTTGCACTGGGTTTTAGTGGAACAGTGTAAAATATGACAATATCACATAAATATATGTGAAAAAATGTTCATTTCTCAACAGAAAGAATCCTCCTCCCGAGAAAGGTGACAAAATCCATGATCTTTTTCACAGATTTGTACTTCATACCACCTTGCTTTTATAATATTGGTGTCATTATACCTTCTTACATTGCTTATGCTTGTTAATATTTTGGTTTCCAAATAAAGGAATTATTGGAGAGTGGACTTATATTTTAAGAAAATTATTTTTCTGAGAAATTCAAGGAAACTATTTAAATGTTATCCATAACTAGGATCAGTTTTAAAATGGAGGAGGAACCCAGACTTCAGTACATGCACATAGAGAGGTGTGTATATGCTTTGATGTATTTTTTTCCACAAACATACTCTAAGGCATCATTATACGTTGTTCTGGTAGAAGAGTCATGTTACCCATGAATTTGTATTTGAAAATAAACACCAAAGGTTGATTTTTTTCTCCTGAGAACTCAATCCAGCAAAAGCATGTGGACTAGACTAGATCTGTAAAACACTGCTTTTCTACCTTTGCATTTAGGCTAGTAAATCTGATGGCAGTAAGCATAGCCTTTCAGTATAATTCTGGGCAGAAACTTTCTGCATTAGCTCTCTCTTCTTTGCTGAATAACTGAAAGAATTCAATCCTGTATGCAGTCTTTGCAGTTAAGTCTTTAAGCTTGTACTTAAATTTATGCAAAATGTTTTTTTTTCTCGTAAAAGGATAATACTCATTGACATAGTTTGTGCTTCGTATTTGTATCCTGAATTTTGATCTAAATGATTTCCCTTCCTAAATTTCCTTAATATTGCATGATATTGTATAACAAGTTTGGCTCAGAAATGTGAAGCTTGGTAATGGATGTGCATGGCTTGTGATAGTGTTTTGGACAAGACTTTTACTGACAATAATATGACCTGTTATTATAAGAACTTTTGCTCTATTGGACATTACCCTTTATCTCTGTTCTATTTCTTAATATGAAATTAACCACTCTAGGTTATTTTAAAGAAGTAATAAAATCAAGGAGCTAGACAAAAGACAATCTAAAAATACTTCAGGTTGAAAATATTAAATGCAAAGACATATTAACAAAAGCATCAGGACTGATAAGGGGAAAAAAAGGGTATAATGAATACCTTTCTTGCTTAATTTAGTAAGTTTCCATTTTAATCATGCTTCTCATCTGTTGTTTAAATATTGCACAATTGTCTATCTTTCCTAAGTATTATGGGTTCCTAGGAATACCATAGTGTGTCAGCAACACGGGAACTGAATAGGTCATACTAGTATGCTGGACTTCAGAGTCGTACAAAGCTGACCTAGAGAAGAAATATTTTATATGAGTCATTTGAATCCATAGCTATGACATCTGTTTTCAATTGATCTGTTCATTGGGATCAGTTAAATATTGATACCCCCACTGAAATGTCAATGGCATAATTAACAGGAGAATGTTGCAAATTAGATAGGAGACTGCTGCTAAAATCTCTAGTTAGGAACTAGAAAACCAGATTAAATTCAGAGCAATTTTTTCCATACACTTCACAAGTAACTCCTTTAAATTTTGGTGGTGGTTTTTTTTGTTTTTTTTTTAATAAAATATTACTGTGAAGAATAAAATTCTGGTGATGATAGGATACGTATATATTTTCTGTGGTCATGTCCATGGACAATAATTCTGGCTGCCCAACATTTCATGCAAAGACAAAGAGATTTGAATACATAATCTGAGAGAAGAAGGACTCTGTTCTTGAACAACTTCTCCCAGTAGAGGTTAGAGATGCAGTTGCTTTAAAAACTGCTAAAGCCTTATGCATCTTTATGTAGCAAAATTGATACGTGAATTCAGATAGTGGCAAATTAGCTTGCCAAACCCTACTTACCCTAAGCAGGGCTTTTACACACAATATTTTGGTGTCCTACTAAAGTGTTGCAAAAGTGCAGAATTACTACATTTACTGCTTTCCTCATCTCAGCTGGAGCTCAGACTATCATTTGGAATATGGGAATCTGGATCTCATATCTCTGCTATATCTGGTTAAAAACCAAAGATTTCTGATGCTGGCTGCCTAAATCCCAGATGAACACTGTTGTTAATTGGTTCCATGATTATCTGGATTTTTAGGTCTTTGCTTCTGGCCATACACTCGGCTGTCAATCTGAACTATTCTTTTGAGAGTTTTCCATTTCAAAATCATCATGCTTCCACAAAAAGGCTGTGTTTTGAAGAATCAGAATTTCTTGATGTTTCACCAAAAATTCCAGACAAGTTCTAACCTTTTTCCAGCCCCACCCATTTTCTACTGATTATAACTTGCCTAAAATCACATTACAAATATGTGAAGGAGGGCACGCCTGCACTGGCAGATACAGGCAGGTCTGAGCTCACTTTGGTTGTGCTAGCCTGAGAAGCGCAGGGAAATACTGGGCAAAGACACCTATGCAGGTGGAAGGAAATTCCAACTACCTTAGTGCCATCCTTCGCACAGCCTAATGTGACCAGCTGAGAGCTCACTGTTTGGGGCTGTCAGTATAGTTCGCTGTTAGGGAGAGTTTTTCTGAGCATTAATCCTTGAAGGAGACAAAAGTATTGCTTTTCAAACCTAGTCTTAGAAGTTCTGCCCTTGGTTTCCAAAATGGAAAGACCTGATTGTATCTGGAGTTGCAGGAGCAGCTGCAGCTAACCATAAGGATCAAAGTTGTCATAACACTGTATATAATACACTTGTTTCAGTCCCTTAGAATCAGTTGTATAAATGACACAAAATGGAAATGTTTTATAAGATGACTAGAAAATTTGCCTTTCCTCAGCTGTCAGCTTGCTTCATAATCTCCCTATTCACTATATAGTAGCAATTAATTTCTACTACCTAAATCACACTATGTAGGACACGGTAATTGTACATGAGTTATCTGTCTTCTGTTTATGAAATCTTCTTCTCCCAATGAACATAGCTGCAAATAGCCCTTTTTTGCATCCATTCCAAATAGTCACTGAACTGCTGAAGAATGACGTTCTCTCTTATTAGCTTCATCTGTATGGGAACATTAGAAACGAGTGATTGTTTTCATTACTTGAATTTTTGCTTAAACTAATTCCACCCCCACTGATCTTAACTGGTAGATAAAAACAGGTATGATGCTGTACAAGGTAATTGCACAAAACTTCTACAGTAAACCCGTAGCATGAGACTTTGTATGGATGGACCCTGAGACTGAATTGTGCAGATACTGGCCATAACTTCCAGACGTCAGGCACTTTGGCTGGAGCTCAGATATCAGAAATCCCAGACAAACACACTGCACTTTATTGTGTTAATAAGGGAGGTTAGGATTTCTTACATACCACACCACGCCACCACTCCTGGCTATAAATCCACGTCTGACTAATGAAAAGTAATATAACTAACAAGTGGCATGTAGAGCTGCAGCATGAATGAAGCCCCATTTCCTATGGACTGGTGCCTTGCGGTTGGTTGACCTTGATGGTTAAGGTACAAAAATCCTGAGGCTTTTCCTACAACTGAGTATTTTTAAGTGCTGGTGTGCGGATTCTCAGGTATCATTATAAAACGTGAACTCCCTCTGCAGCCTTCCCTCAGCCAGAAACTTATATGGTCTCAATCCTCAGTTTGACCATCTGTTTCTGCAGAACGTATGGAAACATAATAATATTTGAGATCAATGTCCTTTTGTTTAATTTCAGTTTAAATCAGACTGCGGTTTCCAAAGCTATTTAGGAAGCACATATGCCTATGTATTGAGTGTAATAGGACAACTTTTGACAGCAGAGCAAACTATGGTAGAAAAACCACTGTATTTTTCATAACTGTCATTAGTGAAAAGTTAGAGTATATTTTTCACAATTCTGGATGTCTGCATGGGGAAAATTGTTGTCTTAAAAACTTCTGCTTTGGCAAGTTTGGACTAAATCTAGATTTGTGCCTTAGGAAGTAATGCCAAATGAACTACCTGTCTTGGAACTTCCAAGACACATAAATAGGGTGATGGACAATAAAGCAAAAGATTACAAGACTATAGACTTGTGAAATTTAGATTAGTTTTGAAGTTGCTCTGAAGCTGCACTCTGACACTAACCTACAACCCAATTACCTGAGGTTCATAAGAAATTATTTGCATTTCTTGTATAGGATCTTTGTCTCTTCTTCCAAAATACATTTGGAAGTTAGTTCTTAATATTTTATAATTTTTGTGACTTTCAACCTTAACAAAGCAAATCCAGATACCTTGGCTAACTTTTAAAAGATCAAAGAAGCAACTTTTTACTGCAAAGCAATAAATAATTCTGATTGTATTTATAACACTGATTCAGTACTGATTAAAGCAGAAAACCTAGTTTTTCTCTGAGATAATATAGTACTGTGATGCATATAAGTTATGGTTGTAATATGTGATTTATCAGAGGCTTTAGCACCGCTAAAATGTTATTATTGGCAGACATCAGTTTCAATGAAATTTGAACCACGGTTTATACAAGTTTTCATAAGAAACTCATGCATTCATCCACGGAAGGCTGGAAATCATACCAGCAATGGCCCATTCCAAAATATGGAAAAGTCTGGAGAATGGAAGCGGTACTGATTACCTGTAGCTTCCTCTCTGTTCACAGAAGTTCATGTCTAGCACAGCTTGCTTTGTCCTTGTCTTTAAAATGTCACAACACCACAACATCCTTTACTGCCTGCTGATGCTGCCTCATGAGGGTGCTCTTCTGCTTTCTGCAGATTTGTGGAGAGATCTGTTGAGACAAAGCTGAGTTATGTGGCATTGTATTTATTTCTCAGGGCAGCTATTTTATTGAGAACGCTCTTTGCATTTGCCGTGTCAATGCGTGCTCATACATTGAACTGTGAACAAGCATACATGCACTTAGACATATACTTACACAGGCATGTACACACATGAACAGTAGCTTTGAAACTGCATTCTAGAAGGGAAGAGATCATATTTTGAACTGATGGATAAAATCTATAGATTTTTTCTGTCTATAGCCTCTGCTATAGACAGGTAAAAAGACAGCCTCTGAATGAAATGGCTGTTCTGATAGCTGAACTTGCGGTGTGTATTATGACCAATTCAATTTCTGACATCTTTGCTCGCTTCATTTGATCTCAGTGTTCAGCTGAGCTATATTCCAAGGCTTACAATCTAATCATTATTAAAATTCAGGAGTAAAAGAGACATGTTACAGAAGTGCTCATAATCAGTAATCAGGGATTTCCAGATTGGTATGCCACATCTGTTCTAACTTCTAGTTATGAACAGTATTATCTTGCGACTGTTATGAACAGTAGACAATACCGAAGAACATGTGGAAATGAGTTTGCTATCCTGTAGAGTACTTCTAATAAGCAGCACAAACCTATGTAGTCTCTGATGCATCCACAAACTCCATCAGTAACTTTTTTTTTCCTCTTGCAATTTTGCCATCGTACTGGAATATCTGAAATGAATATTGATTTTGATACTGAAATTGATAATCAAAGATACTATGCTTTGTCAGTCTATATCAAAGTAGAAAAGAACCCTTTGAAGTTCTCTAAACATGTCCAGATAAAAATTATAAAACCTAGAAACTGTGGCTGAACATTGCAGCCATAGTGTGGTGGCTTTTCTGATTTGCTGTGCTCATGTAGAGTTGTCAAAAATATAATAAATTTTCTGTGCTAAATCAAGATCCTGCTACTTTTATCTAAAATTCCACTCAACATGCAAATTACTGTTTATTCCGAATAATGACATTTTCAAAAGCACCTCAGTGACTTAGATTGTTAAGCCCTTTAAATAGTTTTAAAAAATATTATCTAAATACATTCAGTTTCCTAAAGATGTATGTGAGAAAGACCTGTATAAAAAACGAATGGGGATAGGTAAGCCTGGAACACTTGAATTCATTAGAAACACATTTAGTCTCATGTGAAACACCATTTAATTTACCAATAAATAATGTCTCCAGTTTATATTAAAGAACTGTTAAACTATTCCTACCCAAGAACAGTGCTAGAGAGGCATTAGCATTATTAGAAAGCCTCACAAAGTCTCAAAATTAGCATAGTCCAGATACACATCATTTAATAGTCCTTTAGCCTGACTAATTTCATTAATCAACACCCGAAATTTAATCTGAATGAGAGCATGTGATGTAGAGTTCCTATAGCAGCAATGACTCTGCAATGTGCTTCTGCTTGGAAAACACTGAGTTGTTACTTTTAATCAATATTTTCCAAAGGCTTTGATTAAAGTATGTGAAAATGTTCTTGACAATCAATATAAATGTTCAAAAGCCTAAATTTTAGCTTGGAGATTTGAAAATTTTGGGACTTGGAATTCATCTTTGTTCTCATTGTCCAGTAATCAGAGTATGCAGAAACACAGAAACTGTGAAGTCCCTGGTTTGGGGCTGAAGGATTAAGATTTGGAGACTGGAAGAATGCTCAGGGGGAAGCGTCATTTGTACTTGCTCTGTTCTCGTGCTTTTCCTGGACCTCCACTTTTGATCACTGTCAGAGACAGAATCTGGACTAGGAAGACTTTTGGTGTAACTCTTGTGTTTTTTATGAGTATTTTCTGCCTTTTTTGCCACTCAGGTTTGTTCCATTACAGTAGTGAAGACTCTGCATGTCATGCCAAGACATGCCAAGGGACTCTGCATGTGTTTTCAAAATGCCTCACACAATGAGGCACTGACCTTTCCTAAATCTTAGGTGCTGCCCTGTAAAAATAACAATAACGTGATTAATAACATATACTACATGATTTTCCACTTCTAAAATAAAACTGTGGGGGTTTCATTGATCAATTTAAGGAAATAAAAATGAACTTCCATGAAAGCAATGGGAGTGGAATTAAAGAGCAAGCTCAGACACTTAATCAATGTTCAGGTAAGTATGTGATCTTTTGCAAGTTTACTGAACCTAAAATAAACTAGAATATTTGGGCTCCACTGTATGGGCACCCATAATACCCCCATCTGTATTCATGTTTTAATACTGTTATTTCAGTAAGCCCAGATCCTTCAACCAGATGACTGGATGATCTCAAAGGTCCTTTCCAACCATGAAGATTCAATGATTCTATGATTCTGTGACATGCTGATGTCCTCTGTTTAATTAGATCTTCAATTAATGTGGTGGGGTTTTTTAATTGTGTAAATAATTTGAAAAGAAATATTACAAAGCTAACTGAAAGTTAACTGAAATTTGTTCTTCAGCAATATGGTTGAGTATTTGGACTTAAGTCTAAAAATGTTACTGTAACATTATTCTGTAATGAAGTAGTCTTCTGGCTTAGGGAAATTCCTGAGAAGTTGGAAGGATATGCCAGTGAAGTGTTTCTACATTCTGACACCTCTCTTATGCCTCAGCTAATGGCTGAAGATACAGGACTAGACGGACACTTGCTGTGACTCAGAAAAGCTGGTTTTTTCTTACACTGTTACATCACACTGATGTGTGCATCTCCACTTTTTCCCCTCTGGTAATTTCATCAACTAAATCAAGCTTTCAGATGACATGGCCCCTTGAAACTTCTGATACATGAGTACATTATTTAGATAATTCAATGTTACTGACATGAGATGAGATGAGTTGTTTCATGGATCAATACAAGGGTGACCTTAATGTTTGTCATAACAAAATAGAAATGAATTGCCATTTCACTTGTTCATCTTGACCATTCTTCTAGAACATACTCTATTGTTTTACTACCATAATTCTTCACCAACCCGTGTTCTCCCTTTAAAAATAATGCTGCTAAAAAAAATAGATTTAAGGTTTCTCTCACCTGGCTGGAAAAAATTAAATTAAATAGGCTGTAGTAATTTTTTAAAATTAATTTCAGTCATTTTCTTGCTGCCTGTTTTTAAAAGTTAGTGACGTATCATCGTGTATGGCCTATCAGAGTGTCTGAATTTCAGTCTTAACCAAGGAGTCTTACAACATGTCACTATTGCCATTAATGTCCTACATATTTCTGATAACTGATGACTGGAATTTCTTCTTTGAAGATTTAAAATACTATTCCTATGCCTACACTGTATAGAATATTCCTATTAAAGTCAAAGTGGCCATCTGGCAAAGAGGAATTTTAATATTTCTTCTGTTCTTAACCTTATCATAATGGTATGAAAACATATTTTAAAGTATATTGGCTATTTTTTCTTCATGGCTGAATTGTTATAAATTAAGAACTCCAACAATATTTTTTAGATATTCCTGATTCATACTGAGTTAAATGAGAGCAAAATTTGGCACATAGTTTTATATTGTCTTACAGTAATGTTCATGCTGAGGAACAAAATATATTTACCAAAGTTGCAGGGCTTATGTCTGGGCTTTGAAACATTCTTTTTTGAGCTCTCCCACTTATTTAATATTTTAAAGTTCAGTAAGGCAGAAGAAAAATTATTCAAAAATATTTACTTGCTAGCAAACTGTCTTTCACACTGCTGTCCTAAATGGAAGAGAAAATATACAAAATTCAGAATTTCCCACAATCCAATGGCACCAAACACTACTTTCACTCTCCTTCTTAAGGCCGGAAGCTTATGTTTCAGCTTTCCATTAAAAATAAACCAAACAAAATAGTCTGCTTTAGAGAATTGCAGCCAGTGTCTGCCGTTTATCTAAGCAGTGTTAGCTGCTGGCAGTGAATAAAAGCTCCAAGAATGGCACAGGTCTTTGACGCAAAAAAGATCTCAGCGCATACTAAAAAGAGTGGGGTTTTCCCACCTGGTATTCCTGCTAGACCTTCACAATCTCTGGACAGCCATAACATCCTCTGAAGCAAAGCAGTCTTAAACACAGCAGTTAAAAAACCTGCCTCCTCTGACATCCCTGGCAAAAGTCCCAATGGAGACAGGATTTCACCATGTTTATCCAGGCTCTAAGATAACTCCTTGATGTTTATGGGATCCCGCTGTGCAAGAGGAATACTATAAAAGTTCCTTTGACAGCAGTTTCCCATGCACCAGCATAAAAGCTGATCCTGGCTTGTTTTGGCACAGATATTAGCAGCTGGCACAAGCCAGGGTTGCACCCACCAGCCCAAAGACTAGAGAGGCGTGAACATGCATAGTAATGCCATTTTACCACCTCTCCTAGCCCTGGCTTTCCTAAAATAGATCTCAGCTTATCCAGAGGATCTGAACCATTTCTTCTAAAAATCACTTAAGCATTGAGAAATTACTTCTCCAATATGCTATGTGTTAGATAGAGAATTCATGCAAGTGTGAGGCGATATAAAGGTTTTATTAGCACTTACTTAGAATGACCTTACATTACTCACAACTGGCAAAACCACAAGCGAGTCACATGGTCGTCCTAAATGCACACCAAGAAAGTCTTCGTGCTACAGTGCACCAGTAAGGCCAGCAAGTCATCAGTGAGGCACATATTGAGTAGTTGACAAAAATGGCTTGCCTCTGGAATGTAACTCTGGCACATCATACCTATTAATTTCCATGCTCTGTAAGGGGCTGGCATGTTTCTGAGGCAGACTGGCGTACCACAGGAGAAATGACACTTGTTTTTGTTTCTAAGATGTGAAGATGAAAATTTGATTTGTGGCTATTTGAGTCTAATCAGCAAACATATGGCAGGCAGGCTTAACTTTTTGAGCATAGGAAAAATGAAAACAGGATACACATTTCTGTACCCTAATGGTATGCTTATGTGTCAGTCAAATGCCTCAACAAAGCCTCAAGTCATAGAACAACAATTTTAATACAACATTTTATTCTAGACTATGAAATTTACCGGGATATAGTAAACATATCTAATATGTGAAGTTATGTGGCTTGCAATACAGCTACTTTATATTCGAAAGAACAAATTGGTAAATTGAGATCTATATACAAGTATGGAAAGGAAGAATGTTCTAACAAACCTTTTCCCTTCTACAACCCTTCTAAATTCCCTACACAGCTCTTCTGCTGACGTCCGGAGCGTGAGGGTGACCTGTGTGAGATGGTGCTTTTGAAAATAGGTGTCAGAATAATAGTTTCGGTATGTTAATCTTCTTTCTTTAGTGACTCCCTCTGTTGCTACATACTTACCTTTCTTGGTACATTTTGATGTCCTGTTTTGAGTCATGGGTTTATTTTTTCTGAATAATCTCATGCACAGTTGCTCAGATTCTTTATGATTCTTCCACAATTTTGTCCCAAACAGTGTAGCTGCTAATGTGTGAAGGAAAGGCTGGAAGGGGTAGGCCTGTGATTGATTTTTTGAGGCTGAAAGGAAAACAAAAGTTAAATTTATTGTATTAACTTATTGGTTTACCATGGCCATCAAATTAATCCTGTGATAAAAAGGAACAAATTGAATGTCGAGAATGCAGCTGTGACTAGATCTTGGATAATGAGAACATCCTGTGGCAAAAAGCTAACTGATTCACTTCCATGCATAATATTACTTGTAATTTTCTCTTCTCACATGCATAGGATTCCTTTCTTGCTTTTTCATTTTCAGTTATTTAAGATTTTCTCACTTTTATAATGTTTCCTATAATAGTTTATATTAAAATCTTGTTCTGACTGGTAGGTTTTGTAACAATGACAATATTTTACTTTCTGTTGCATTTTCATCCAGAATACTTCACTTCATAGAACTAAGACACCTTTGAAAAGCGGACACGTCTGGGAATGAGGACAGGAGCCAGTATAATGATAAAAATGCTAAACAGTGGCAACGAGCAGACCATTATTGTTAATAAAGGTGTCACTGGATCATTAATGTTTATGGTAAAATTAGAAAACAGGATTTCTTTTTTGTTGCTTTTTAAAAAATTATTTTTGATGCTCTCGTTCTGCAAGATTTACTCACAGTTGCATTCATGACATTCAATTTATTCCCTTTTGACTGATTAATATTTGGAGTGGCAGAATCAGTGAGAATGTTTGAACCTGTGGTGCCAGACAGTCTAAGCTTGCTGCATTAAGATATCCCTTTCCTGATTTCTTTTTCCTTTTCTATGCAGTGTCTTTTTTAGATTTACATAGAAATTCCTGTCTTTTATGCCAGGATATTTAGCAGCTACTGGGATGATTTTTACTGGTAGAGTGCTTCTATATTTACTTAGTTGTCAATTTCCCACCTTTCTTTTAATTCCAGTTGAATGATCCAACTTTCTGAAGCCTATTTCCCCTTTGGTTTCTCAGGTAAATCTTAGAATTAGGATTGATACACTGTTTTGTGATGTGGTCGGAATTTTTTCCTTAAGTCTGATAATGTTGGGTAATTCTTTTACCTTTGCCATAAAATAGTTTTGTTCCAAAAATATGCAAAACCAGTCACGCTCTATGACCCTTCCTAAGTCACAGAATATGAGACATATATAAACTGACCAAAGAACTCGGATTAGGCTGGCCAAAGGGAAATTCACGTGTTCTATGATTGCAAGATGAAAGGAAAGCAAACAAAAACTACCGCATGATGCAATCTTATTATATATTTAAAATAATTTACAGATAGCTCAGTTTTCAAAATGTATTAGCTCAGCAGAAAGTTAAACATCTAGTGAGTTAGTATTTAATCAGATGAGCCTAAGCATATTGGGACACTTCCTATAACTCTGAACCTCAACTGGGTAGAGACATGCATTTGAATTAATTACATTAATCTACGGTTGTAGGAGAGAGGGGGACACTTTCAAGGGGTAATTTATCTCACCTATTTTAGATGCTTGTTTTAGGAGGAGAGGAGTCATGGTTCAAATCGCAGAGTGTGAGCATGCTACGGTGTTCTAGAGAAGCTAGACTCCTGGTGATGATCAGGGGATTCACGCACATCAGGTTTAGATAGATGAATGATGCCCTCTGTGGAATGTCAGAGAATCAAAGTGAGTATCTAGTTACTGAAGGGACGAAGCAGAAAATTTCAGAATGGAACATCTCCTCTCCCTTAAGAATCTTGTCAGTGTTTTAACACAACCTGTGTATCATTTATTTAGGGTACAAAATAGTTATCAAAATATTTCTTTGAATATGTTTTTGTTATAGAAACTAGCATCCTGGATTACGTGAAATTAAGTGCCTCAGAATAACGTCTGTAAAAACCAGTAAATTGAATGGATGTAGCCTAGTAGCTAAACTGGAAGTAATACAGGATTTCAGCAAATGGTCAGTCTCCTGCACCTCAGTCACTTTGGTGTGTAGCTGTTGGCTTTGAAGGAAATGCTAATCTACTACAGTGCTTTGGAGCTGTACACTCAAGTGAATAGATGTGTTTTCACAGAAGTTCAGCAGTGGGGATATTTACCAGAGTGAAAGAGATCCAGTTTCAATTTACCTTCTGTCTGATTTAGAATAAGCGTTTGAAGTTATGTCTTTCATGTCCTAAGAAATGGCAGGGAAAGTGGGCAGTCCAGGAGGATTATTTCTCAGTCTCTCAGACTGTAACTGTTGAATTTTGTAGAAATCAATGCTAATTCCAGGAGTGCCTTAAACCTCTCTTTTCCATGGCCTTACTAAGTGTCATGGTCACGAAACTAAAGAATCAATTTCTCGGATTTGTTGGTGTGGGTGTTTGTGTCTGTGCACGTCTGTCTCCTGCCCTCACCATTCAGTGACTGTTTTAGCTTGGGCAGAGGAGGGACAGTAAGGGGCAGGTGAGTGCTAAACCACTGAATTGTTGCATAAAATAAGAAACAAAGTCTCTTCTAAATCTGGTTTCATCCCAAGCTTTTTTTATGGAGGTCTCACTAGTGAGCGTGCTTTCGGAGCATCTTCAGGACACAACAGGATGGATGAATATATAAAACTAATGGAGTGATTCACCTCAGCAGCACCTGAATTAGAAAACTGCAAATGTGTGATGGCATGGGGAACAAATACTATGCTAGACAAGTATACCTATTTTGGATCACAGGGAACCAAAGTATTTACTCTCCAGAGTACCTGTTCTCCAAACCTTTTGCTAACATGAATGCAATTTTCACTAAATCAGAGGGGATCGTTTCTTTCATTGCCTTCTTCACAGATGCATTGGTATTACTGATAGCTGTTCGAATGACAGGACATGACTAACCTTGGGTTGTCTTGCATTGAGATCAATTATTTTGTGTTATTTTCTCCAAATATAACTGCATGAAGCAGTAAAATACACAAATTTGTAAGGGAAAATGATGTGGTATGTGTATTACAGGAAGGGGCACTTAAAATTTTAGACTTATGAAAATCAGTGACAAAGTAATAGTGATTTTACTGGGAAAAGAAACAAGCTGAAGTGATAAATCATCACCTTTAAACTAAGTTGATCACTGAAGATCAGATCTGAAAGACTGATACAGTACATACAGCAGTTGGTAATAAAATGGTGTAACTTCCTAGGAAGAGAAAAAAGCAATTTCACTTTGGAGAGCCCAGCTATGATAGTAGGTGCTTAACCCAGCAAACGCTTGCGCATTGGAAACAATCATAACAGATAATGGACTGGAGACACTGAGTCTTCACAGTCTTTGTTGTTATTGAGAACGGGCAACATGAGAGCCCTGTGATATTTCATTTCTGTATGCATAAGGTTTAGGCAGTGTGACTTACAGGAGCTAAGATGCAATTTTCAAAATACGAAGAGTAATATTTTCACACTTTTAATTAACATCAAGGAGGTTTTTAGGAGTGGCATCAGCCTATGGAAATTCATCAGGATTTTTTTTTTTTAAGTAGAGCTCCTATTGAAGCAATTAATTTTGGGTTTGTTCTACTCATTCATGGAGAAATGTGATTGATATTCAAAATAGAGAACAACCTAATGTGCAAACTAATCCCAGTAAAAAGTGTCCTATAATGAGTGCGTATACATTCTAGTCAGATGATGACAGTGACACCTCTATCTATAATCCAGATTTTCATTATTTTATCTTTTAATCTTTGTTTCTTTTGCTTTTCTGTAATTATGGCAAAGTTGCAACAAAGTTTGTGTCTTCAAAGAAACCTCCTTGGTTTTGATGTTCAGTCTATTCAGAAATGGATTTAAAGGCATAGTTTCAAAGTTTTTAGGAAGAGAAGCTTTATTTTCAAAATATAAGCTCTTTTGGTGTGTTCAGAGAAGCAAAAATCTCCAAGAGAACTGCCACTTTTCTTTATCCCCCTTTTTGTTGTGGGGGTTTTAGAGACACTAAATTATTTCAGTTCTTTTTAGAGGACTTTACAGTGAAAAACAACCTTGACTGAGGACAGAGTAATGCTGGCATAACTGCATGCCATATTTTTCCACTTTGCACCACAAGAGAAGGAATAAAATTTATAATGTTTATCAGGCACTGGGTAGAGTGCCAAATCCCAGACAAGGTTTTTCTGAAGTCTGCACGTGCCAGGAAGGTAATGGATAATGGATTGGTAGTAAACTGTCATGCCAGGGGAAAATACTGGCGGGCCATGAAAGTCCCAAAAGGAAAAAGAAAAGCTGTAGCATAAGAAGCCTATTGCCAAAAAGCAATGAGATCAAGTAAATGAGTGCAGCTGCCAAGCAACTGAGTGAGTGACATTTTTATAGTTGAGAGCTTGTTTTTCTAATTCTCACTTTCCCAATTGAAGAATAATGCATTAATGCTAATTCCTCCAATCAGGCATACCGAGGTGCTCTCTCCCAGTGTTGCTATGATCACTGAGTAGGAGCCATAGGCAATGACATGAAGATGAGACTTCCCTCAGCAGCGTCACTCACAGGTTGGATAAAAGTTGTATGGAAAAGGCGATGTTAATTTTCCCTCCTTGCATAGTTCTTTCATAGAGAGCTACATTTATGTTCATGTTCACCTTTACATGACACAATCTATACTTCAAACTTCGTATTTCAGGTGTGTTTACCGTGCCACAAAACCAGTCCTGATCCTGCTGCTTAAAGTGGTTACTGTTCTGTGACTTGAAAGAAATAACATGGGTTTATGTCTGGTGTGTTCCATGCTACTACAATAAAGAAAATTGGAAAGACACAGACTTCTAGACACTTAATATAGCAATAATCTTATTTTATTTTTTTAATTCTAGTTTGGTTCACTACGATACAGTGGTGTATAATGTGTGAAATTCAGTTCTTATCTCGAGAGCAGTATATAATACAGCAAGTTTTTAAAACAGCACTAGGATCCACATTTATAGAAAATGAAAAGCTCTGAAAACTGGGAGAAATATTTTTGTCAAATAGTGGCCTTTTCTGGCTTATTTTTGTACGTTTCTTAAAAGAATATAAACTACTACTATGCTTTAACTATATTTTAGAAACTCTTTGATTAAAAATTGTACTTAAAGATTACTCTTTATTCATTGCATTCTACAAATGTTGTAAGCACAAACATCTTTATTAAAAAAAAAAAAAAAGAGAGAGAATTAAAGGAGTTATTCTGTATTTCACCAGCCAGAAAAATCAAAGAAAAAGAAAAATCCATGGGTAGGACTCTGTCTAGAACTCAAAATACAAACTAGATTTCCTGTTCTACTAAATGTCTCCAATGCATTCCTGAATATATTGCTTAGTTTCTGTTGCACTTTAGCTTGGCTCAGCAGCATTCACATGCCTTACAAGACTGCAATAAAGGTTGTGAAGGGCTCAGCTCTACAATTGCAGACACAGTACAGACATCCCCTATAGAATCTTACAGGTGTAATGATGTGGTAAGGAGAGACCTTGCTTAATTGAGCAAATTACTGAAAAAAATGTATCATATCAGATAACGTGAGCTGCAGAAGTTTTAGTACTTGTTAATAGTATGCAAACAGTATAAAAGGGAGCTCAGGGTCTATA
The DNA here is from genome assembly GCA_013396915.1 of Stercorarius parasiticus. Lineage (NCBI taxonomy): Eukaryota > Metazoa > Chordata > Aves > Charadriiformes > Stercorariidae > Stercorarius > Stercorarius parasiticus. Next base: position 711,172 of record VWZL01003634.1, read on the forward strand.
AAAATGAGTGTAATCAGTAGATGATGAGATTAGTCTGTGTATCTCATTAGATATCCCAGCTGGTATTCAAGCTGATGGTTGCAAAGGACCCTGGATACACAAGTGTCTCTACAACTGCATAGCAAGTGAAAGAGGTGGTTCTATATTGGTTTTAACAATGAATGGTAAGAGTTCCTAAATTAGCATAAAAAATAACAGTTAATTAATATTTAACCAGATAATGCAGTTATATTTTGCTGTAAGTGGTAGAAACTTGCTACATAATACTAAAGATGCTGAGTTGAACTTTCAATGATTAGATGTGCAGGGGTCATTTTACATGTATTCGTAACAGCTGAAGGAGTTCAGCTGTGCCAATCGCTCTCCTCCAGAGGTGGAAAGAAAGGAAGGTTTCCTGTGCACATGCTGACCTTCCTTTGCGTGTCTAAACAGATGATAGTCTGAAAGCTATGATCTAGTTTACCAGATTAAGCTACTTTATAAAACTCTTCTGGGAACTGGTGCTGCCATACCCTGTCCTGAGATTTCCAAATAATAAACGTTCTAACTTGGTTCTCTGCAAAGTAATTTTTCTGTTGAGGGGAGTATGTTGTAATCGCTTCTGTGATCTGCCTATGCTCATTCCTTGTTAAGCCCCAGTAGTTAGTGAAGATTTCCAGTGAATGTTTTTATCTCTAGATATCATGATAAAATTTCTGCTTTATGTTATTTTTTTGTTGTTGTTGCTTTTAATTATACTCTTACTTCTTTTTTCACTTTCATTAGATAAAACGATTTTCTCTTCTTTTGTTGTTGTATTTTAAAATAAAAAGGAAAGCCTTTGTGAATATATGATGATAATGTAATTTATAATGTAATGGAATGTATTGATAAAATATTAGTGATGTAATTTACTCCTAAGTAAGCAATAGTAAATCAAATTTGCTCTTAGAATGTATGATATTGAATTCATGTGAAAAAAATCCTGAATGTTAGTGATACATTTTTCTGATAAATTAGTTATCACCATAGCCTTACCTTAACCTATTGCATTACCTTAGCTGTTTCCGTTGCCTTAACATCTGTTGTTTCAGATTCTGTGTTTATTTTTAAAATAACAAAACATTCACCGCAATCTCTTTGGTTTGGCTATAAACCGAAATAAAAAGAGTACCTGGCATTTAATAAGTGAACCGTGTTCCTCACAAAACTCAGTAAATTTGAAGTATTATGTTGTGTAAATTCCCAATGGAAATGCGAGAGCAATTTTTAAAGTTCATCTGCTTAAAGCTGTTCAACTTCATTTTTTCATACAGTTAGGAAACAGAAATGGTGTAGAAAAAATACCACAGTTTAAAAACACATGAAGGGTTAAAGAACTTTTAATTGACTGTGTTGTCTAAACTCAGGTGCCAGAGGTTAACAGTGATTACTGCTGTTTTAGGCTGCAGGATTGAGTTAGTGTGTTCTAGCCTAGATCTGGGAGAGGCTTTTCCCCTCAGACTCCTCTTTTATACCACTTCTTGGATTAGCAGGAGTGAAGAGATGCGGTATCAAAATGTTTCCAGTTGAAAAGTCGTAAGTTTGATTTATTTACTTATGTTTGGTGGTGGCGGCGGCGGCTTGTGTTTTTCCTAGGAGGCAAGGGGAAAAAGGGAGTATGTGTTGGAGAGACATCTCAAGACTTGTAATAAAAATGCTATAGGTAAGAAGAAAGGTAAATCTAGGTTATACTTGGCAGGTATGTTCTGGAGGAGAGTGACTTTCTGTTTTGATGTGTGTAATGCTCAAGCATTGGCAATACTGTAAATAGTTGGAGTAGTGGAGCTTGGCTGGGACATAGGAATCCTAGCTTTTGCATGTGCCTCGTTCTGGCTTACAAAAACTTTCATATATCTTTGGATTTGTGAAACGGAGTTCTTCAGTTTCAAATTCTGCTTTTAGTCAAAATTATTAGGGGTAAAGGATACAATTTGTGAAGAGCTATCCCTGTACTAGGTGCAACTTGTTTTAACACAGAGTAATGTCTTTGTTCCTGTATAAGCTGTGTCTCTATTTACCATTATGTGATGGTGTAATTATATAATTAACAAAGGTTTTGCTTTGTTTTTTCTATAGAGTATTCTAAAGCTTCCCTTTCCGCTGTATGGGTTGTGTTAGCTTGTTGTATTCAGTCAACTAATGCCCTTGGTGTCTTCCTTGCTGTATCATGAGGTGATCACTTTCTTCCTGCTTGCGTGTACACAATTTGAAAAGAAAATATGGGTAGGTGGGGGAGCTAACAAGATTATTTTGGTACTACCATAACACTTTTTCTGTACAAAAGCAAATTTTTATTCATGCAATTGGCACTGGTGTTAAAGAAAACTGATACATGCTTTGTTTTTACCAAGTCAAACAGGAATGATCCTTTGAAGTTGCATTGTTCTTCTTTAGACACCCATCACACAGCCTGAAGAATGAGAATGAAATTAAATGCACACAAAACCTGTGTACTCTATATGCAGCTGTATTGTCTAAGATCCTGCTTTTCCTTTTCTGCCTTCAGTCTTTTATTAACAGTATTTTATTGTTGGTGATTAAGAATATAGTGATGGCATTATAATTAGAAGATAAAGTTACATTAGCTTCAGCTGCAGTTTGATTATGCCATTTGGGTGTAGATGTAATTATGAGTTTGCCTCTAATGATATTTATTTTCTTGGGTACCTTTCCCCTCCCCCCATTCCAGACTTTCTGGACCTCTGTGCTCTCCTTGGCATTTTCTCAATATGTATTTGTGTATTTGAGGTAGCAAATATGAAAAACTCCTAAAGGAAGGGGGAGAGGCAATCTGGCTGTGCTGTTCTGTGCTTGCATCTGAAGAGCTGATGAGAAGTATTCTTCTGATGGGACTGAAGAGTTGTCTGGGGAGGCTGCGTGTGGGGATCCAGTGTTGTCCCTATGCGTAGTTTGCCTAGTAATTTTATGTGGTACAAATATTGCACTACTGAGTTTATCCTTCTTTGCTTTGTTGAACTTTCTGGATGAAATCTCAGGGTACTAATGGAACTGTTCATGTGATCTTAGAAGAGTATTACACCCCTCTTTTTTATTTTACCTGGGAAATTTAGAAACAATGAAATAACAGGGAAAGTTGAGGCAAAAGAAAACCTGTTCAGACTGAAGACTCTCCAGCAGAGAGTTATTCTTATTTCTGTTATTCTTATTTTCCTCTCTTCTATAGTATAAATCATATGCTTCGTTGTGAGTTTTGCTACCTGGTAAACCTTTTGCTTCACCCAATAAATCCTTACCAAGTAAAACCCAAAGATGAAGAATACACTTCCTAATCTATGAATCTCTGAAATCAATGAGAAGTCTGCTTGTTAGATTAGACTTTTTTCATCTGTGAAATAAATTTTGTGACTCAGTACATCTAGCCAAAAGCACTGCAGCACTTCTCAAGACATAATCACAGTTTTCTTAAGCCTTCTCAAATAAATAGGTTTCCTTTAATGTCTTTTAAGAGGCATTGAAAACTGTAATTATCATATTCATGGCATAGCAATGTGAGCTTAAAAAGTACAGGGAGCCGTGTCTCCTAGTTTGTGTGCCATGGTGATCTGACAGAATTTGAGTTGCTGGTAAGTGAAGGCACCTGCTAGAAATTCCCTCCTCAATGTATTTTTTTTTTTTTTTTCCAAAGCTACTCTTTGGTTCTCTGCCAGGGAGCTTTCTCAGTCGGTCTGGTTTTATTCAGTTGAAATCAGACATGTTTATTTCATGCATTTTCCATGTTGAGGAGATGTGGCTTACAGACTGCTTGCTGAAAACAAAAAATGAGGCCCCAGTCATTAATACTGGCTGAGGCGAGAGCACGTTGTAGCGCAGGAATTTTGGGTGGAATCTGAAAGTAGTTTCAGACATCCTTCATGGTTTTATGATCTTAATTTGTTTGTACAAAGTAATCTCAGGGTTCTGTGATGGGTATGTACTGTTCTTGGAGGTGGTATTTGCCATGTCATTTTGAGAGTGAAGATGGTGAGTGACCTCAAGGTCACAGGAGTTGAGAATGTTTTATATATGGGGTTGGTTTTTTTGGTCCTCCAGAAGCCATCTTAGACTGCCCAGACTTCCTAGAATGCCTGACTACTTGATCTGAGCACATGATGAAAGACTGGATAATGGGGGTTTGTTATTACTTTGAGGCATCGTATATTAACTAGTGTTGTTGCTGTATGTTATGGAGGGAAAACAATACCCAGTATCTCATTGCTAAGAACAGTAACGAAGTTTTCGACAGCAGGGAATGTTTTTAGAAATCGTGTTGGACTAAGACTTAATTACTCTGTGCTTTTTAAATATCATGTGGGAAGCATATTATAGTTACAATAGCTCGTCAAGACTGCTTTGAGTTGTTTTAATTTAGAGAACAACAAATAAAATAAAACCTGTCAAAGGGAAAGTAGTCTAACAACAGCGAGGAAAAGTGGAAAAAAGCTATTTTTTTTGGTGCGGTAGGTTGACCCTGGCTGGGCACCAGGTGCTCTATCACTCCCCCACCCAGCTGGGCAGGGGAGTGAGGAAAATATCTTGACCCATGAGATGAGACTGTTGTTATAAAGACAGGGAGATCACTTGGCAATTACTGTCATAGGCAAAACAGACTCGACTTGGGGAAAAATTGATTTAATTTATTGCTAATTAAATCAAAGTAGGATAATGAGAAAAAACCCTACATCTTAAAAATACCTTCCTTTCTTCCCAGACTCAACTTCATTCCCGATTTCTCTACCTCCTGCCCCTGGGTGGCACGGGGGAACGGCGAATGGGGGTTGTGGTCAGTTCATCACAAGTCTCTGACACTCCTTCCTCCTCACACTCTTCCTCTGTTCCAGTGTGGGATCCCTCCCATAGGAGACAGTCCTCCACAAACTTCTCCATTGTGAGTCCTTCCCACAGGTTGCAGTTCTTCACAAACTGCTCCAGCGTGGGTCCCTTGCGGGGTCACAAGTCCTGTCAGCAAATCCACTCCAGCGTGGACTCCTCTCTCCATGGGTCCGCAGGTCCTGCCAGGAGCCTGCTCCAGCACAGGCTTCCCATGAGATCACAGCCTCCTTTGGGCATCTGCCTGCTCCACTGTGGGATCTTCCATCGGCTGCATGTGGATAGCGGCTCCACTGTTACCCTCCATGGGCTGCAGGGGGACAGTCTGCCTCAGCAGGGGCAGGGGAATCTCTGCTCCTGCACCTGGAGCACCTCCTCCCCCTCCTTCTTGACTGACGTTGGTGTCTGCAGAGTTGTTTCTCTAGCTCCTCTCTCCTGGTTGTTGTTGTGCAGTAACTTTTCCCCCTTAAATATATACTCACAGAGGTGCTACCGCTGTCACTGATGGGCTTGGCCTTGGCCAGTGGTGGGTCCATCTTGGAGCCAGCTAGCATTGGCTCGATTGGCTGGCATTGGCTCTGTCTTCTAGCATGTTCTCACAGAAGCCACCCTTGTAGCCCCCCCTGCTACCAAAACCTTGCCACTGAAACCCAATACGTTTGGCCTTGTTAAAGGATACAAAACTACTAGAAAAATATAATAGTGTGTGTATGTATATATCTACGTATCTGAATCTAAGGAAAAATCATAGAATCAAAGAACAGTGTGGGTTGAAAGAGACCTTTAAAGGTCATCGAGTCCAACTCCCCTGCAATGAGCAGGGACATTGTCAACTAGATCCGGTTGCTCAGAGCCCCGTCCAACGTGACTGAATATTTTCAGGGATGGGGCATCTGCCACCCCTCTGGGCAACATGTGCCAGTGTTTCACCACTCTCATTGTAAAAAATTTCTTCCTTCTATCTAGTCTAAATCTTCCCTCTTTTAGCTTAAAACTTCATCCTCTTTTAGCCCTTGTCCTATCGCAGCATGCCCTGCTAGAAAGTTTGTCCTACACACTTACATGTATATGTACATATAGTAATAATAAATTTTCCTCACACTGACGGGGGGTGGATGTTACTTTTTCCATTTATTGGAAGGACCAATAAAAGAGCAAGGTTACCTGTAACAACCAAATATAAATACATCATAGGGTTTATTTAGAAGCTTATAAGAACTTTCTCAAATGACAATTTTTGGTCCAGTACTGCATATGTAGGCTTTGGTGTGGAACAGTCTTAAAAATTTTCATAGTGTCTAAGTTGTTGCAGTAGCATATAAGAACCAGCCAGTCACACATTTTCTTCTTAAGCTTTTAAAAGAATTTCAACAGCATTAATTGAACTGTCACAACAGTGGTAGATGTTTTTATAGTATTGCACTTTGCAGTAATTTTCCCTTTGTACTATTAGGATGTTGGGCGTTGTAAATCTCAGTGGGCTCACTGAGTGAAAATGAAACATCATGAAAACTAAATTCCAGAGCCGTCAAATCAAGACACGGAAATAATATTAACTCTAGTAGGATTCTACATTACAAAACTCTTGCGTAACACCAAAAATGGCAACAACTTTTGTGATCGCTAGATGAAGCTGTGTCATGGTTCATGACCAGTTATGGCAAGCAACCTAAGCAGAGAGAGAGACACGACAGTTTGTGGAGTTCTGGAGCACTTCATTTCAGAATTACTAGTTATTATATCAGCAATAGGTGAGATTTTAATCAAAACAACGCAGTGAGCTTGGAAACTGAAGTAAGCTTGACTGGTCTAAGCACCAAGGACATTGTAACCTTCTGTTTTGTAATGCATTGCATAGCATGATCAATTAAAAAAAAATAAATTATGAGAAAAATGTAAGCATGTTGCTGAATACAGACTTCATTGATCTGAACCCTAGTAACTTCAGTGCAGAATTGAGAATATATTTAATGCTGCAGGTCTTCCAAGTTGAATCATAGAATAGATTGGGTTGGAAGGGACCTTTAAAGGTCACCTAGTCCAGCCCCTGCAATGATCAGGGACATCTTCAACTAGATCCAGTTGCTCAGAGCCCTGCCTAGCCTGACCTTGAATGTTTCCAGGGATGGCACCTCTGCCACCTCTCTGGGCAACCTGTTCCAGTGCTTCACTGCCCTCATTGTAAAAAAATTTCTTTCTTATACCTAGTCTAAATCTGCTCTCTTTTAGTTTAAAGCTATTACCCCTTGTCCTATCGCAACAGGCCCTGCTAAAAAGTTTGTCCCCATCTTTCCTGTAGACCCCCTTTAAATACTGAAAGACCACAACAAGGTTTGCCCAGAGCCTTCTTTTCTCCAGGCTGAATAACCCCAACTCTCTCAGCCTGTCTTCATAGGAGAAGTGTTCCATCCCTCCGATCGTTTTTGTGGCCCTCCTCTGGATTCCCTCCAACAGGTCCACATCTTTCCTGTGCTGAGGGCTCCAGAGCCAGATGCAGTACTCCAGGTGCGGTGTTATCAGAGTGGAGCAGAGGGGCGGAATCACCTCCCTTGACCTGCTGGCTACACTTCATTTGATGCAGCCCAGGATATGTTTGGCCTTCTGGACTGTGAGCACACGTTGCTGGCTCATGTTGAGCTTCTCGTCCGCCAGCACGCCCAAGCCCTCCTCCTCAGGGCTGCTCTCAGTCCCTTCATCCCGCAGCCTGTATTGATACCAGGAGTTGCCCCAACCCAGGTACAGGATCTTGCAGTTGGCCTTGTTGAACCTCATGAGGTTCACATGAGCCCACTTCTCAATCTTGTCCAGGTCCCTCTGGATGGCATCCCATCCCTCAGGCATGTTGACTGCATCACTCAGAGCTTGATGTCATTGGCAAACTCACTGAGGGTGCGCTTGATCCTACTGTCATTGATGAAGATATTGAAGTAGTATGGACACCCGAGTGACACCATTTGTTGTCAATCTCCACCTGGAATATTTAGGACCGGGCTAAGCTTCCAAACAGATATGCTGGTGGCCCACTCCAACAGCAAGAAAAACGCCTGTTGCCCCTGGAGGTGCTGTAAGAGGCCTCTAGATTTTAATCAAAATACAGAGGTAAACAGGGTAGAAGAACTGACCGACTATAAGGAAAAATAATAGCTTTCAACTGAATATGCAGAGAAGCTTAAGTGTCTTGGCCAGTAAGGCTCTTGACAGTCCGGTTATTGTTTGTCAAGTTTAAATCTCTGTTATCAAAATGTATCTTGCAAATCACTTGCAAATGAGTGTCTTTTTCAGGCAGGGTTCTTTAAAGGTAAGTGACTTTGGATTTCAGGCTTGCAAACCAATTGCCAAACAAGATTGCAGTGCCATAAAATTTCTCTGAAATGTTAATATACTTGAAAAAATAGCAAAACTTTGGATTAAAGGTACATGATGAAAACTGTCATATACAGTTTTAAAGGATGGGTACAAGCAAAACCGATAGAACAATCATAAAAGCATACATTTTCCAGTGGACCGTCTGCAGGCTATATGAGATGCAAAGAAGCCAATAAAGGGCTGGCAAAATTCCATTTGGTAGGCATTAAAAAACAGAGGTCGTTCACTGATAGTTGAGGTATGCCCACAGTTTGGGGAGGATATCATAGAAGGGTAAGCAAAAATTGCTGAAGGGAGACCAAGAAACGTGTTGCACTGCTTTAGTCATTGGTCTGTCTTATTTGAACTGCTTTAGTTTCCACAGAGCCTATAAATTCTTTCTTGAAGGTTCAATAAAATTATGTAGCCCCATAAACATCTGAGCAGCAAAGCAGACTGTGGTCAGAAGTTTGGGTCTGTGACAGGAAGAAAATAATTAAAATGATTCCTTGAGAAGGAAGGGCAGACTGAATATTTTGGCAGAACCTTAGACACTTTCATTACTGGTATTAAGGGATGAAGGTTCTCTTGTGGTAATTACACCTTTCTTTCTCCAGCAAAAGCAACTGACAATGAAAATTCTAAGAGAATGAGACTGGCAAAAAAAAAAAAAGAAAGGAAGGAAAGCAGTAGAGAATGTTTGAAATGCAGCTGAATTTCTTTGTCGGTATTAAATGACAGTAGTGGAAGCAGAATTCTCGTTACATCTGAATCTGTCTGTCTGGGAAGGGATGGCGAGAAGCTATTCTGCACATTCCTCCCAGAGCTCTTTGCTGTCGCCCCACTGTCTTCAGAGTCTAATAGTGTATTTCATGTAACTTGATTTGGGGCCTATAAAGTCTTTTGGAGAAAAATGTTAAAATGACTTTGGCTGTGCTGTATGTGGATTTACTAGTTTATTCTAAATTTTGGACAGTAACGTTGCTACTGTGTGTGGAGTTTTTTTCAAGTGACCTCATAGAATAAAAGATTGGAGCTGTTATTGTATTACTTTTAGCAGTTAAAAGAGAGGGAAGTGCAAAGTAGTATAACTAGCCATTAGATGCTTTTTAGGTGAGTAGGTTAACAGACCTAACATGATTTAAGATAAAAATCCTTGCCATGGGAAGTATTCTGCTTACTGTTGTACTGAAGAAGCATCCCTTTCATCTGTTCTTAGCTCTTTAGTAAAGAACATAAACTCCATTACCCAATGCACTTAGATCACCTTTTATGAAGTAAACAGAGCCAAAATACTCTGAAAGGAAAAAAAGAAATTACTGTCAGATCCTTTTGTAGAGCTACCAGTACAGAAGCCAGTAGCTGTATTTGCTCTGACACTGTTATTCCAAGTTGTTGCCCTTGCCCTTCTCTTCCTCCCCATGCTCTGCAAAGCCATGATGAAGTGCTAGAAAGAAGCTCTGTTTTTCAGAGAGCCGTGGGGTGGTGGGGCAGAAGAGATCTATGATTAAATCAAAGTGGTTCCCTGTGCATGGCTAATGCAGAGACCTCAAACTCTGTGTAGAATAACAAAAAGCAGGCTTTAAAACAATTTGGTGCTTTTGCAGACATCGCAGACTGAAAACTGGTTTTTGTGAGCCTTGAATGTTCCATATAGGACAATGTGTCTTAAATAACCTGAGACGTAGTCTCAAGTATAGTGTATTCAGGCTCATGACATCTGGACTAAGTATCAGTTGGAAGACTTGTATCTTTAAAATCAGTGACCCTTCTACATCCGATGCAGAGAGAAATCCCATTAAATTGTTATTTTTTCCAGATGTACTGCATCCAGGAGCCTGGAGGAGCTGAAGAGACATAGATTTGCTTTATATCACAACTTACTTCGTACTTTCCATTGTTAATAAAAATTAGACCAGTACTCTTTCTGTAAAAATCTGTATGTCTCTAAAATGTTCTGCATGTCTGCATTTTAGACTATGATACAGAGGTGCCTGATGTTGCTAACAAGCTAGCCTGGTAGTAAGAGCATCTCAGTGCTGTGCATCATGACTATGGCAGTAAACATTCATTTCAGAGCAGAACTTGCATGCTAGCTGACTTTTTCATTTTTTGAAGTCACTGGAAAACACTATGGTTTTTCCTCCAGTTTTCAGTCAGGACATGGAAGTGGAGCACTGCTTGAGGGAAATGTGAAAGAAATGCACTTTACACATGAAGGACAAAATACTTCAATAATTATGCTGGCAGTAGGATAAAAATCAGAGTGTGATTCTATCTCTCAGCAAGTCTTCTTCCCCCTCACTTCCTCCTCCTCGTTACTTTCCCAATTTGCTTGTCTTGAGCTGATCTGAATTAAGATAGTATTCCATACAGGACTGCTTGGGCAGGGCTGGTGTCAGAGACTGAGCTCCTTCAGTAAAAGAATGTTTGCCATCTTTTGTTCTCTGTGGTAGTCAGCTCAACGCAGCACCAGTAAGTAGAACAGTGTTGGGTTTTTTTCCTAAGTCATAATAAATCAGATATGCTATCTGTGTTTTTTATTTTCCATGCATTGCTTTGTCTCAGAGTAGATCTGATCTACTGTCCCCAAACACACCGCTATCCCAGCAACTGAAAGTTAAAAGAACAAAAATTGCTTGTGTTGGCAATGTAAGTATCTCTTGACGTGACTTCAGAAAAATCTACGTGACCCATAAGCACAAAACGAAGAAGTCTCTTTCCAACTGGAAATGTCAGTCTTTGCATGTGTGGGGTGGGAGAGGAAATGACATTGAATGTTTTTTGCTCACCATTTCCCTGAAATCTTTCATATGTAGCATCCCCAGAGACCATTTTGCTCAGAGGAGCAAGTATTCAGTGACTTCCTACAGAGAAAAAAATCCCAATGCTTCTCTTTAGAGAAGTTATACTGGAGTAGATATGCCTTCTTCCTTCCTTCTGTGCGCTCCGACTGCTTCCCTGGGCAGTATTTTTATACTTTTATAAAAATATTTATATTTTCATACTACCTCCAGTATTTTTATCCTGCCACTCAGTATATGTGATTGCTGCCCAAGACATTCAACTCCGAAGGATATTATTAATCAATGGAATCTATACATTTAAGACCAAAGAAAGTTTGTTTTTCCTCTGTGTTCATTTCTTTCTTATTCCAAATGTGAGTTGTATGGATCATTTGGGACAAAGCTGTTTCCCCTTTGAGGCCATTTACATTATTTACCGTAAAGCCTTATTTGTGCAAATATTTTATTTTTGTTTTCTTCAGCAGAAAAAAAAAGTAAAAGGGCACCACATGCCAGCAGCTGTGATCTTTTCTGTAACATTGGTAAAAGGCACGGTGAGGTGTCATGATTTTGCATACAGTAATAGGCAATTTTCTTGAGGCAAATACACCTATAAATTCAGATTCAGAGGTGGTATCATCAGTTTCACCTGGTGCATGCATGTCAACCAAAGCATCTAGAGCCTTAGGGACACAGAGTGAAGTGGAAACATGAGAACCAACAGCTGCAGAGATAATGAGATCGAGGTGTTTTATTGCAAAGCAGTTTTTAGAGGGAACACTTCTAGCCACTTTTCTGTATTTAGGGAGTCATCATTCTGTAAGATGTGGAACTCTTGTTGCTTGCAAAGCAATGCTGATGAATTTCCAAGTGCGATACTTCGCAGTGAAGTAATGTTGACTGTTTGAGTTAGGGGGAGGGATGGTGTGGTACTAAACTTTCCAGAGGAGCTGGACTCCTGCGGCAGCTCTGTGTGAAGTGCACTTTTCTCTGAAATGTGCAGTTGCTACAAACAAGGTCTGCGTTGCTTGCAAGGCTGTTCCTGGAGCTGACAGAGGGGTGTGTGTGTGATGGGTCTGTTGCTGTGGGAACTAATGAAGTTCTAAAGTCAGCAGTAAGATTTCCTTCTGCTTTGATCCCTTGGGGAAGATGAGCAAGTCCTTTTCAAATGCAAATCTTCAATGTGTAGCCTACCTAGAGGGAATAAAGATGGGAAGGAGAATAAATCTGTTTCAAGCTTCAGGCATTTTCAAATCGGTTGTGCTACTGCTGACCTTTTTTAACCTTTCTTTTTTTCACTTCTGCAAAGCATTACCTTGAGTAAGCTCTGCTATGCTAAAATCAGGCTGGTGTTTGGGAGTGATTTTTTTTCTTTTCTGTGTGTGGGAAGTTGGTGGTTTTGTGGAAGTCTACATTCTTCTCTCCCCGAAGAAGGGGAAGTGAAAAGCTTCCTGCTCCCCCAGAATGATCATGGGCCATTTGTGACCTTTTCCAGTAATACACTTTGTGGGATTTTTTGTTTGTTTGTTTTTTCAAAAGCCGCTAGGAACACAGGATGTGGCATGGAGGTAGGAATTCTGCCAGTGCCAGTATGGAGCTCTCTTCTGACTGGGCTCAGGGAGTTAACATTTGTCTGTGTCCCCTTCTCTTCCTCTGCCTGTGAGAGCCCCCACCTTATGATTTCATCATTACACGATACTGGATTGCAGAGAATTCATTTTAGGTTTGTTTTTTTCTTAACTCATAGGAAGTTCTGGAACTTGTTATTTGTGCTAAGCTACTAATTACAAAGTGCATTCTTCCAGTGTTTCTGAAATAGTTATTTCTGTGCAAAAGCCTGTAAAGCACCAAGCACCTTTCCTGCAAGGAGGTACAGCTACCTAGAATTTGTGAACCGAACTATGTTCAGTGGGCATTTAATTTAATGTTCAAACTATAATCTGACTCTTATTGCTTGCAAGAAGTTGCCTGCTTGATGATTTAAAAGCTGAGTTCTACCTGAAAGGCTTACAATGTACATATTTTAGGAAAAAAATCTTACTGGCTAGGTCAAGACGGCTGCAGTTGAAGAGAGAGTACTTCAGATGTTGCTTCTGTGTTCCCCTAACCTGGGACTGACTGTCCAGTGAGTTCCCTGGAGTAAATCAGCCTTTTGTGCGCTCCATTGCAGTCACCGGTGCTCACTACTAGTTCTTGAACCAGAATCCTGGGAATGGGCAGTAACAGGCCAATGCGGGAGGGAGCAGCGTTGCTGGAGGTGCAATACCATTGAATGATGGAGGATGAAGCCTTAATGCAGATGCAGTTTTGTAATGTCTCTCTGATTCACCCAAAATCTCTGTTTCTTAGATATGTTAAAGGGAGGATAAGTATTGCAGACGGGGCAGTTCTGATGGGTCTCTTCACATGAATGCTCACTGTATCAAAATACGCGTTTTCATTATTCAGCTATCACTATCAAGGCTGTGCAGCAGTCTTGATTTCGGGGTTCACAGTAGGATTTCAGCGCTGTAGTTCCACTGACTTCAATGGCATGACTTCTGCTTCTTGGGGAAACTGAAAAAGAAGCTGGACCCACTGTTTTCAAAGTTTCTTTTCGTTCTAGTTACTAAGTAGGTTGTGACTTTTGCTTACCATGTGTTTCCCATAAAAGCCCTGACTGCCTCGAGTGCTACACGATAGGTTGTCTGGAAGCTGGAGACAAAGTGCATGCACTCAGCTAGAAAGACTTTCTGAAATATCGTGTGTACAGTAGCTGAAGCTGCCACATGCTACTTGCGCTACAGCATCTGCATGTGGTCACATTCACAATGTTCACACAGCAGCATTCACAAGAAAACCATGTAATGATGAAAGGGCTTCAGTGCATACAGTGTTATGTAAAAACAAGTTAAAAATAAACCTATGAAACATCTAAGGAGTGGAAAAAATTAAAAGGCTGTGCAGGACAATGCAAGTCTGTATTTTTGTGGACAGTGGCAGGGAAGGGAGAACTAAGTGCATGTCAAAACAAATACACTGAAGGATATGAAAAATGTTCTCTCCTTCCAGATTTATTTTCTGTAACAGAAACCAAGATTAAGAATTAAAAGAAAACTAATCTGTGTGTTGTGTCAATGTAGAGTGGCACGGTCTTTCTCAGCATGGAGAAAGGAAGTTCAAGACTAATCATCCAAAGACAGCATTTTACTAAGCCATTTTATGAAACTTACTGTTTATTTTACATCTGGCAATAGCAAACTACCAGGATTTTGATGCTGGGAGGTTGGGTGAGGGGTGGGGGTTTTTTTGTGGAATTGTTTTTTTGTTTTGTTTTTCATGTTGCCACTTTGCTAATGGTTATAAACTTTCAAGTCTGGAGGCTGACCGCTTGTAAAAATCACCTTCGTGAAAGGAAAAAATAAGTTTACTAGGTTTTTTTAGTTTTTTTCCTTTTTTTTCTGACAAACTGTACGTTTTTTTTCCACCCTGTTGAATTAAATGCAAAATCTTTTAGTTTCAGTTATCATGGGGCACTATTTAATATTCAGATTATCTCCCAGTCTTTTGGCGTAGGTGTTCTTGTAGCATCCATTGTGGTTCCCTTCATGGGGCAGGAAGGGTTGTGCTGCATGCAAAGGGTACGTTGCTGGGACAGCGCAGCCGTCTTCAGTGGTTCTCCAGAAGGGACACAAACAGGCAGCTTGGTAATACCTCCGGGAAGGGAGGGAGAAATGTTTGCAGACACTATTGCCACAGTGTAGTTGAGCTGTAGACCGGACAGATGAGCTGTGGGGTGTCTGAAGTGTTCTCCCTCAGGAAAGGCTTGGTGCCAAGGTATCTGACAGCATAGAATTTATTCACTACCCAAGGCCTGATGGATCAGGCTGGTTATCATACATCAGGACTGCCACTTCGGTCTTAAGGAACAGTTTCCTACAGGGTTCAGAGGTAAACTTAGATGAATGACAAAGTCTAGGTAGCAGGACTTTGGGCTAAATCCTGCCATGCATTACTTCTGCAAAGAGGCAGCTAAATAGCCAAGAATTCCAGGCTTGACCCAATACTAGTTAAAATCTGTGGGCTTTCTGCTGAACAAAAATTACCAGTTCTGATGGAATTCTTTGAAATACAGAGATTTAGAAATCATCTTTTTTGCTATTTAAAACAAAATCAAATTTGAAAACAGCAGAGTTAATTTCATGTACACGGGTGATCTTTTTTGCTTGCTTCTGTACAAACTCTTAATAAATCGCTCTCTGTAATTTGGGGGAGGGGAAAGGGAATAATGCCTGATATAGAATAGAGAATTTCTGATGAAAGAAGATAAGCATAAAATCTTCCCATCTGTACTCTAGCATGGCTTCTACCATCTGATGTATAGACATGATAGCTGAGGAAACTATGTGATGTCTTAAGTGTTTCTTGGAACAGGAAGCCTTTTCTGAACAGACAGAGCCTTGGATGGATGGATCAGAAAAAGCCAAATGTCTTGCTGAAAAATCTGTCCTCTCTGCATCTAAATGAAGTTGGGACTGTGAGGCTTTTATAAGGAAAAGCTGATGAGTAAGTCTTTTGAGTGTGCATAAGCACATAATAAATCTAAATCTGGACTCTGCAATGTGACCGACTGCATAGCAGGGTGGATCTGAAAGGCTATAATTCTGAAATCTGTGGAAGGATTTTGCAGTCCGTTCTCCAGTTCTGCACCTTGAATTAATCAGTTGCGACTGTTACTTACGTTTTGATTATGGAGCACTTGAGTAACTTACATTGCAGTATAGGAGCTAGATTTATAGTGGAGATGTATTAATCTTCGTGAGATAAACATCTAAAATCCTATTTGCAGTCCAAATAGAAGGAAAATATGTGGCAAGGTGAGAAGGGTCTGGCTGTATGTTTAATCTTCAGTAGCTGTGTAGCAGAGGCATTCAGAGATGAATAGGAACAGTTGTCTTGGTAGCGAGGAAAATTCTAACTAGGGTATACCAATTACTTTGTTCCCCAGGTTTGTTCTGTAGAATTATTCTGAATTCTTCATTAACAGATTTACCGTGAATTGAGATCTGGTTCTTGTTTTCAGTAATAACCTTAAATAATTTGAATGTTAATAAATAATCATATTTCGTTTATATCCAGATATATTTGATCTGAACTCATCATGTTAACTAAACTCACTTAACAACTATTATAAAACTAAGAAAACTGTTTGAGGGTATAAATATAACTTTATTTTTTTAAGTAAGTAAATCTGAATTTTAGTTAAATATCATGGAAAACTTACAAGTAAATCCAAAGAAACTCCTTTGGACACAGAAGAAAAAAAGATATGGAAGTATGAGGATCCTGTGCTGTCCAGCTGATATTTATGATGTTTCATGCACCAGTCTCAATAAGAGAGGAGGGGAAAAAAAAAAAAAAACCCAAAACAAAACAAAATCAAGTTCGCTGTATTCTATATCTTTTCATTGAATACCTTTGCAAACATGCAGGGGCAGAGTTCAGAATTTGACATAAATTGATGCTATTGTTGAAAACCGGGGAATGAATGTGCTTGTAGGTAAAAGGGTGTGGTGATAGTGGTTTAATTTGGGGAGAACACAGCCAACTCAGGAAGCTGCAAGTGTGCTGTTTATTTGATCTGCAAATCGAGATTTCTTCCTCTTGATGAGGAAGAATAGCTACTGTAGGAATGGGAGATCTGGAGGATGTTGTAAGGAATATGAGACTCTTCAAGCCTTAGAGAAGTGGAGAAACGATAGAGCAATGACAGCACGAATTAACTCAGTTGCACAATCAAAAATTTATTATGTCTTGTTCATTGTAGAAGGTTATCAAATAAAGTTTTGTAAAAAGGCTGATACACCTTTGCAGTAGTACTATGGTCAGAAAAGCTAGTTGCAGATGTCTTTGCAAACTGCTTTTGGCTCTTTGGAAGAGAGTGGGTGGCAGACTCGGAAGACACCATTTTCAGTCTATACGAGAATGGGAAAGCTTTTTGATTGCCTTGTTTGGGTGGTTTTTTGGGGGGTGGGTTGGTTGGTTTTAGTCTCTTTGTTGCTGTGCCTTTGGGTTTTTGTGGGTGGGTTTGGTTTTTGTTTTTTTTTTTTATTTTTTTACTTCTGTGGCATAAGACTTCTCTCTTAAAGCAGAGTTTGAAGTTTAAGACGCAAGTGAAGGAAGAAAGGCTGAAAAGCAAAAGGAATGCAGGATGCAATGCTCTAAATTGTTTTTTATTTTTTATTTTCTTGTTGTTCATCTGTAACTAAGAGAATACCCATTTTTTCTTCCTGCTAGATTTTATGTCACTCTAGTTAGTTTCTTAAAACAATTCCTGTACCAAGAGTATTACTTCTTTTGGTTGGTGTGCCTGGCAAACTGTGACTGTAATATAGTCATATAAAGCAAGCAGTGAACCTGCCTGTGCTTCTCTAGAAGTTACTGCTGCATGTGTCCCTGATGGAGCTGAGTTGAACCTGGAAGCACGCTCACTGGTGTTAGGCTCAGCACAAGTTTTCTCCCAAACAAAGCTGAAAGGGTTTGCCTTGCCTTTTCTTCAAAGAGGTAGTTAGCCTCCTGCTATTGTCAACAAGTAAAAAAAAAAAATATTTGGGCCTTACCTTGCTAAACTGGCACGATATTTTATTCTTCTTTTTTTTTTTTTTATTACCCCCCTTCGGATTGGCTGGATATTAGTCGGCGCTCCCTTCTAGAGGATATCACGTTATGAACATTGCAAGCTGTTCTCCTCTCAGAGGCTGGGCTTTGAGGCTGGGTTCTCTCTCATAGGTGCACAGTGGAGTTTGGTTACAGGGAGCCTGTAGTGCTCCTGCTAAAACAAATATGGTTTTAACAAACGGTTGCTTTCTGACTAAGCCTTGATTAAAATGTAGATTCTCATTTCTCTAAGGTTCAGTTATCTTTTTTCTGGGATTTTCTAGACACAGAGCACAGATGTGCCTTCTTTTAACAGCTGTGGGGCTACTCTTTTTTTCTTTTCCCACGCTGTGGTCCAGTCCAAATGGACAGTTACGTACACTGACACCATCTCCTTTTTGTTGTTGTTCTGCACTTTGTATTGTAGCACCATCTCTGTTCTTCAAGAAACCTTAAGTTACCCGTGGTAATGTTTTCTGACAAATATACATCGTGATGCGGGGAATGATTTGATTGTACCTTTCCCCATGCTAAATTTCTCATTACTGCTGAGCCTATGACTCTGACGTTTTACCATTTCTGTGTGGAAATGGAGGCCTGTCCACAGTCACTGAAACTCTTTAGGCCGTCCCCATGGCATTCTCCCATGTCACTAGTAAATATGACAGATTTGTTGACTAGAAAGAAGTGAAAGGAAGGAGACAGGAAGGGACTAGTGTGTCCCTTCTCACTTAAATTACAGCGAACTCTACTAAGAAAATCTTCTAGCTTTATGGGCCCCGTTTATCCAAAACGAGTATTCGCGTTGCATACCCATTTCCCTGTTCCTTTTCTCCGTAGATACAAAACATTCCTCTTCCTGCAAATTACCACATGGAATAGAGGGGCCACATGAGATACACCAGTATGAGATGTTGTACAGCAAAATCATTAATCGCCAATAAATACTATTCACAGTGTTTTCTAGATGTTGTATTTGCTTGAAGATAACTGTATAGCAAAGCTGAAAAATGATTTATTTTGTGACGGAAGCATACTGCTCTATCAGTCTTGATTCTACATACTGGATTCGTGTGGACATGCACATATATGGTTGATTATGGAGTTAGGATATATGTGCTGCATCTTATTTATCTGTTTGCCAGAATCAATTCTTTATAATCCTATTTATCTTTTAAATTATAACTGGTTTTCAGGACTTGACATGTATCCTGAGTAAATCTGTTAACATTCTTGGTTTTGAATGATGTAATTTAATTTGCTTTGCCATGAAAAGGGGTTTTACTTAAGACAGAAATATTCGTGTGTCTCATCCTCTAATTCATTTTCAGTTTAGGGGGCAGGCTGCCTCAGTTTTATCCCATTCATTCTTAGTAACTGTAAGGGCCATTGTAAAGGTGTGAATACAGTTCTTTCAGGAAAAAAAAAAAATAGCCTGAACTTAGGCTTTTATTTTTTTTTTAGGTTGGGCCTTTTTTTTGAGGCCACTCAGAAGTGGAGTACTCTATTTTTCTCTTTGATAATGAATTTCGGAAAAAGCAGGTTGGATACTGAGAACACACTGACCTCTTCACCCTTGCCACACAAGTTCTAAAGGATTTTTTTTCCCCTCAAAACATTTGGCAACATAAACAGATGACATGCCTGTTTACCACAGACTCTTCTCTGGATGTGAAATAAATTACAGTGAATCAGTGCTTCCTATTAAGTAATATTATCAATATTTAGAGGAAGGTGGTGGGATTTTCCATGCTGTCTGGGGCAATATGTTTATTTCCAATGTGTCTGGCAGACTTACTGCAGATGCCTTTCTGATATCACTTCCTTTAAGAAATTTAAGGGATATTTTTGATATCTTATGGACCAGGTAATATATGAGTATTTATGCATTAAAAATAATGACATGAATAACCATTTCCCAAACTGTAAAATGAATGGAACAACTAGAAACAGATTGCTCTAACAGCATACTCGGTTAAACATTTAAAAGCCCTAGTTAGAGATCTTGTATTATGGCCTTGGTAACTTCTCCCTTCTTTTCCGCAAAAGGTATTGTTCTTGTGCACAGCTATTAATTGGTGTAGTCTGTGTTAGTCTGTAGTAGTACTTTGTGGTCCCTGGTTTCTGGCCTGCGTCCTGTCCTATATTCTATTTGATCCTTTATCTCTGCTCATAGAATAAGTAACAAGCATGAAATCAGCACTGTTTCAGGGATCTCTTCCATGGCAGTGTTCAGCTCAATATTTCTACCAAAAATTGATACAGAAGTAATTTATATTGTTTGGTTGGTTAACAAACACATTTGGGTATGAATTGTGTTGAAGAACATCCTTGGTTCCTGAGGGTTTATCTAAAGGATATAACAGTTCCACGTTTCAAATAAAGTTGGCCAAGCTCATAAGTCTGAGTGTGCTTTTAACTATGATTGGCTTGTGGAGGTAGCTGGGCCTCTGATCCTTATGTTGACAAGTATGCTCTATTCCTGGTTTGTTTGTTGGATTTCTTTCCCCTAATCTGTTGCCCACATAGTGGTATCTTATTTTTAGACTGTAAATTCTTCTGGAACTGTCCTTTTGTAGTGTACTGGTCAAGCTCCAAACAACTAATGAATTTGATATCTCTTGTGTCTTACGGCACTTGTGCATCTCATCTATATCTGTACTGACACAACCTGTAAGAAATGTGGGAAGGGGGGGAAGGGGAGGGGAGGGGAGGTGTCCCAATTATTAATATCTCTTTCCTAAAGTAAAATTCACTTTCTGTAACAACGTAGTTACGATCTACTCCTAAACTGAAGTGACTGCGTGAAAAATGACATGGTTGCATAACATGATAATAGTCATTGGATTGATATTAGTGTCTCTCTCTGGCTTCTGTCATGTCATATACATCACTTACTGTGCTCCATATGTGGGTACCAGCATACACATATGCAATAAGAACTGTGAACATAATGTTAACTGTTTTCTCCAGTCACAATACGGAAGGCTACAGCTGCCTAACAATATTTTGTATTCCATGGTCCAAAGTCGTTTTATTTAATCATAACCTGTGTTATTTTACAACACCATTCAGAAATTTTAAATGTGATCCTGCAGTTATTTTTAACTGCTGTATGTTGCTGTATAGATCTCTCTGTGACTGGTGTCAAGGCTGTCTATATGTAGCTGTTCACATCACAGAAGTTGACCAGGGTAGATAAGGAATCCGAGCACATTTGTCATTCACGAGTGTATTTTCATTTCAAAGACTCGGGAATGCTTCCTCATGAAGGATGCTTTTCTGTACTTGCATGTACGCCTGGTTACTGAAGTGTCTTTTGTCAACTTGAAAAAAGAGGTCAAGAGTTCAGTAGGCAAGATGACTGAGTTTTAAGACTTGTTTTCCAGGAGAAGGGATAAAAGGAAGCAGGAACATAATATTTTTGTAATCTCTATTGATTGGATTCCTGTAGGAGTATTTTTTAAGATGCATGCTAAACAATAGGAAGGGAAGGCAGGGATGTATAAGTTTATATGTATGTGTATATATATGCACATCATCCGATATTGGAAGCTATTTCTCATCTATTTTTCTCTTTTGATGTTTCATTGTACAGAAATTAATACTGTCTGGTTACTTATCAATGGGTTTGTGAATGTAGTAATTCTGCACGTACAGAAGCTTCATAGCTGGATTAAAGTAATGTCAGGGTAGAAAAAGAAATGCTAGATAACTTCCTTAGTTAAAAGAGCTTCCATGGTACTCAAATCCTTATATATCAACCCAAACTACCTTTCCTACAGTTTCTTTTCTGTGAGTTTGAACTTATCAGCCTCTGAGCTGGAAGCCAGTGAAGTTGTATGAATTAACCTTAGCTAAAATATCAGAACACCACGCTTTGCATACATGATGCGTATCATCTCATAGTAGAGTCAGTGTTAGGCATTTGTTTCAGCCCAAGTCATAGATATCCTAATGTAACTGTCCTTCTCTCATTCAAATAATTTTCATAGCTAAAGTGAACCATAAAAGACAGACCTCTTACATGATCCATGGTGTAATTTTGATGGATTTACATGGTTGAGTCATTGACCTGCCTTATGGTTACTTGAGACTTGATGTATAACAATGAATGGAGAGTAACTGAGCTGAAGCCAGCAGAACTGGTATAAAAATAGATATGGAAGACTAATGAAGTCCAGGAAACCCAAATGGATTGATACCTTGAAAAACTTAATTATAGAATCATAGAATCAGTTAGGTTGTAAAAGACCCTTGGGATCATAGAGTCCAACCATCAACCCCACTCCACAAAGTTCTCCCCTACACCATATCCCCTAACACCACATCTAAACGACTCTTAAACACATTCAGGGATGGTGACTCCCCCACCTCCCTGGGCAGCCTATTCCAGTGTCTGACCACTCTTTCTGTGAAGAATTTTTTCCTCATGTCCCGTCTAAACCTACCCTGTTGCAGCTTAAAGCCATTCCCTCTTGTTCTATCGCTAATTACCTGTGAGAAAAGACCAGCACAAACCTTTCAAGTAGTTGTAGAGAGTGATGAGGTCTCCCCTCAGCCTTCTCTTCCTCAAACTAAACAGTCCCAGCTCCTTAATTGCTCCTCATAAGATTTATTCTGCAGGCCCTTCACCCGCTTCGTTGCCCTCCTCTGCACTCGCTCCAGCACCTCGATATCTCCCTCATATTGAGGTGCCCAAAACTGGACACAATACT
>VWZL01003634.1:739054-751004 GCA_013396915.1 Stercorarius parasiticus
GTTCTGGGCTCCCCAGTTCAAGAAGGACAGGGAACTGCTGGAAAGAGTGCAGCAAAGGGCTACAGAGATGATTAGGGGACTGGAGCACCTCTCTTATGAAGAAAGGCTGAGGGACTTGGGTCTCTTCAGTCTGGAAAAAAGACAGCTGAGGGGGGAATCTTATCAATGCTTATAAATACTTAAAGGGTGAGTGTCAGGAGGATGGGGCCAGGCTCTTTCCAGTGGCACCCGGAAACAGACAAGAGATAACGGGCACAAACTTGTCCACCTAAACATGAGGAGGAACTTCTTTACTTTGAGGGTGGCAGAGCACTGGAACAGGCTGCCCAGAGAGGTGGTGGAGTCTCCGTCTCTGGAGACATTCAAAACCCGCCTGGACGCATTCCTGTGCAGCCTGCTCTAGGTGACCCTGCTCTGGCAGGGGGGTTGGACTAGATGATCTCCAGAGGTCCCTTCCAACCCCTACCATTCTGTGATCTGTCTCTGTTGTTCCCAGTGCACGTTTCAGGGATATTTTTCTTTTATTTTTTATTTATGTATCTTTAGACAGTCTCCCCCATTAATTTTATGGGCAGTTGTAGCACTTCTCTAATGACTGAAAAGTCTGTTATGTACCTAAGACACCAAAGAACTCAATGTTGCAATATGGAATATTGTATTACTTAGGGCTATAGACTTTACAAGGCACCTAATGCCCACCTCAGGAAAACAACCTTTTGATCTCAATAGGGCTTTCAGGAAAGCTGAGTTTCAGATTTGTTATCCATCTTTTTGAAGTATTTAGAACAAGACAAGATGCTCTGTTTTTTTTTTTTTTTTTTTTCTGAAGCTACTGAAAATTTTTCTGTTCAGTAGGACTCTGTGTACCTGTTGCACACCTGCTGAGCTAGTCAGGCCCCAGGAGCTAATCTGGTACATTGTATCCGTCCTGAAAAGGGACTTTTCAGGCCTCACAAAGGAATGGGGAAGATGTTACGCATTGGCATAGCTGGTGTCCAAAAGCAAAATTCACTCACAGTCTAACCCAGATCACAGTTGGCTGTTTGAACAGCCCCCATCCTAGAATCCCATGCTTAGTTTGTACTAAGTTTTGCTTTTCTCACTGGTCCTCAGGATTTATGCCAGCAATAACAGCCAAAAGATTTTGCCTCCACTAGCTAGTTTGGATTATGCATATATTTTCCAGCTGAGCATCCTATTATTACAGTTTCCCCTTCACCAGGTGTGTTTCTAGCCTATCTGCAAATGGCACAGTTACCCGCTTTTTTCTACTGTGGAAAACAAACATAATGTAAGGCTGGCTTTCCTGACCCTCTTAATCGTGACTTTGCATGTAGAGTCACCATGGTAACGCTGGTCTTTTAAAAAGTGATAGTTGCACTTAACCAGGAGTTGCTATTTATGCAGTCATTTGAGCTGCTAGTAGAGGGGAAACAGGTACATTCACTAAATAAAACCTTATTTGCACAATCCACATAGTCGATAGAACGTTAGTTCCTATATAACTAACATTTCTTGACTCTTGTAATTTTCCATTTGACTTATTCTGATAATTTTTTAAAAGCCAGTTTCAACTTTTTTACATCCTTGTTTCCAGAGCACTAGCAGTTCAAATGGCTGCATGAAGAGTTTCTGCTCCATTTCTGCTACAGAAGGCACAAAATCCATTTCACCTTTTCTTTTATAATTAGATTTGTAAAGGAGTATAACTTTAAAGGACTTCCTTACAGTGCAGTAACAACCATATGTAAAATGGTAAACAGTAGTAAAATTTTGATAACACTTGTGATTAAAATAATTAATAATTAAAAAAAGTATTGACTTCTGCTCAAAAAACAAAGGGTATGGTATTAATTTCTAGTTTAGTTGTAGGAATGGGTGGTACTGGAAAATGATCTAGAACAAGAATGTAGAATGAAGAATTAATATTCTTGTCATCCCCACAAACGAATGTGAAGTTTTCAAGTTCTATAATGACTGTGGTAGAGGGATTTTACTTCTTGGTATCTATTTACTTGAGGGTCAGCCTTGCTCAACTTAGATCTCTCTTGTCCTTGGACTCTTCACAGAAATGTGTATAAATAGCTGCCTGCAATGTTTACGGTAACTAAGTATGGCAGCCGCAGTCATGTGGAGTAAGGGAGGGCTTTCTGCTGCGGATTTACTACAATTGCTTCTCAGACCTTGAGAACTTCTCCTTTGTTATCCCGACTTAATTCATTTGTGTGTCCCCCCTTTCCCCTGCCCATTAAAAAAGGTTGGTTGGTTTGTTTTAATCAAGCATTAGAAGTGAGATGTAATCAGCTCAGCATGGAATAAAAAGAAAAGCACATCCTGGTGGACAAAATAGAGGCATACTCTATTGCATTCTATCAGTGATGAGGGGGGTGGGGAGGTGTTATATGCCTCTTGGAATTACAAATGAGTTTATGGACCTGTTAGTAAAAATATTTTAAAGGGCGGGAGATAATGAGTATACAAAGTAGAAAAGGGATTTGAGCCAAAGGTGATCATATTAGAAAAGACATGGAAGTAAATGTGAGAGGAGGAGGTCAGGAAAATGAATGGAAGAAAGTGTTTTTCAGACTTTATAAATCTAAAGAACCGATAATTATCGTGTAAGGTATCAAATTACATTGATCTTGCACCTCTGTAACAAAATACTTTGGATTTTGGCATGAAACAATACTTAAAAACAAAATCGTGCTGAAAAGCAGTAACGGCCAGAGGGAATTCTTTAAAACAAAGTACATGAATGAACATACGAGCCAGAGTCACGCAATGGTGAATGCCAAGACCAACTATTACTCTGCGTGTCAAGTTTGGAAATGTAAATATCGTGCTAAAAATGGAAGAAACTTTCACAAAGGAGTAAGAAATTTCACTGTTGTCAGAACTACACGGAAGTTCATTTAGATACTTTGTAAAGTTGCACCAGGATAATTCATGGTGAGAATTTATAAAATGTGAGAGTTGTGGCTGTTCAAACTATTAGAGGAAAATAAATATCACCTGTAAAGAAGGCTTTCATTAAAAGCAATCTAATGAGCAAGCAACTGAACATCAGTAGAGATTTTACCTGGGATGTTCACTATGAAGTGACTTCTTACGGTTCATTTCTCGGTTACCTGGCAGTTAGAGTGAGTTCAGAAGGCAGCAGGGACGTGACTGGTGCGAGTTTAGGTTTGCCTGCCTCTGGTGGGTTTGAGGATGGTGCCTACCTCTGCTCCTCTGCTTTCACACCTTCGCTTCTGGAACTGGGAAGTCTGTGTTAGGATCTGGGGAGGAGGGCAGGAGGGTTGTGCATACGTGTGTTTAACTTTCTCCTCTAGAATACGGACCTGACTTTTGAAATTCACAGGGGAGGAGGGTGGGGAGACAGAAAGGTAGAACTTAAAATAACATGCAGGTAGCACTTCTGTTGCATGGAACAGGTTTTATTCCACAGCAGGCTTAGTGTTAATGCAGGGAAGAAACAGCCATTCAGAAATACTGTTATTGAGGTTGTTCTTGATACCTTATGGGATTGCTCAGCCTCCTCAAGTCAGGTTGTTAGTCCACAATCATACCTTATTTAACTCTAATGCAGTATATATATGTATATTGGAGTTGCATAAAGATGGTAGCACACGTGTACTTATAGCATATGTGAGTGTAAATACAGTAGTCTACCATGCTGTGCGATTAGTCTTTTCGTACCTTATATCTGGTTTACACTGATACTGCAAACTTGATTTCCCACACCTGAGCCTAGTACATTTAAATCATAATTTGGCTTAATACAGAAATCTAGCATGAGGGAGCAGATGTAAGAGTGAGTACAAAAATGTAGTTGGCAATTAGTGTTTATACTTTCCACCTAATAATAAGTTTTTATTCTTCAGTGAACGAAAAGCCAGTGAAGTTACAAACAAACGAAAAGCATTTAAAACTTTTCAACTGTTGCAACACAACTGCATCCACTGGGGAATGCGATCGAAGGAGGTGCTTGGAGGAGCCTCCGAAGGCTGCTGGGTCCCAGCCTGGCCTGTTGGAACACAGAGCTTTGAATCCCAGCTCAGCTCTGGTAGCAGTTTATACGGCTGCGTTTTAACCCTCCATTTGCCTTCCCAGTGCTATCTTTGGTCTGGCTCCATGGTATCTCAAGGATCCAACAGCTTTGCATGTCTCTTGGCAATTGCTATGCTTCTTATTTGTTTAGATTTCATTCAGTCGCTGGATCTGCCACAAGCTTTAAATTCTTGCGTACTTGGTTGGCCAGTGAGTGCACGTGTATAACTTACTGATAAGTGACACATTTTTGTCATTGTTTCCAGACTGGTGTAGTTTGTTACGCTTGCCTTGTGTGTGCTGTTTTGTGTTCAGCGGTAATCTCTATCAGATGTTATATGCTAACGTACCTTGCTAAACTATCACTTCTGACAAAGTACCTGAATAATTTCATTATGCTGATATAAACAGATATACCTGTTGTTTTATCCCTTATCTTTCTAAACAGAGATGTTAAGGCACAGTTGAGATGAGAAAGCAGTAAAGCAGTTTTCAGGGCTCAGAGTTGTAATGTTGGGTACGTACCCGCCACCTCCATTACCCCAGCAAGGGTAATGGTACAGGAGCTGTCAAATGAAGCACAGAGTTGCTGTTGCCTTAAGAATTTCCATTATGCTAGGATGTTTGGGAAGGTTTATTTACTTGGCTTTGTACTTCCTGGAGAAAAAAAATAGGTATTTCTCAACAGGGAAAAAAGGGTAATTGTCTTCTGTGATATCCCTAGCTACTATGAAGAGGCTCATGGCATCACCAGCAATTTTGACTCTGATCTAGAGAAATAAAATGAGACAAATGAAAACTGACAAGCAATAAATATTCTCTTTCCATTTCATTTGCCAAAAGTCCTTAGAATGTGACACCCAAAATCTGTGCTGAAGTGTTCTTTCTTGTTGCCCTTGAAACAGTGCATTTCTTATTGCTCTTTAGAAAATATTATCAAATCATTTTTGGCTAGGTTGTTACATAAGAAAAGCTCTTCTCTGACTCATATCGTACTTGAGCAAAATAAAATATGCGGCAAGAAGCTCTTAACTCTTGCTGATGTTCAGTTGCCAATTAATTTTCTTAGAGCATGATGCTTGATACTCAATGATTTATTGAAACACTCTTACTGTTTTGCTTTGTCCAAAGCTATTGTAAGCATGAAAATGTATGTCTCTAATTTGGATTTCTTCAGCCTATAACTTAAAACTGAATATATGCGTTTTGGTTCTGTAACTTTTAAGAATAGACAGACTAATCTTCCCTGCCTTGGAATAGCGGTTTCTGGCTTAATCCTGAACATGCGGAGTCATACTCTGTAAATGCCACTCAACTACTGCTCGCTGTTTCCAGAATGAAATACAGTGAAATAAAAACAGGTATTTCATTTTGAGAATTCTGAAACCATTAGCTATTACTTTTATACAATGATATACTTAAAAAAAATAAAATGGTATATAATTTTCCAAAACACTGTATATTACTTACTCAAACTTCGTATGTATATTCATTTGAATTTCACGCAGGTTTTTCCTGTGTTTTGTAGATTCCTATGAGGAATTTCCGGGGGATGCCTGGCTGTAACACGGTGGTGGCTCCTACCCCTGAGAACGGGGGGGTGAGACTGGAGGGCAAGGAGAATGCCTTGCTGTTCGGTTTTGTGGCCACCGGGTGTCATTCTAGGAGCAGGCTTTGGCCAGCCTGGGAGCATTACTATGGCAGCAGCACTGGAGCCTTCACACAGTGAGTTGCTTCTAAAGCGATGATTGTTTACCTTTTTTATTTATTTAAAAAAAAATATTCTAAAGGATAGAAAGTTTGTTAATTTCCATTTCTGCATTCAGAACGTGAAACATAAAGTACTGAGTTGAGTTAAAGGCATTTGTGTTAAGATGGTCTGTAAAGGCTACGTAGGCAGCTAGGGAAACTTCGGCAACTACATATCAAATTTGCACGAGCTTAAATACAGTATTATACATATCACTTCAGTACATGAATTTGTACGTAACTGACATCTTGCAATTAAAGTGCAGGAAGAGTGTGGAGGCAGAATGACTTCTAGACAGAATCAAGTAATCTCTTTCAAGGTTTTTTCCCCAATTCATGTCTAACAAAGAGAGAAATCTAGAAAAGGTCCACAGCACCGTGCAAGGCACCAATATGGGCTTAGCTTGGTGTTACACTGAAGAAAGCTTGCTGAATTCAGTGTTTAGCATA
This sequence comes from Stercorarius parasiticus, assembly GCA_013396915.1. Taxonomy (NCBI): domain Eukaryota; kingdom Metazoa; phylum Chordata; class Aves; order Charadriiformes; family Stercorariidae; genus Stercorarius; species Stercorarius parasiticus. Next base: position 745,304 of record VWZL01003634.1, read on the forward strand.
TCTTGCTGGTCTTGTTTTAAATCATTTTTAGGAGGGTTTTCTGTGGGAGAATGAGCAAATAGGTGCACTGGATATCTTCAAGAACAGGAATAGTAGCATGAAAAAGGCATGTGAAGAAAAGGAGATGAAAGGCTTAATAAAGTGTGGCAAGGTCCGTGGTACATGAGGCAATAAGGACAGATTTTGGTAGGGCAGGGATTTATGGAGCCTTAAAAGTGAAGATGTGAAGCCTGAACTTAAAGCAGGACGGGCACTGGAAGAAAGCTGAGATGCAAGCAGGAGTAATAGGATATTAGAGAGCACTTTCAACATACTGAAGTGAGAGAGAAAAAAGGGATTTTTGTCCTGGGTGTCTATGTTTATCTTCAGCTTAGCATATTTGCTTCTTTAAGTGATAAAATACCACTAAGTTGAAAGTATCAGTGTTACTCCAGCTAACTTAATCTGGAGACCTATGTAGAATGCTACTAAATTGCTGAGAAATTATTCAAGAAAACTGAGAATGGGCTGATAGTGAAGCTTCGCAAATAGCGTATACCAGAATCTAAGATAGTCCTGGAATTCTTGTTCCATGTTGCTTATGTTGGTAATAATTACACGCATCTTACGTAATGTTAGTTCCCATTTATTCCAGTTGCCATCCAATCTCAACAAAAATACTTGGTGTTTAAATTTTAAATATATTTGTGTGTGTATATACATATAGAGAGAGAGAGAGATATATATATAAGTGATGATTTTCTTAGATGGCACACAGAGACCAGGCAGCTCCAGCATGACCTGTGGAACTCCCAGAGCCTATCAGGGAACAGATATATTTGGACTTCCTGATAAATTGAGAGCGAGTTTTATGGTGTGTTTATATGATGCAGGGTTTTTCTGGGGTGGGGGGTGGGGGGCTGATGCTTCTTCTGCCATCTTAGAGCTGGAATATTTCTCATATATAGAATTCCCAAATGAGAATGCTCATTAACAGGACAGGTTGCAAAAGCTGGCAGCACAAACAGTGAAGAAATCCTTTACGGTTCTTGTTTTCTACGCTTCTGATCAGTCTCAGCCTGAGTTACTCATAACTTGGGAATCCTTTTTTCTTGACTGTGTGGGAATTCTGTTATGAATGTCGTGCTTACAATTTGGATTGATTTAAGGGTTTTCTGAAGCAGTTGGACAACTTATCTGATAAGTGAAATACTGACTTTGTTTTTATTGGATCAGACACAGGAACACTTAATTTTTTGTTATTTCACTATAGTTGCATTTCTAGTAGTGTCAGAACTTGAAAACTTGCCTCTTTTCAAACCAATAGTTGTTTTAAAGGCTGTCCCATGTACTGCTAGTAAGCTTTCTTGTAAAGGTACTTCCATGAAGAATATAGAGTCAGGCCTCTCAAAGAACTGGTTTTCATCTGAGCTGTTTTTACATTAAAGAATTAGTCCTTTTTAAAAGCCACATTTGTGCCCCTGTTGCTCTCTGTGTTTTGCACTATAATAATAGTCTCTACCGTAGAGACAATGGTTTCTACTGTGCAGACAATAGTCTCTACCGTGCTGTCTGAGCACCTGCTAGTATTAGGTTCATCAAGGTGACTGCTCTCTCATGTGATGCTTTCCTTTCTCTTCCCTCCCCAGATTCCTCTGCAGGAAGGGAATGGTGCATATTATGTTCTGTATGTATGGTTGAAAGGGATTCCATATGCATGCTACTGTGCAAGTGTTAGGGATGGCAAAGCCAAAGCAGTGTGCAGGTTCAATTCAGAAGAGACATTCCTTGCGGTAGTTGCTGACGTGAGGAAACGCTGATTTTTCTTCAGGCTAGAATCTGCCTTCTGAGGGCTTTGGCCATTTTCTGCATCAAGCTTTTGATGACTTAAAGAAGAAGTCAGGGGACTCAAATCTAGCTGGGTCATAGCTGACAACTGAAGACAGCAAAACTGTTAAACATACAAGTAAAGCAGGAGAGTAAAGTCAGTGAAACCTGAGAGACAGGAGGTTGAATTGGCCAAGTGTGGCTGAGCAGTTTAAACCTCAGTGGTACAGCACTGTGCTACCAACTCCTCCATATCCTTTCCTGTGCATGATGGCATATTCCTCCACTTCAACTAGCTGATTTTAATTAAGAGTTGAATTCATTAAAGTATCGCTTTGGCAAAAGTAACATGATCAAAGGTTGTGAATGATCTTACTGTTGCTATTTTTCAAGTTTTTAATGCTCTATTAAAAATCACTTTTTCATTTCTAATCACTGCTTTAATGATTGTCACTTCTATTGCCAATTAACTTGCTTACAGCAATAATACCATGAAGAAAATATAAGCCATGTCCATTCACTGGCTCGGTGCAGGCATTGGAGGTGGATTTCAAATTTTAAAATAAATGTTGTTGTTCCCATTCCTTTTAGGGTCCTTAACATTTTAGTGTGCTCTCCTGGATGAGTGCCACCCATTTGGGAGTGAAAGTGATATCATTTGTCAGCTTCGTTTTGCCTGAGGTTATAATAATATGCAGTTCCCCCATAACTGTTGGTATGTCTCTCAACCACCTTTCCTTTGCAGCAGAATATTTATTGATTTATACCTGCCGGAGGGAGCTTCTTCCCAGAAGCTGTCACTGGCGGTACAAGTCCCACCCGGGCTCTCTGCAGGCTGATCCTTGACAGGAAACACTCCCTAGCCCCTGGATGCTGTTAAGAACCTCAGTTTTCTTCTGATTCATCTCCCATCTTCCTCCTCCTCCCCACCCTAGCTCTACACAGGCTTAACAGGCAAAAAAAAGAATCTATTTAGCAAGCGCTTACAATGCAGATTTTAGGTAAAGGATTAAAAACAAAGATACATGTGAAAAGCTTCAAGCTAGGATTGTGGTTTGTAGCTCAGATCTGTGGCTGCCTAGCCTGCCTTAATCTACCTTCTACCCCAGCATCAGTGCTAGGAATTCAGTGTAAGGTGACACCTTATTTCCCAAATGCCACAGTCATTTCTGAATTTTCTTCCAGTGCCTCTTCTTGCTTTGGTGGTAAATTTTAGGAAAGAGTTGAACTGCCTTGAAGAAAAACGACAGCTACAAGTAGAAAAACTGGGTACTTTACAGTGATTTCTGCTACCTCTACTGATACCCAGTTTATTGGGAGTTAAGTGAAGCACTTCTTTTGACTGGATAGTTTAGTTCCTTAGAAGCCACTCACGTTTTAGGCAGTTGGAGAGATTGCACGGCAGCTGTTCACTTTGACTTTCTAGGCTTAGTAGTTTCATTTATATTGCATGTTGCCACATGCATATTCTCTGAAGCTTATGATTTCTAAACAATCAACAAATTTGTTTTGTGAGTTCATGTGATCCTATTGATGGAGATAACTGATCTAGCCGCGTGCTGTTTGGCTGAGATGTATCTATGAGATCAGGTCTTGATTTCTGCAAGTGTGTTCCCAATGTGTCTTCTTAATCCTGTATTGGAGACAAAGGTTTTGTTTTTATTTTTAAATCTTTTATAACAAGTTACGATAAACAGTTTTGGGGCTTGCATGAGATCTGATTATACTATTGGGTTCTTAACGAGACAGAAAAATGGTATGTTGCATACAGCTAGTAATTACTGAGAGACTCAGAAGATATATTTGAAAAAGATCTAGTGGTAACGGCTTAAAATATTGCAGCTGCTGCAGAGTTTGCTTTTAATGTTAGGTTGGGTATATATTCATGCACAGTATATCTAGTTACCAAGTCTGACTTAACTAGTAGTTGTCTTGTTTATGATGTTGAGCAGTCAAAATGGGGGGAAAAAATAGCATGGCTTTTTGATTTTTAGTTTGGATCTTGGATGTTGTTGTTTTTTTTTTGCTTTGTTTTGTTTTTTTCTTTTTAAAGGAATAATATTGTTGAATATTTAAGAACTACAGAGGTTGAAGTCTAATGTACTGGCTTGAGCTGGGTACTGCCAAGCTGAGTTTCACTGCCTCTCTACCCTACCCTTTCAATGTGGAACGTGTTTAGAGAGGGGGAAAAAAGTAAAATCGTACTTTTGCCAGCCGAGAATACTCTCCACAAATGTCTGCCCATATAGAGGCACAGAGAGAAAAGCAAGCTGCTTCCACAGTGATATCATCCTCTTCTTGGGTACTTAGGTACCACAAAGACCACAGAAGAAGGGAGGGCATCTAGGCAGGCTCCATTATGGCTGAGTTGCCAGGTTTAGACACCGTTTTTCCTCAGGAGCACTGGAAAGTGAGTCTTACCTTCTAGTACAAAACCTTTCTTGTTTTCGTTCTGGTAATATGCTTCTAATCCAAGGCGCCACCCTTCGGCTGGGCATGCATGGCCTGATCTCTTCTTAGAAGACAGAAGTTTGTGTGGTTTCCTCAACTGGGAGAAAACTCTATTTGCTGCTGTTTACTGTTGCATGGGATGGGATGTTCTTGGTAATCCAGTCTGGTTCGCTGTTTTGGGTATTAGCCATCTTTTAACTCTGCTCAAATATGTCTGAAAAAGAGAGTGTGTGACTTGAAGCATGAAAATGCTTTAATCCAGCAGTGACCACCTGTGCTTATTTGGAAAATGAGAATAATAAATACCAGAAAGACATGTGCCCTGTCCTTTTGCCCTTTTTTGGGGTGTCAGCCACAAATGAGAAATACTGGTAACTCTAAAGCAATAGCTGGAACTTGAGAGAAGTTAAAACTGAATTATTTCTCCTTCCGTTAGCTCAGAAGACAATGCTCAGGTCATGTAACTGAGCACTAAAGCATGGAGCTTTTTACTTTTTGGGAAAATAGTATTTGGTGAAAGTCTTTGTCTCCCTTCAGGTATAAATTAACTAAGAATTAGCTAACAAACTTCTAGACCAAAGTTCTATTCAGATAGTATATAAAATAGATGCATTTAGTAATTAGTAATACTGTGTAAATATCCCCAACAATTAACTGGGATATGAAAATCTCTCTACTTCACTTTAAATATTATTTCGTATGGTCTTAGTTCGTTCCAGCTCTCTCTAAGGCTTTCACTTCTATCTCCAGCAAACAGCCAGAATCAATATGCGCTGTAATATCATCAGATCTGCACTTCTAATGCAGAAACTTAATGGTGACCTGATATGTTACAGCAATAAGAAGAGATCAGCACGCTTTACAGTTGCGCAACTCAGGTCTTTTATGATTTATTTTCCCCTTATCTCACTAAGTGCTGTGCAGGATTTGTAGAGAGTTACTGAGTTGACCGGAAGGCAACAAATTCAGTTACATGTAACTCCCATTTTGGAATTGATTTAGTTCTCTGGAGACGTTAAGTGAAGCTTTATGAAGGGTAGGTACAAATCTCCGTTGTCTTTAGGGTTAATTGTCTAGCAACAGAGAAATTATAAGTGATGTTCATTTTATTTTTTCTTTGAGAGAATTGGAGATTCTTAATTATTTTGCAATGCTACCTTTTTTGTCACTTTATGGAAATAGCTGCTCTATTTCATTATCCTTATAAGCGTAGAGTTTCAGATGAACTGTTTCACTGACTGACTTTTCTCAACAATCTGTAAAAATCCTACTAGTTCTCTCGGCTTTGACAGTTTATGCAACAATCATGGCACACCCACAAGGTCAGCTATAATTCTCTGGAAACAAGGCCAGGAACATTTCTTTAAACTGCGTTCTAGCAGCCTACAAAGAAACATCATGTCCTCATACCAAATGTTTTAAGTTTTTTAACCTATCCCCCCCC